>LPNX010757312.1:0-170758 GCA_001517045.1 Pseudotsuga menziesii | reverse complement strand
TTAACTCATGTTTTAATGTTTTAAATGCTAAGAGGCACATTCGTGGGTTTTCCTTAAGGAAAATCGCAAATGGACAAAAAACACATTTTTAGGGTATTTCTGGGAATTTTCAGACTTTGATGTCTTCTAGAAAGTTTTATCTAACTGAAATACCTTTCCAACAGTGCAGAGATGAGGTCAAATAGAGTTACAGAACTCAAGATATGGGTCCTCCAATATAGGTGTTTTTTCAGTGACTTTCAATGACTTTCATGAAACAATGGGAAAGTGGTCACAGGCAGAGATAAAGGCAGAAATGTATTCCATAATAAGCCAAGCTATAGTATTCTAGGCAAACCTCAATCCATAAGTGTCCTTTTGCGTGCCGACATAAGGAAAGTCGGCACTCGGACGGAGAGGTGCCATTCTGGTGTATAACAGACATAAAGAAGAAAGAAAGCATGAGTGCATGAGAAAGGTAGAGAAAACCCATTCATTGTAAATAAGATTATAAGAGAAATCTATAAGCTATGTGTGAAAACCAAAAGCATTCCAAATATTACTCATGCCAGATGAAGAGTGATTTTGTGGTTTTTTCTCATATTGGTTTCCACGTTAAATATCTGTGTATTTGATGTCTGTATGCATTGTGTTTGAATCTTTATGAGTTTGTCACACTTATACGGTGGAATGCCAATAATAAATATGGTTTAGATGTGTATGTTTTATATATAATGCATGCATCGATGGTTCTGTATATTATTCTATGCTGTGAATGTGTCGAAGGATTTCCCATCTTTCTTGCTGTGTCGACGGTAATTGTTGTGTTGATGGTAATCCATCCCTATGTTTCAGTCAAATGGCTTGTTAATGTTGAGATGAAGAAATCCTTTTCCATAACTGCAGAAACCTGGTTCTGACATTCCCCATAGATATCTCAGGTGAGACCTCACTTGCCTCGCAGGTGTTGTCGACAGAGTTACACTCCGTAGGGCCGATATCTTGGGCTTTGTTGGATGGACAAGGAATTTAAACCCGGGTCAGTGGAATCGACGCCAACAATAACAATATAGTTTATGATCCCAACTCTAGAAAAATTAAGGAAACTTGTAATGAGTGAGTTGCATAAGGTCCCATATGTTGGACATCTTGGATAGAAAAATACAATTGCAGTAGTACGAAGTCAATATTTTTGTCTAGGAATGAAGAAAGACATCGTTGAATATATAGGAAAATGTATGGAATCTCAAAGAGTAAAGGTGGAACACAAACATCCAACAAGAATGCTACAACCATTGCCAATACCAAAGTGAAAATGGGAAGTAGTAATAATTAAATTTATCACTAAGTTTCCCGGGACAACAAGGAAACTAGATACAATCATGGTAGTGGTGGAAAAGTTGACAAAATATACCCACTTTATTCCAATCAAG
Source organism: Pseudotsuga menziesii (assembly GCA_001517045.1). NCBI lineage: Eukaryota > Viridiplantae > Streptophyta > Pinopsida > Pinales > Pinaceae > Pseudotsuga > Pseudotsuga menziesii. Next base: position 169,346 of record LPNX010757312.1, on the reverse strand, counting down.
CCAACTCATAAGGAAACTGATATAATATAAATTTACATGAAATATATTTTTGGGTTGCATGGGATACCTAAGAAAATTGTATCAATTAGATATCCAAATTTCACTTCAAAATTTTGGAAAGGGTTATTCAAAGGATTGGAAAGAATATGAATTTAGGTACAACCTACCATGTAACACTCCAATTAGTAGAATAAGGTATATATAACTATTAGTTCAATTATTGAAAATATTAATTAACTATAGTTTTGTATTAGGTGCATGGATTCCAAGTGGTGTCATCCATGCAAAATTAAGAAAAAGAATAAATTAGGAAATTAAAGGATAAAAGGGGGAAAGACTAGGGGCAAGGGGTTCTAGTCTAGCTAGTTAGGGGATTATCTTAGTGGTTTCCTTCTATTATCTTGGGTTTGGAAGTGGTTTTTGTATTCTTATGAGTGCAACTATTTGAAGGAGGAGATTGAGGAAGTGGGGATTGGAGTGCAGAGGTAGAGAAGGAGGAGAGTGAGACCTTACTGATTCAAAAATAGAGTTATTTGTTGAGGGACCAAATCCTGAAATTATTTCAAGGGTTGGTTGGGTGGGTGGAGAGTTGTTCCCCCAACGGTTTCCACTGTTGATGTGCGACATACTTGGCTACGATGAGTTAGATTTGGGGATGCTAAATTCAATCAAGTGGGCTACATTTTAGGTAAGTGATATTCTTTAATTCCTAATGGGATAGATAATGTAGAATTTGATTATTTTCTTGTTATTATTCCTATTCACAACCCATTATCGAAAGTAAAATTAAATTTTAGTTTATGTATAATTTAGTACAATTGCAGTTGTTTATGTAATATATGTAGTTTGAGTATTTCCATGGTTAATTTCCTAAGTTGTTAACCCATTTACAAGGTTAGGACCTGACATATGGTATTGAAGCTCTTGGATCAAATACTTGGAACTTAAGGGCCTATAACTTAGTGGTAGAAAATTTGATTGTAGTTCAAGAGGTCACCAACTCAAACCTAAAATTATTCAATGTTATTGATAGGTTAACTTAATAATCTCCTCATGGGTTTTCTTTGCCGTTTTCCCAAAAATTATAGTTGCAAGTTTACTTGGTAGTGCTTGAAAACTCATATTAACAAAATTCATTAACCCACTAGTTTTCTTCGTATTGAAATCACAAATGCATCGAGTTCATCATTACTTAGTGTGGGTCGCCATTTCTTGGAGATTTTTATGTGAATTTATGTGGAAGTTGAGCAGAAAAATTTAATGGAAATGCTAACTTTGAATATACAAAAACATTGTATTTCTGTAGTGGATCATGTTTCCCCATGTTGTAACAATTAGGCAAAGATTTACTTCATATAGTATGCAAACCAATTCCAATAACTTGTACATTTCATAATTCTAGGGTCATGATATAAGATCAATGAAAACCCACGTTACAAATTTAGATAACACGATATTACCTAGTGGAAAAAATTTCCCGCATGGAATAAATAGCCCATAATCCTATTATCCAGCAACAAAAACAATTCAACTAGGTTGTGGATAAATAGATTAGTTATCAATAATTTAATAAACCCAACTAAAAAATTTCAACAAAGAAACCTATTAAGCCACATATAATCATGATGATTCTCATTTTTTAGGCACGATAAAATTAATCTTACAATGTCGTAGTTTTCTTCCACAAAAACTCACTTTTAGAGTATTCATGACATGGAAACATTAATATAAAAAAGGATAAAATGTATGAAAAGGAATAAAAGGCAGAGGTAAAAAACATGATCTCCATCTATGGATCCATCCATGTGGTTGTCTGATCATTGTCATTCCATCCAAACTTTAAATATTAAATAGAATGGATTTCACTTTGGGCATGAGATGTATGATATTCCCTATGAAGAGAGAGAAGCTCAAGCCTCTCATGCCAACCTTATCACCAAGAACGATATCCATGCCCACACAGCTAGAGACAAACCCCATACGTTCATCCAGAAACTGTCATTTCACTTCTCAAATTTTATTTCAGCTCATCCCAACCAAACCTTTCTCTTATACATTGGTTTCTCTTATGACCCTAACATTCATATTCTCAACCCTAATTTCCCCTTCACCCTTGGAACCCTAAAAAACTGGCTTGAACAAAACAAATTGCATTATGAGTTAATTGTTGACTACTTATTTAAAATTAAGCCCAAAACATTTAGTTTACATTGGGTGCCATCCTCAGATGAAGGTAAGCACCCAAAGTGTTTCCCTAAGAAATACATTGCACATGAGAATCATAATTAATGGAATCACAATTTGTTGCATTTACTAAGATAGGATTAAAAAGTACATACATTTTAATTTGTTGCCTCTTAAATTTAATTGACGGTTTATTATTTTATAGTACGCCTTTTGAGATTTTTATATGAAATTTTACAGTACACACTTTGATATTTTTATATGTTTTTCATAGTCCATGAAATTTATCATTCTTCGTCTCAAACATTTGTAGCAGGGAACATATACATTCCCAATATTTTCATAAGAATGTTTGAATTCTAATTAACATGTGTGCTATGCTTATTACACTAAACATAATTGGGCTTAAAAAATGATTAGTGTAGTACACCCCCCCAACATTGATAACTGTTCATTAGTCAATGTTGAATGGAGAATAACACTTTTGTAAAACAAATCATTCAAGAATAAATTGATCTAACCAATTTTATAGTTCCTAGGCATGTGATTTATTTTGCATTTTTCCATGATGACCATTTATGCTTGTATCCATTAAAAAAGTTAGTATATTTATTTATCCATTCACACTTAACAAGATAACTATTAAAATTTTCATGTACATTGCATATAATCATATCTGTGTTAGGGAACAAAACATTCACGAGGTAATCCTTTCGTACCAATTCGAGTGCAAGGTTTACACCTCCCTGGAGGCATACCAAGGAATCAATACATTTAAGGATCATATAGTGGTTGAGTGATAAGGAGATTGTGCTCTAGTGGATAAGTTGGTTGGAGTTATAATCTTTTTAAGAGAATATTTTGTATATTCGGATCCTCTATTATTTCGTTGTAATATTCAGTGAGCTTCTGGAGGACTCAAGGTTTATCCCATTATGCTACAGCTGCAATATACGTGTGTTGGTACAGAGACCAAATCAACATCACTAGGAAGTATGAAAACCCTAGGATGGGGTGCATTACTATAGAAACTAACAAGGTTTGGGGAATGTATATTATATCTTTGTGCCTTTATAGGTTGTGTCGACCTCCTTTCTCCCTCTTAAAAATTCTCATTGGAAATAGAAACAAAGAAAAACAAGATTAACAAAACATGGACTTATAAACATACCCTAATTTATAAATAATTCCTTAGGTTTCAATTTCTTAATTAAACAAGGATTAAAACCTCCACTAGGGAAGCTCGAACAAACCCTTCATTGATGGTAAATTATAGAGAATCACGGCCCCAAAATTTCATAGACAAATTCATCCCTCTCTTGAGGTTAGGGCACCAATTGAGCAAGCTATATTAGACTCTTTGGATGAGATGTCTATTATGTTTAGGGAATGGATGGCAGCGTAGAGTCAGAATCAAAATGTGGGTCAGAACCTGGATCAGATTTGAGATAGAGAATTGTAACATAAGGAGAAGTAGGATCATGTCCAAATGTCCTCCTTAAGGGAGGTAAGGGAACCTTTAAATATCATGAAGGAAATTTATAAATCCAATTTTCCAGAGTTTATAGTTGGTCAAGAGATATATCCAGTGTAATATTGGTTGGTTAGAGTTAAATGGATCCTTATCTTTAAGGAGTACACCACTAATGAGAAGGAACAAATAGATATGAGCCTTCTTAAGGAGGAGATACTTCTATGGTGGGTAAATGATAAGAGTATGCTACACATTTAGACCTTATGGGTGTCATTGGAATTGCTTGAAGAAACCTTAAGAAACCTTTAGAACTCATTATCTATCAGATGAGTATAAACGCCAATATTAGAAATAAATATTCCATGCAATGCAACAAAGGGGAAAGTCCATGGAAGAATATGAAGTAGAATTTTACTCCTTAGTATATCATGTTGAATACATGGTATATGATGGTATATAGTTTGATATATCTCTTCATGGGTTGGACGTGGACATCTGCACAAAGGTAGAAATGTGGAATCCTACTACCATGGAGAAAACTTTGAATGTATCTAGGAAAGAAGAAGATTGATATAGGAAAGCAGGAACATGCATATGAACATGAACCCAAGGAAAATTATAGACCTAATGGTACCATATATATTGAGGGATGGAGATTCAATTACCAGGGAGGTCATTCTAGGGAAGTCAAGTTGGAAAATACATCGACCTCTTCTCATACCGCTCCATCAACCCCTTTACACACCATAGAGTCAATATATGATCCATACCAACACTGGGGTGGTGGATGAGGTATGAATCATAATGGTCATCTGTAATGTCCCCTTCACCCAATCCAACCAATAATAGGGGCAATTACCCAACTATGGGTTCTATCCCTAAGGCTCGCACTGGATTGCTACAGGGAAAATCTAGGGAAATTGAATATTGATTTGTGATAAATTGTGGTTTTGAGTGTGAAGGTAAGTGGTTTTCAGGTGGAATGATCAATAACATAAGAGAGAGAGCAATAATACAACATAAATTTAAAGACTTTGCAGTTAAGAATCAATCATGAGCCTAAAATCTATCACAAATGCTAATATGCAAACACATGAAAGGAAAGAAACTTCTCATTCACTCATGCACACATGTTTATTCCATACCATAACTATGTTATAACAAGAAACCAATGAAAATAGCGAAGTGACACAGGAAATGTACACTTAAGCTTAAATGCCATTAGATATGGGTTTTACTGGTTATGTAGTGCATTAACAATTATGTTTTCAAAAGATTGTTAGCAATAAAACAAGAAAGAGGCACAATGCTGATCCATAAATGAAAAACGATCTTCAAACATGCATATATTACTATGTATTTAAAATAAAGCTTACATATGTTCCATAATCCTTCCATGGCTTCTGAAATGGAACCTCTCCACTCAACTTCCCGAAGGAAAAACTCCCCTCTTCATGATTTTCATCATGTAAATAATAGATACATATTTAAGACTGATTAGGCTTTGAAAGAGATAAGGATTATGTATTTTAACTAATTCGATACATGATATCATAAGAAATATACTAATGTAGGAAATAGAAATTTCCACGGTCTAGTAGTCTTGATGAAAATAAGATTTAATTAAAACAAAACAAAATTCTCGAGCTTCATGTGAGTGATAACTGTTGCCAGGTATAGTTGAGATACCACAAATTTTGATTTGGTGAAGATTATATTCTCAAAATTGATTTGAAAATCCCTTGAAAATCTAAATCGATTGGAACAGGTGGCGTTGCAAAACGTTTAGATGGAAAAGATAATTTTGGCGAAATTCTGAAAAATAGGCCTCAAATATCCATTCGAATATCTCAAAAAATGATAGATATTGCAAAACAAATAGGTAATTTTATAATTTTTCTTGTTCTCAACAAAACCCATGTTTTATTTTTTTGAAATTCATCTCCATCTGTTCAGAAAACGTGCCCAAATTTTATGACTAAAAAAATCACCTACAAGCAGTTTTGTAGTGCAATTCTCGAGCACGATGGTAGCGCAACTGCAAAACAATTCTATATAATTTTGTTTTCAAGGAAAATATGGTCCTGGATCTAGGTTTCACTTTTCCAAAGTGTACAGATCTTTAACCAAGGAAAAAGAACCTGCAAAACTAATAGCAAGTTCCATGCAGACATTGTGCCATATTAGCATGTTTGATTGACTAATAATCCGATTTGAATGGAAAAAAAAAATCAAACATATAAATTAGGATAAACACCAAGGGTTAAGGACTTGTCTCAGGTGAAAATTGTGAAATGACTCTAGAATAAAATTAAATTTATAGGTTTTGAGTTTAAAAATATAAACAATACTAGGTGGAAACCTAGGTGCTAATACTAGCTCCTACTTGGGATAGCACTTCCCTATGAGGTGCTAAGAACCCACAGACCAAAGTGCCTTCAACCTTTTTATCTTGATTCCTGTAACTTGCCATCCATGCTCATCATTTGAAATCAACCATCTGACTACAAAATGAAACCAACAAACTGAAAAATATGTGCACCAGTGTATCCATTGGGTTATGGATTCATTTATTCCTCTATTCTACTGTATAAATCAAACTGAAATTCACATTGTTGAAAACCATATGCTCAGAAGAGGGAGATTATTTATATAAAACACCTACTCTAACTAGCAGAAATCAGGTGGTCAAATATAAGTGAATTTCCAATGCAACCAAAAACACATTTCACTGACAAGAAGGTAGTATTCTTTGCAACTTAATGAGATAATACAAAAATAATAAAAAATTTGCAATAAAAAATTAATTATCATCTCATACCTACTCCCACATTTTGTCTACATTTCGAATATTGCAACATTGGAAACCTATGAAAAAACTATCTCAATGTAAATTGCCAGTAGATCTTGAAAACGATGACAAAATTCTGGATGATCTCGATACTGTTGTATGAAAATTATTTTTTTCAGCAAAATTGTATTCCATTTTTTCTTCTTGCAATGTTTTATGAAGACCACCTATTTCATGCCCTCCGGGAGCAACAAAACATTCTCGAAATTGTTCACTTATTTCTTATTCATAATTTTCTTTAACAAATTATAACATAATAATCATTAGAATCAGAAGGAAATAAATTACTTTCATCAATTCTAAAATCAAGAACATTAATCACAATGTGTTTTTGTTTCAGCTGGGTTGTTTCATCATGCATCTGATTGAAACTAATATCCCGAACATCTTCGGTAAGACATCCTTCGATATGATCTTTACAACTAATATTTTGTTGTAAGATTTTTGTTTTAATGAAGGGACATGATTTTAGTTGTAATTATACATGTGATTCATGAGAAGAATAAGCACTGCTTTTATTGCTGATCTCTCCTTCTTCTGGTTTAAGAATATTATTTTTAGGCTCGGTGGAGTCTTGGAATATGTTGCTCAACATTTCTAGAACAAAGGAGGAGTGTTTTTTCATGACCTACGACATTGCTTTCTTCATAATCATCAAACAATGGAGGATCATTGTAGGCGATGATTTGCTCAAAATCCTTTTGAATAATAGCTTCTTTAACAAAAATTCATTGAAAATAAAATTGACTTCTTGAACATAAACATGCTAATTAAAATTTTTAGAAGAAGGAAATACTACTGGTTGCTCATGTAAGTTATCATCAAGGTCATGATACTCATCACAAATAGGAAATTCAACAACCATCATATCTTGGAAAAAATGATCAAAAACAAAATTTTGATAGGGCCCTTGAACAACATAGATTTCATTATCATTCAAAATAGAAAACTCTTCTTGCAAACCTTTACCTGTGTCTACATGAGGACTATCCAAAATTTCTTCATCAACAAGTCCACTTTCATCATCACTATTAGAAGAACACCATTATTCATTGGGGTACTCATCACATATAGGCCAATTTTCGATAAAGTTTGGAATGGCAAATGCTTCTAAAATAATGCAAATGCATCTACGATATTTCTCTTATAATATTTATCATTGATACAATGTTGAACATCTTCAATGTCATTATGATCAGTCTTATCAACAACAAAGTATTTTAAAACAACAACTTCTTCTTCATCAAGTTAATAATAATCCACCGCAAAACCATATTCATGAAATTCCCCAATACAATTTACATTGAGATCATCCTTTTGCTTACGATCATACAAATTTTCTATTATACATGAAAATTCATCCTGCTGATCTATTCTTATAACATATGCATGTATATATTTGAGATTAGAAAAAATTGATTAACTAGTTACAAGATCAACACGAGAAATACAATTTCTATAATAATTTTAGAAAGAATGAAAACTCAAATCATATCCTTGTTGTTCATACTCTTCCTCTTGCTCTTTTTCATCCAAATATTCATCCCTACTTTGATCTTGAAGCTTACCACAAGCCCTAAGATTGTCTTTGATCTCCTTGGAATCTATAAACATTTGTTGCAATGGTAATGAGTTCTTCTCTCTAAGATAAAGAACAAGATCAAGATGTTGTGTTAATATATAATGCACCATAGCAGATACTTCAAAAGAATTAATTTCCTTAGGCATATTGTAGTAAAAACTGTGAAATCTCTTGTTGAATGTAGTAAGAACTTCATCCTTCTACCTCTTCAAAGCATTTAATGCCAACAAGTAATGATCAAAATAATTTTTCTCACCCCAATATCTCAAAAATGTACTATGAAAATCAGTCCATGAACCAATGGAACAAGATTGCAAATTTCTAAACCATAATGCAACATCTCCAAATAAATATTTCCAAAATATCGTCATAACTAATCCTCATGCAAAATTTCAAATTTACCAATGAAATTTTCAAAGGCTTCGAAGTGCTTCTCAACTGCAACACGGTCTTCTCCGTTGAAAATATGAATACAATTGAAACACTTGAGAGGATAAGCATGAATACATGATGGTAACTTGAAAGGTCTAAATTTTTTCTTCTTATTCTAGACTGAACTCCAGTGGGTTGAAAATCAGGTTCAACAGGATGATTAATGCAAGATACAACAAGAATCACAGGAGGTAACTCAACTTTATTAGTTACAAGTTGACATGATTGATCATGTTTAAGACAAATTAGTATATGTACATCATTTTTATCATAAGGTTCAACTAGAGGAATTAGATAAAGATCTACAACACAAGAAGATGACAGATATTCTTCCAATGAGGGATAAATAAATGAAGGCTTATGGTCATTAGAGTAAACAAAACATAGGATGATACTTTTCGCATATGAGGGAAAATACAATACAGAACTAATGAAAAGTAATGTAAGTTACTAAAAGAAACTTATGACTTGATACCTGATTTGCTTATGTCTTCTCATTCTTCTATCATCTGAACTCATCCTATAATGGAGTCACTATTAATGCTTTCAATTCTGGGTTCTTCTGATAGTGGAGTTGCCAAGGTGAAATATTGTAGTCTGTACTATATCACTATCCCATGTTCACCATCAAAGACTGGATCTAATCGTTGTCGTTCTCCCAGGGAATATTTTTTCACTTGTCCCCGATAATGACTCTAGCATTAGGATTATTTAATCCTCCCTTGACCAAATATATTCTAATTGAGTAGCTTGCCTAACTTAGGAGTTATTTACTATATTTTTGTGCCACCTTGAATATTGGTTCCATTGGTGCCACCGGTGCCAATCCCTACATTCTAGGAACCACTCTAAGTGCCACCAACAACCTCCATCAGTTGGTTGTGGTAGGTAGGAAATTATGCCGAGTCAACCTCCAATTACAATCAGTTATATCACTCTCAGTTAGTCTAGCACCAGTTTTGAATGGATGCATGGGGAGTGGTGCCTTTTTCTACCCACCTCATCAATTAACTGATTGTAGAACTGATTTAGACATCTGGAGTTAGATTAGTGAGCTCCGATAGTGATTTAGACACGCTGAATTAGCCAATCAGTCAGGTTTAGTTTGTAGATTTGAAACTTATCCAAATTATTCAAATACTACTTATTGTAACACCATTGTATTACTACTGGAATGAATGGAGATTAATGTTGTAATTAACTAATCAATTCTTATCATATTTGTCTCAAATTTGTCTTGTTTAGTGTACATTGTCTTTGATATTCCACTGCATAATTCTACTTCTCAATTGCTCTCATTTTCCTATAGATCAATGGTTTACAAATTTAACATGGTATCAGATCCTTGTTCGGGCTAGTGACAAGTCTTGTCCAATCTCCATTGTACACTAGAAGCAACTGAATTTCCACATAATCCCAGAATGATAGCCTTGCTCCCTATGGATTCTATAGATAGAATTCTATCCAAGTGTGACGGACTTTGAGAAAGTGTACATGTCGAGGCAGAAAGGCTTGAAACTGACATGATTACGAATTGAATTGGATTTTGCAGTGTTATTTGGTAGGTACCTACGTAGATTCTTGAGGCATTGATTGTTCAACATACATAAAGATATATTATTTATCTCTCGTACCCTGAATCCTTACACCCTTAAACTACATTGATTGGAGGGAAAATATGCAGTTAGCCTTGCGCAATCTTGGTCTATTTAGATTGACAATGGGCAGAGAAACTGAGCCCCAACAGTATGTTGATAAGAATAATTTTTTTAATCGGCTTGATGTGGCCTTCAGCTTCATTACACCCATATCTCCCAAGATATTTTGTTCCAATTTGAGAGACTAAGGAATATGAAGGAAGCTTGGGATAAGCTTGAATATTTGTTTTTTAAACAAGATGAGCTTCTAGGGTATATTTTGAAGAATGAGCTCATTGATTTACAACCCAGCAGTTTCGAATCTATTTCAACAATTCTTCACAAAATACAAGTCACTAGTACTACAATGCAAACAATGTGGAATAGAGAGGAAATATTAGCAGCTTGTGCTGTCAGTACTAAGGAAGCTTGTCTCAGAGTACTCAGTCTTTGTCTCTACATTCTATTCTGGAAGAGCTTGCATCCCTAATTGGAAGATGCCTTCTCTAGATGCTTTTGCTGAGTCCTTAATACACGAGCAAGATAAATTGGTTCAAATAGGAGTGCTTCAAATCTCCAAGAACCTAGCACTCTTAGTGACAGACTCAAACAATGCACAAGAAAGATGGAAGCACAAAGGGAAGGAGACCAAAAAAAACTGATTTGAATCCAAAGGAGAATCATATATCTTCTGATGGAGACTCAGGTTCCAAGAAAAAGAAGAAATCCAAGAAGACTAAGTGTCCATACTGTATGAGAGGCTTTCATCCAAAGAGCTAGTGCATGAAGAATACCATCGACCAGTTAACAACACTCCTTGAATAGAACAATATTTCCCTTCCACAAGGTGCAGATATGTCTGAAGTTGGAGAGCAAACTGAATAATATGAGAGGTGCCATGCTTTGAAATCAGGCGTCACTCAGTCGAAGGCTTACTTGATAGATTCTGGAGCATCCAAACAAATGGTTTCCTCCAAAGAATCCTTCACTACTATGTATCTCTCAGGAGGACATAGAATTCATATGTGGGATAATTCACAGATACCAACAATAGGTAGAGGTTTTATTAAAATCCAACATGGTGAGTTCAAGAATGTACTCTATGTTCCCTCTCTTGCAACAAATTTGTTATATGTTGATCAGATGACACATACTGGCTTGCCAAAGGAAGTTGTATTTGGTCCTGACTCAGCAAAGATCTCATATATCTCAACTAGGAATATTATAGCAAAGGGTGTTGCAAACCATGCCTCCAAGGCATATGAATTATCACACTTTCTACCATACTCAGCTCCAACACAATCTCAGTAGCCATTCAAAAGGGGAGGTATAAACTCTCTTTCATCTCCATTTGCACATAATGATATGTTGTCTAAGATTTCAGTTTCAGAAGATGAGGAACAAGATCAACATGATCTTGATATTGATATTGTACCTCAAGATGATCCAGATCCAGATCCAACTCCTATTATGAATCAGAAGCCTAAATGGCGTAAAAAGCTCATTGAAGCAGCTGGAATGATGTTGGAGATCCAGGTGATAGAATAAAAACGAGGTCCTAGTATCAGAATGAATATGTTGCATTCTCTCACACAACTTTTCTACCTATATAATGGTGCAACAAACTTCTAGAAAGATGCTACTTGATGATAGCGAATGATCCACAATTTGGCCCACTGAAGAAAAAAATCGATCATTCCATTCCTCCTCCAGAAAGAAAAGACAAAAGAAACATTCAACAGATAGGATGGAGATGTAAAGGTTCACATGCACAGTCCCAGGATGTTGATGCACAGAAGAACCATGATTTTGCACGGATGCTCCATAGAGCTGCAAATTGCAGCAAAATTTTTACAAGTTATTACCCAAAGAGGAAAATTTTCTGTTAAGTATAGCTTGTTTTCCTGATTCACTGCTTATTTTGAGGGGGGGGTTTTCCCATGAGGTTTTCCCCATTTCCCTTCATTTATTAAGCAATTTTTATTTCTTTTAGATTGTATGGGTGACTTTTGACCTAGTTTCCAGGGCCCAAAGTTGTCCAAGTTAGGATTAAGGGGGGGGGGTGTTAGGATTATTTAAGCCACCCTTGACCAAATATAGTCTAATTGATCATATTTCCTAACTTAGGATTCATTTACTAGAGTTTGGTGCCACCATGAATATTGGTGCCATTGGTGCCACCAGTTCCAATCCCTACATTCTAGGAGACACTCTGAGTCCCACCAACAACCTCCATCAGTTGGTTGTGGTAGGTAGGAAATTATGCTGAGTCAACTTCCAGTTACAATCAGTTAGATCACTCTCATTTAGTCTAGCGACAATTTTGCATGGATGCATGGGGAGTGGCATATTTTTCCACCTACCTCATCAGTTAACTGATTGTAGAACCGATTTAGACATACGGAGTTAGACTAGTGAGCTCTGACAGTGATTTAGACACACTGAGATATCTAGTCAGTAAGGTTTAGTTGGTAGATTTGAATCTTATCCACATGATTCAAATACTACTTATTGTAACGCCATTGTAGTATTTCTGGAATGAATGGAGATTAATGTTGTAATTAACTAATCAATTCTGATCAGATTTGTTTTGTCCAGAGTACATTGTCTTTGATATTCCACTGCATAATTCTACTTCTCAATTTCTCTCATTTTTCTGTAGATCAATGGTTCACAAATTTAACATGGTATCAAAGCCTTATTCGTGCTAGCATCAAGTCTTGTCTGATCTCCATTGTACACTAGAAGCAACCGAGTTTCCACATAAATCATGGAATCATAGCATTGCTCCCTTTGGATTTTGTTCGGAGAAGTCTATCCAGGTGTGACAGACTCTGAGAAAGTGTACATGTTGAGGTGGATGTAATAAGGAATATTGCACCTTCTACAGTTAGAAGCTGTTCCTCTGGTCTGAATGGTTCAGATGTAGAACAAATGAGTGAACGACAAAGGATGAAGACCTTCCCTGAATGTTGTAAACACCTAGAATACTATTTTGATCATGAACCTGTGTACCTGCAAACATCTCAAACAAACAAGAACATCAAAGCTACCAGAAAATCATCTACACATCCATACTAGTGACTAAGGAATCTAGTAACATATACATGTGAAATCAAAACAACAGATATGTGGGACGGAAATCAGCTTTGCATTAAAAATGAATGAAGAAGCTTACAACCATTGCCTTAGTGTTGACAAACTCCTCCACAAGACAAACACCTCATCCCCAAAAGCTCCAACTTGCTCTCTTGTGCTCTCCAATGGATTAGACTAGGTAGTCAATTCAGCAACATAATAATACCATTCAGTTCTCCCCCTCAACTATGGATATGAGCTTGTATTTATAAGGATCAATGGATAGGGATAGTTGAGAGAATTGTGGGTAAGGTGGCTCTAAGATCCTACCAAGAGGGATCTCGAGCTCAAGCTAACCCATATTGATAGGGATAAGGGAGGACACGAGGCTCAAGCTCTAGAAGCCTCGAGAAACTTCTCTTTTTCCCATTTTACCAAGGGTATCGCTTTTGTTCCCTTATGAAAGAGCGGTTTAGGTGAGAACCGCTTCAAAGAAAAATCACTTCCGTGGTGGCACCTCTTCTCTATAACAGGACACAGGCGGTGCTGAATAAGGTACCGCTCATCAGCCAAAGGGTAAGCACGGTGCTAGGTTTTTTCATGTAGAATTGATATATATCTAGAGCAAGTTTCCACTCCAAGTTTTGGGATTTAGGGAAAACATAGGGGTTAAGGATATCATCACATGTTGGTGACAAGATTTGGGTATAACAGAATGCCCCCCAAATCATGAGGCTTAGAGGGATACGATAAGTGAGAGCTTTGAGAGAACAAGTTGTCACTTCGAGGTGAGAATGTCATCTCGGTCGGAGAATGTCGTCAAGTAGGCATCTGTAGTACATCAATAATTTTGAATCATAGACAAATGTAACCAACTCATGGTTGCATACCATTACAAGGTAGATCCATGAGTGGAATAAACAACCATGGCTACTAGAATACAACGTAGATCCATGTGATAGAGGAATCAAACTTGGACATAGCTACCAGACATACAACATAGATCTATGTCATACAGACACAAATTTGAGCATATCCATGACCATACAAATGTATATCCATGCTAGATATACAAAACTCCATCGCAACCTGGGGAGAGCAATGAGTGCTAAACAGGTACCCAGGGTCTTTGTCTCGTTTTCCACAAAGTACGATTCTATCCATGTGATTACAATGTTCTGAAGTTGAACATGGTAGAAACCACTTGATTACCGACCAATGATGTGAACCGTTAACAAGTGTGAGGGAGATCACCATTGATGTCAATGATTCCCAAGGTACCCTAGTACAATATACTGAGTGTGAGTATATGTCTTGATGTCGAATACCCGGTCGATTCTATCGATCATAGGTAAATGATGTGAACCTATGTCAAGAGCAAGATAATATGTCGTTGAGGCATACAGATCTCAAGGTGTTAAATTTGTTTCTAAGACTATTTCCCAAATGAAGAGATGATGTCGACAGGAATAGTCTCGTTGAAGGAGGGCCATGATGAATCCAACATTGATGACACGAAACTTAGAACAAAGTTCTAGAATGATGTGAATGAGGTAACCATAATACTGACTCAAAAGTATTGACATAGAGACTGTTTTGACTGCAGAGGTAAAATTCTTCAAATTCCCTTTGAACATCGGGCGGCACGAAAAAGTACTTGGCCGCATGACTAGACCAGAAAAACACACAGTGCAATGGTGGACAATGCATTCTTTTGAAAGAATCAAAGGAGTGACATGACTCATGAAAGTGGATCATCATGGAAACTAGCTGAATACCCAATTGAATGAAATGATATGCAGGCAAGTGACATGTTCAAAGGTAACGACAAACTACCAGTTATTTGCAAAATGATTCCCTTCCCATTTCCCCCCATCATGGTTGATGAGTGCCTCTTTTCATTTTTACGAGTTCAAAGAGGGCAACAAACATTCATTATAGCTCATCCAAAGACAAGTCCAAACTCATATGTTTTATGAACCTGAGAGAGGAGGGGTTCGTTCCCAAAAGAGGGTCTCTCAATGTTTAATTTAATGAGTCCAATGAAATTTAACTCAGTATCGTTCATGTTTATAGAGTCTGAATGACCACGGAAGAAGACTCCACAGGGACATTTTTCGTAAAAATAGTTCATCTGAACCGAAAAAGTGATAACCTACCGTCAGATGAACGACTCTTCAAGTGTTTTAATGAGTGTGAAGAAGACAAGATCACTTGACAATATTTTTGTATTTAAGGAGCCCGAAAAGAGTTTAAAGAAGACTCCATTAGGTCTCTTTTCATAATGAGGGCTTTTATGAGCCTGAAAAGAATCAGAAAAGGACTAGGACCTTTGATGCTAAGTTTCGAGAGCATGACCAAAGTGTCGCAATAAATGCTCAAAGACTTTTTCTGTTTTATGGTAGTGCGAAAAAGTAAAAAAAAAACTCCCAAAACGTTTACTGCTACCGCCCTTTATCCTACAACAACTAGAAAAAAGCTGTTAAAACTCTCCAATGAAGGACATTAAAGGATCATGACAAATAGATTTTCAAAACTATGACATGCCAAAACCTAAAATGCGTATAAAAGGTATGTAAATAGTAAAAAATCAAAACATTTTACCGTTTACCCATAGTGGAGAGCCTTTGGATCATTTTCTTGGCCATATTTTCAACTGCTAATTTCAGGAACATTTATCATCGGATTTTCACACTGTCGGTTCCAAGTAATAGCTTAAACCCTACTCTTTCATTTCATCCTTTCATTTTTTATTTTTGGGGGTGTTTTGGGCCTATTGGGCGAGCCCTAAAACCATGGAAGCGGGCACCGCTCTTATCCCTTGCGAGATAAGAGGCACCCCACTAAAACCATGCCTAAAACACTATGCATAGGCAGTGCCACTACCTGTCCTCAATGGTACACAGGCGGTGTCGGTCGTGGGTAAACAAAAATGCATGCACACCCCAAACTAGCTCAAATTTGATGATTTGAATGATTGGGAATGTTTCTAATTGGTCTTGTAATGGTTTTTGACAGGTTCCCATTGATAAAAAATGGTCATTTGGAAAGAGAGGCAACATGACAATGATGCTGCATTTGCCAAACGAAACGCGGGTTGTATATCCGCGTTGAGAGACTATGGCCTTTTAAATTTTTTCCGCACACCTAGCATGGTATCACATGAGCGCCTATTAGAGCATATACTTCAGATGTGGAATCCATAGCAACAATATTTTGAGGTTGGTGCTCGTATATTGACAATTGAAGTAGAGGATATCTACTTCCTGATAGGACTATTGAGATGAGGTGCTCCCATCTCTTTGACTAGTTCCCGTGGAGGGGACATTACTACTCATGAGTTGATAAACCACCATTGTATTCTTGGGACTAGGACATCGGGGAAGAAAATTCCCATAAAAATAGTGGTGGATGGCCCACTACGAATAGTTTTTTTTACCATGCAGAGAGTGGCAGGAAGCCAAGGGGTCCATCAGGCATCTGAAGCGCATATGCTCTACGCTATAGAGGCCATGGCACCCACAGTTTTCAATTGGGCAGAAGCTCTAGTTCTGATCTTCAAAGATCAGCTGACCAAGTGTCGGCACAGGGAGTTAAATCATTTTAGTTTTGGTTCCATTCTAGCGTGTTTCTTTTTCGAGCAGGTTCCCCAGATGAGACCCCATGTGGTTTTTACTGAGTTGAGGGTGTGAGACCCTCGCATGCTGAGATGGGTCCGGATCATGGCTCGCATAGGAGAGGGTAGAGGTAAGGTGAAGTTTGGTGACATGTTCTTCCAATGGTTGAGAGATCAGCTCCTCATGGTGGAGGACTATGCATATGCAGGCACTGACTTCAGTGGTGACCTTGACCTACCGCTTCCACCTGGTGGATAGTGGGGTGATATCGGTAAGGAATAAAAACCCTAAAATGGAAATTGTGTTTTTATGTTTTTATGTTTTATATTTTTTATGTTTAGTAATGAGACTTGAATGTTTTCATGTAGATGTCGGAGTAGCACAACCTGGGAGATCCTTCCCATTAGACAGGAGAGCCAGAGCTCATTTTGTACCACAAGGCGATGATGTGATAGGGGAGCTAGAGGAGAACCTCGAGAGGTTTGACTCTAGACATCCCAGATGCCTCGATCGATGACCTCCCACTGATGTACCAGAGGTCTACTGCAGGAGTACCGGGTCGTTTCAGCAGGCTGCTATGTCGAGTAGCCCGGGCGGTTATGTGTTACCATGAGCATCACTAGCTGATAGAGTGCATGTTGTATTCACTGAAATCTGATAGATAGCTTCAAGACTTTTGTATGATGAGTTTTTACCTGAAATCTTGATCGCTTCAGATGAGGTCTCGTGACCTATTTTTTGTAAAACATGTTTATATATATATACATAATTCTACCTTGGTGTTTATATGTCTCAAATGGTGAATGCATTTTATATGAGTTTTATGTGTCTTTTACAGTTTATTTACAATGGACCATGTTTGATTTTCATGTCATGAATGGGAAATATGCCAGTCTAGGATGTAATTTGCCAATGAGTTTGCAACTGCATTATGTTCCCTAGGGATATGCCTATAGGTGATAGTTTCAAATGAACTTTCTAATAAACGTACTTTTTGGAAGAGATGGAGAAGCATAGGATTCCTAATGGTATAGACATGGTTTAAATGACAAACCATTAGTTGTGAGTCCATCAAGACTACCAAGTTGCGAACATCTTGGGAGGTAGCTTCAGTCAAAAGACCTATGACTGCTCGATATTCATTGATATTGTTGGTAGCGGGACCAATACAAACCGCTCCTGAACTGACCAAATTGTAAGCTGGGGAATAGAGAACCCAAGCAGCTAAGGCAATATTCAAGGTGTGGCGGCAAGCACCATCAGCGAAGTCGTAGAAATCCATCTGCTCTGCATGACCAAAAAATAGTTGTTATGGAGAGAAATTCCTATGGCTTGGGGTACCACAACAGACAACTTGACTCTAGAAATCAATCCTTTCCAATATGCAAGAGAAATCAAATATCTAACACTAAAGGATCAAAACTCGTACCTTATTTTGGACGGTTGAAGTAGATCCCCGTTGAGCTTTCCAACTTCAGCTTGAATTGATAAATTACTTCCTCAATAATTAGTAAACAAGACAAGCATACTAGATATATTGGTGTTAGATATACTCTAGCATATATAATCAACAACGTATAAGCATTTGAAATCATCCATGGATAAAATATTCATTCAAACATACATTATTGGACAGGAAAAGATATTTCTATTAATATAAAATCAAAGATTACAATGAATACAACCTCTGTTAACATGTCTGTGAATCGAAGAAACTGAATCCCCCACTTGGGCCTCCACCACCTCAATCCTCCATCTCTCGATAACAAGCTTACAAGCAAAAGACAAGCTTGGGAAGAACACCAAAGTGCTCCAAGGGACAAAGGGATGCAGACTCAAGCATAAGTTCCGGCAACAATGGACTATAGTTTCTTTGCTCTCAATTCTCACATGTTCTTCAATGTATCCAAAGGGTTCCTTCTATAGCTCTTCAATGGGGCAATGAAGGGTCGAATCCAAGTGATGTCAAGGAATATGGAAAGCCAGGAGACAAGTGAGTCATATCCATGTCAAGGAAAACTCCAAAAGAATTTTGCCTTTTGCACACATCCCGATGTACACGGTTTTAGGGGTCAAACCCACGTATATACGCGAGAAAGGGTTTAAAAGTCGCGTATAGAAATTTAAGCATGTTTTTAGGGATGATGTTGGAAACATCAAAGGTATAAAAAAGTTCCATGGGGTCTAAAGAGTCTGCAGAGGGACAGGGGAAGGCCATACAAGTGTGATTCACTAGGTGTGGTAAAATCAGCTATAACAGATGCCCCCTAATGTGTGAGGTCAGAGGGGTCATACGATGGCCTAAATACATTATAAGTCCATCCCAGAAGTGGAGTGATGAAGGACCCAGCGGAAGATCCGCCACCCAATCAGCATAGTACAATGATACAACTCTGCATATAACTACAAATACATATAGCAGTCCCGGATACATAAGAGTACACTGCCCATGAATAGGCATGATACAAAATATGACATGTGTGGTCATCGCCACTTACAATATACATAGATCAAAATCTCCATGATGGAGATATACAAAGGATCATGATCTCCATGAAATATGAAGATATATAACAGATCAAGATCTCCATAATGGCTGGAAATGTCTGACATATACTGGAATCAAGTCACGAGAGCTGAAATCTCATGAACACTGGCACGATCAAGGAGTTAGCATATATGAGATGCCACCAATCTGGAAGGTCTTCTACACAAACCACTATGAGTACAAGTCCTACTATGTGAATAGAGGTGTCGAGGTCAAACATAGTAGTCCATCGTCTAATTACCGGTCATTGATGTATACCATTAACAGATGCGAGATCACCCACCGATAATGATAATGGGAATCAAGGTACTAGAGTGCAAACTAACAAGTGTGAATAAATGTGTTGAGGTCGAACACTTGAGAGAATCCATCGATCAGGGGACATTGATGTATTTCCAAAGAACTGTCGATGGCGATAGAACCTGCCATTGATGACTGCAAGTCTCAAGGCACTAAAAAATGACTCTAGATTCCAATCCTAGAATAAGTGATCTAAAGTCGATGGGATGAAATCCACTGGAAGGAGGGCATTAAGGCATCCCCCATCATCCAACACGAGGTACTCAACAAAGCTGTATAAAGTGGAAGGAATCAATCATAAGGGGCACGAACTAGTAACTGTATCGGGAATGGCCGACATGCAAAGTCAAGATAACTGAGGAATGGCCAACTCAGGTTTCAACTTCCTTCGAACAAGAGAATAACAGCGAATGGTGACTGAATGTAGGTAGCATAGACTCGATATACAAAACTGGGACATCTCTACGACACAGGAGGAATCAACAAAGGCTCCATAGGGACTGGAAGCTTAACCATTCGATGGAGATAAACTCAGATACACAAGTGCAACTCCTAAAGTCAAACTATAAACACAACCAATGGATGTGATATTTAGTACTCTATTCGAAGGCGACACGAATCAACAAATGCCAAAGATAACATCTTTCCTTGTCTAGCTTTTTGGTTTTTTAAATTTTTTTTGGACTTTTTCAAATATTTAAGAAGCTTGAAAAAGAATAAAACTGCTTTATAGTTACAGAATAGGAGGAGACGAGTGTCATATGGGTAAACAAAATAGTTCCAAGTAGTGGAACATACCTATGCTCAATGCGAGGATGGATGTGTAGGATAGAGACACTCGGGGGAAAGTCCCCTCCCGGTAAAATAGGGAATCAAGCTGCAAAGGATATAAAAGATGGCTTTGCATGGCTAGACATGAGACAAGCTTGGGCTATATAGCTAAAACTCAAAGTCAGGGAAGCCGACGTAAGGCTCAAGAAGGTAGGAAAAGGTCATGATAATGCAATTACAACTTGAAATAAGGGAGTCTTGAGGGAAATAGGCCAGAAAAAGATCAAGAGGAGTATGAGGCTCTTGTGAAATGTCATCGCAATACTATACAATGGACTCCCACACCCTAAGGGACAAAATGTCAGCATGGGAACCAAATGCAAATAAGGCGCTAACTAGGGTACCCATGTAAGGTCAAGCTCTACCATTCACATAATTCCACTTCTAAAACAACAAGAAGGTTCCGTGACATAATAGAATGGGTTCGTACCTAAGGCTATAATGAAACGGTCATAAGGTCGTGCAAAATTCAAATGGGGTGAACCTAACCTATATTCCAGTTTAAACATCATACCTGTAACGGGCATGAACGGGTCAAAGTAATGGTCGAAACGACGCTGAAAATGGTCTCCTACATCATAAATTAGTCCAAAAATGGTCCAAAAGGATTAGAAATGGTCCAAACTATAGAAAAGGGGGTAAAAATTTTCAAAAATTTGAAAAATTTCTATAAATAGTAAAAAATTCAAAACATTACATAACATTTGAAATTTTTACCCAATTGAGCTCAGAACTTCAACAGCGAATTCCAGGAGATCCAGCCGGCGGAATCCACTCCCGTTTTTTCTAGGTACTTACCCATGCCCTGCTCTTTCATTTTCATACAAATTTTATCAATTTCCATGGTGCATTTAGGATTCTAGGCCAATCTAAGATGTGCGCCTCAGCCCATGTGGAAATCGAGGATTTTTCCGCGTATAGGGATGGATATACGCGGAAAAAGACCTCAAAGTCGCGTACATATACGGCTGTTTAGCAAACAGTTGTGTATGTGGCCGCGTTCAATGTTTTTCAAGTGTTCTAATGGATCAAACTTAAATTTTATGTGTAGGATGGTCCTATAATGGAAAGAATGTGAGCACGGTGATGTAGAAGGGGCAGTAAGGGAAGATCTAATGGCTCAACAATCTTTGCGGTCATGCGGGCTCTACAAGTTTTGGTGTCTTGGTGGTATATGGGCCAAGCCAAGACTGCTACAGATGCTAGTAGACTACTGGGATCCAGACACGAAGAAGGTGGGGAGTCAGATCCCAACTAAATCTATACAGGTGCTAGGCCTAAAGGCCATTCTACTGACACTGGGCAGGATAGCGGGGCTAGCCTCACTCCACCAGGCCTCATGTCCATTGATGTTCTATCCCATGGAGTGCATGAGGCCCACAGTTTATGACTGGAGTACGACATTGTTGAGCAACATGAAACAACAGCTCAACGACTGCAAAATGGGCAAGGTGCAAAACTTCGGTTTCAACAACATATTGAGCACATTCTTCTTTGAGCGTGTTCCAGGATTGATCCCTAGAGTTGACGTTCCTCTACACGGGGTTCGAGATCCGGCCCAACGGCATTGGGCAGCTGCGATGTGCAGAGTGGGTGGAGGTAGGGTGTCCAACCCCTATCCAGCTGATTTCTTTCTATGGTGGTGACGACAGATAGTTTCCATCGATGATTATCCCTATGCAGGGATAGATTTTCGGGGAGACCCCAACATGCCGCTACCACCAGGATCAACATACGGTGACATTGGTAATGAGTCTTGACCCTCTTTTAAAATTTTTGAGTTATTTTATTTTTTTGTGTTTTCTGATTATGTGGAATCAAAAGACAAGTTTTTGGGTGACAATACATAGTGACATATACCATATGCATGCAGATGTAGGACCAGAGCGGCCTGAAGGCTTCCCTTATCATAGACGGAGGGGAAGAGGAGACGACATCACGGGTGTGGATGCGGAGCGGATGCTCCAAAGAATTCATACCAACTTTGTGAGACTGACACATAGGGTACCCATGGCGCAAGTCGAGGACTTGCCTGAGGCCATGCAACGCCAGGTGGTGGGTGTACCACGAGCATGGGTGCGGCTATTTCGACGGCTAGGTAGAGCCTTGGTGACATTCCACGATCACAACCCCCCTCCTCCTCCATAGGCTTAGATACCTGGGAGTGATACATTTTGTACTACCGTGTATTTATATTTTGGTGGCTCGAGAGCCCCATTTTTGTATTATGACACTATGTATTACCACATTTTGGATGTTTATAATTTTTTTTATGATGATCGATTTATTTATTTACATGTGTAAAAATTTATGTTTGTGATGAGCTTATTGTCTATGAAACAAATGCCAATCTAACACATAGTTAGCATATGAGTTAGCAACTTGATTATTAATTCTTGGAACATGTATGTATGTTATAATGTCAAATTTCCGTTCTAACAATCTCACACATAAGAATCTTCTTAATAATGTCGGATCCCTGACATGGTACAAATCATTAAGCTGTGACACTACTAACTCCGAATCAAGACGTACCTCAAGAGAGAGAACACCATGTGAAATGTCATCCTCTAGAATCTCGATAACGTTACTATATTCAGCAACATTGTTCGAAGCGAGCCATAAAAAATACGCTTCCTGAAGACAATACCTGACCTGTAGGAGTCTAAATCACCCAAGAAGCAGAGGCTGAGTGTTGAGTGTGACGGCTTGCACCATCCGTGAATCCTATGAAGGTGGAAGATTCCATTGACATCTGCCAAAAGAAACAGAAACTAATCACAAACCCGATCACCATAAGAAAATACCTACCTATGCAAAACTGTACAATAATATACAATAGTCAGCCTTGTCTGAAAATAATGCATAGTACTTTTTAAGATAGAGCCCATTTCTAGGATCCGCCAAGGCTGTTCCCTCATAATCCATTGACTCATAAGTGCCCTTCTCTAATACATGTTTAACGACGTAAGGACCATGCCACATGGGGTTAAACTTTCCTACCCCCAAGGGTTCTTTCAGTTGATCCCACAAAAGGACCAAATCTCCCTCACTAAACCTCCTTGGATGGACAGACTTATCGTACTGGACCTTAACGCGACGCTTATTCACTTCTAGAGCCACTAAGGCATCTTGGTGCTACTCATCAAGTTTCTCTAAGTGGACCAAATGCTCGTCTAATGGGGAAGTGTCTTGTAAGAGCTCTATGGCTAGCTTCAAAGAAGGAATCTCGCACTCAACTGGTAAAACCAACTTCACTCCATGTACAAGCTGATATGGAGAAAAACCCGTGGCAGTCTTAACAACGGTTCTATAAGCCCACAAAGCAGGATATAACATAATGTGCCAATTCGTCTTGCTTTGTGTGATGGTTCGTTGGAGAATGGATTTGAGTGATTTGTTCACTGCTTGAACCTGTCCATTTGCTTGAAGGTAGTAAGAGGAGGAATGCTCTTGCTTGTACCCTAACTTTGAGGCCAATTCTTCCATCATACAATTCTGAAAGTGTGTGCCATGGTCAGTGACAAGCTCCTTTGGAATACCGAACCGAGTAATAATTTGGTTGAATACGAAGTGTGTGACTGTCTCACCGTTGGATTTAACTATAGGCATAGCCTCAACCCATTTCGTGAAGTAGTCAACAGAAACTATGATATGATGATGCCCCCTAGTCGAAGCTAGGTTGAAATCCATGAAATCAAGCCCCCACTTAGTGAAGGGACCAACGGTGATGATGGGATGTAACGGGGCAGGTCGCGAGCGCATATTCCATGCAAACACCTGGCAAGGGTGGCACTTCTTGACCGCATCTACACAATCTTTAAAGATCGACGGCCAGAAATAACCTGCTCTTAAGATTTTTTGGGCTATAGAAAGCCTAGATAAATGACCACCACACACCCCTCTGTGGCAATCATTCGGCACAAGCTCAGCCTCCTCATGAGTTAAACAACGACGTAAAATGGAATCTACCCATGACGGTACAAGGTGTTATCCACTATGAGGTAATTCTTGGATACGTGACATAATCGTCGTCGTTCATCCCATGAGAGGTGAGTAGGGACCTTCAATGTTTGTAAATATATGATAATGTCTCCATACCAGGGATACAAAGTTGAGATTAAGAAGATGTGCTCATCGACAAACGTATCTTCACAAACCATCTCCTCCTCCTCGCTTGGGAAATCTGATATAAGCTCCACAAAAAATAACAATTTCTTTGATTTTGCCGAAACAAACTCGAGATCGAATTCTTGCAAGATGAAAATCCATTTATTATAATTTCCCCCAATCATCCTTTGAGTGAGGAAGAATTGAAATGGATTGACACGGGCTACAACCAAGGTTTGGAAAAGGAGAATATAATGTCTCAACCATTGAACCACATGTATGGTAGCTAAGGAAAGCTTCTCAACATGGGAATAACGAAATTCTGCATCAATAAGGTTCTGGATTAGGTAGTATATGACATGCTCTTGGAGCTCCTCATCCTCCTGGACCAAAACCATACCAATCGTCTCCATGGACGCGGCCACATAAAGTAGAAAGTCACGGCTATAGTCGGGTGGACTAATCACCAGGGCCGATGCTAAGGCTCATTTAAGTGCATCAAAGGACTCCTGGGCTCGCTCATCCCAACAAAAGGTGGTGTCCTTTTTCAAAAGGCGCATAAAGCCTCTAGTTAAATTGGCAAAGTTGACAACGAATCTTCGTAAGAAGTTTGCCATGCCTTGCAAACATTGAATATGTCTACTATTTTTCGAGGGAGACAACTGAAGTATTGTCTCTACCTTCAAAGGGTTGACTCTTATACCCTCCTTAGAGACAATGAACCCTAATAAGCGACCCGAATTCACACAAAATATGCACTTGTGAGGATTTAACCTGACGAAATAACGGCGGCACCTTTCGAACACTAATATCAAATGATAGTAACGATGCATTCTCATACGAGAATGAGTAGCAAGGTCATCCAAAAATACTTCAATAATTGATTTGAGATCATGGAATATCAAGGTCATAGCCTGCTGAAAAGTGGCTCCGACATTCTTAAGGCCAAAAGGCATGTTCTGATATGCAAAGGTTCCCCAAGGACAAATAAAGGCAGTCTTATGTTGGTCCTTAGGTTTAATTTGTATCTGATTGTATCTGGAAAAGCCATCCATAAAGGGAAAAACCTCGCCACCTGCACACTCATCCAAAATTTGATCAATAAATGGTGTGGGGAAATTGTCTTTAGGACAGGCACGATTCAAGTCACGGAAATTAGTGCATATACGGATCGCTCCCTATTTCTTATCCACCAGAACAGGATTTGAAACCCACTCCGCCAAGGGAACGGGATAGATAAAACCGACTTTCAACAGTTTTTTTATCTCTTCCTTAATCGCAGGTGCTTTCCTAGGATTCACCGCACGCAAGTGTTGTCAAATAGGCTTAGCATTGGGATAAGTTTTAATCTCATGTTCAACAATGCGAGGGTTGATACCTGGCATTTCATTGTAAGAATAAGCAATGATATCACAAAATTCTTTAAATAGCTTGGTGTACTCTTGAATCTCAGCATGGGAACATTCTACCCCAATATAGACATTCTCAATCTTGCCAGGATCGTGAGAGATATTGATAGAAATGGTAGGAGATATATTTTCCAAGTTCCCATCAGCCATCGGACCAGGAGAGCTTAATGGAACCATGGGACTACCTATTCTCTCACTAAGAACCTCCCTAAAGTCCTCATGCTCCAAGCGGTCAAGCTCAGGAAGAAAATAAGATCTATGATGAAATTCTTCCCAAGGTGGATCAACCCCTAACATGGCCTCAATAATCGCTTCATTTGAAGGAAAAACACTATCAAGGCAATCATGTGCGTGAGAAGATTGAACTGCCCATGCAGGAAGCACATATGGGTCCTCCTCCTTCATCCGTGAAGAGGAAGGACTAGGCTCTACAACACTCCCAAGATTAGCTTGATAAGCTACCGTAGTTGCAAGCAACGACATGTCTGTCACGATGGGTTCACTCGAAGTATTCGATGTAGGAATAATCCAAGGATATTCCATATCGTTTGTGCGAAAAGACACCGATCTCACAGATGTCGAAGCCTCACCGAAACTAGACCCTATCATAAGGACAAGTGCAGGACAACTAAAGCTTCCCATAAGGGATGGATATATGCCCACACCCACACTCCCAATTGCCGGCTGAGAGTGCTCAACAATCGGGATTGAAGCTCCCAAAGATGCGGTAACCGACGGATTCTTGAATGACATTTGATCAATCATAACTATCTTCCCATTAAATGGAAAGCATACAACGTGAAATAGAGAAGAAGCTACGACTTGCATACTGTACATCCAATTCCTACCCAGTAAGAGATTATAGTTAAGGGGCACATCAACCACCTCGACCCTTATCGCAACGGTCTTCCCTGCCAAATGGACCTTAAGGGAAGGAAGGATCCCGTGCGGCCTAAATGATCTCCCATCAAAAGCAGTCAACATGGTACTGAATTTAGACAACTTAGGGGAACCTAAACCCTTCCAACACGATAAAGACATCACAGAAGCAGCAGTGCCTTTGTCAATCACAGTGCGCTTGATAGCCATGTTAAGACATTGTAGATGAATCAAAATAGACACATAATAAGGCAAGTGAGGCTGCAGTCCCACGGTTTCAAATTTAATCATGGAGGAAGAGTTATCATCATTCACACCAAGGGAAGAAAGCAAAGCCTTCCTTTGCGAAGGAAAACTCTGAAGTACTTCTAGTGCAGACATCGCATAAGAAGTGTGGCCCAAATCCTCGACAATAGAATAGTTCTGGGTGGCTCAGGCATTAGGATTGTGCCCTGAACGCTTAAGGACTCCCTTAGGAATGCAAGGTGTAGATTCAGGTTTATCCATAGGTTTTTCAATATGCAAAGGATTCCCTGGTGGATCAAGTTCCTTTCCTGGGTCGGGTTGTGATGAACCATAGTCCTTCACATGGGTCACAACCTTCATAGCACACACCATGTTGATGAAACCATGACCACTAGCCTCCAATGGATCTTGATCACCACCAGACTGATCATGGGTCCTCGAGTTCATGTTTTGATTGTGAGGTAAAGGGTTGGTCAACACAGATGGGCCCTGTGCTAAGAATCTCGAGGCTTCATAGATACAAGGGCACAAGTAAGTGAGGTGATCCTCCTTACATAAATTGCAAGGAAATTTAACCTTACGTTTAGATTTCTTGTCCCCCACAGCATTTTGGGCATTCTTGTCATTAGTATTAGCATTTTCATTCCTATTCCCACCCTTACGATTGTTCTTACCCTTCTTTCTATTCCTTCTGGGTTGCTGGTTACCCTTCTGGTCCGACGATTGCATCAAAAGCACACTCGTCGTTTGGGTGGGTTGAGACGAAGCCATGGATTGTCCCGAAGCATATTGGTTGATTGACAATTGAATGACCTGTTGCACAACCGAATCCGCAGGCTTAGCACTTTCACAACCAACAATGCCATCGACATGTGGTCCAAGTTTAACTTTGGGGTCGAAACTATAATGTGGAGCATTGGGATTGATCTCATATAACAAATCGGATTGAGCATAAATCAATTCCAATTCCTGCGTCCTAAAAATGGTTTGTTCCTCATTTTGAACTCTGAATGTAGAAACATCCTTTTCTATATAAGGCAATAATGACTTAAGGAACCACTCAAAAAGAAACTCTGGTGGTATGAAGGATTTAATCAACCTCTTCCGTCTACGCCACTCTTGGATATGGTCTGAGATATGCGTGGCTTTATCCTACCGAAATGTTGACAAGAGTTCTGTACCAATGTCGTAACGCACTGGTAGCTGGAAGTTGTTGAGAAAAGTCATTGCTAGGTCATCGAACAAAGCGAATGCCCCCCTAAGTAACTCTATATACCATTTCATGGCAGGCCTTGTAAGGGTGCATTGAAATAGCCTTAAACGAATCGAATCTTCGTTTAAGGAATTGGAAGAGCACCATAGGTGAAATGTAGTAACATGTTCGCTTGGATCCTCTCCAGGTTTGCCATCGAACTTAGATATGTCTGAGGGAAGCTTATTAGGGACAGCCAACCAAGCCGGGTCATGAGATACATGATCGTTCGTCAGTCTCAACAAGTCAGGAAGATTTAGCGTTGCGAGGAAAGGGAGCCTAGGATGAGCAGGTCGATGCAACACTCCTTGATAGTGTTGGTTCACACAGGTTTGATTAGTGTAACCACCATGGCCTTGGCCATAGTTCCCTCCTCCTGTTTGGCCCATGTAGGGTTGCATGGAAGCACCATAATGTGGTGTACCTTGACTGTGGGGCTACAAAGCCATAATTAGGAGAGTAAGCGGGTTGTTGATACCCGTACCCACGAGGTGAATAACCATGTCCATACTGCGTCCCATAATAAGGTCCACAAGACATCCCATGAGATGTTCCATGAGACACTTCGTAAGTAGGAATGTAGGCTCTAGAAGTAATGACATTACCTCCAAAAATAGGGATACGACCCCCCGAAACAACATGAGGTACTTGAACTTGAGACACAACAGTGTGAGTAGCAGCAGTACAGACATGACTCGTAGCGACATTCTGGCCCGAAGGACCATGTGAATGAGGTGGATGAATGACATTAGAAGAACAAGGAACCAAGGACGAAGGGACCTATGAAATTATGTATGTGGTCTTCTCTATAGTCACTCGTCTTGGATCTGGTATCCTAATAGGATCACTAACCCTAGTTCTAGGAAGAATATGTGATGTAGCTTCCATCGTCGGGATGGAAGGTGCAATATGACTCGTGGTCCCAAACCTCTCCACATGGTAAGGAATGGGAGTGCCCCCAGGCGTAGTGTTAGGTTCAAACTCCGATTCGACATGAAATGCCAAATCATGTGTGGGAGTACCAGACATACTGTAACTACCATAACTAGTGCTCATGGGTTCATAATGAGTCTCGTCGTCTGGCATTCCATACCGACGATGCGTGAATGGGGGATCATAGCTAGAGTAAGTAGGTCTATCATGAAAAGTACCTATCTCAGAAAATACAGGACCTAACTCAGAAGTTAGAGGCATATTAGGTGAAGGATCATAGGTAGGAGTAAACTCCCTGTCATCCACTCGAAGTGGAGAAGAAAGCTCAGGAATACCATCTTCACGATTTCCCATCGTGTGTGAATCAATGTGGGAAGTAGTCCACCTAGACTGTCTGTTTCTCTCTCCCAAAGGAGGAGGGGAGATAGAAGGCGGAAGTCCTGCTAAATGACGAGAACGGCAAGGAGCCACACCCAAATCTAGAATGACTCAAAAATATAAAAGACTCTCTAATTACGCAAACCCTAAGCAAGCTAACGTGCACAGAGCATACACCAATAAAATCTAAAGCCAAACACAAGCAATTAAGGGTAGGATAAGTGAGCTCCTAAATGAAGCAGGTATGTCTCGCCTAGGAGAGGCTTGAGACTCCCATACACAACAAGCGGAGGTATGTAACCAATTATTGTGGCCCTCAGCTTCAACGCGTAAAGCGACTGTGCTGTCCGACCCTAACCTGGCCGGGACATCTCTAGAATAACCCCTACAAAGTACCCCCTTTATATCCTAGGTAAGGAAACTAAGGTCGCCTCAATATAATCAATGCTCAGGTGGACAGTCGCAGGAGGGATTGACCATATGGGCAGGGTATTAAATCCTGAAACTCTCAAAAGAGCCCCCAGATACGAATACAATCCTGGAAATATCTCCGGTGCTACTCAGTTATGACTAGGGGTCATCCCAATCAATAACCACTCACATTGCCTCGTACTTAACTCCCTTTTGAGAGGAGGATCTTGGGAAACACCAATTATACCAAGTAATTTCACACTCTCACCTGGACAGACACATACATGTTGTTGTTTAGTGGTCTTGGAGAATTTACTGACAATGAACTATTCCAAGACCCTAAAACCTAATCTTGTTAGTGTACCCTATCAAAGAAAATAGTGTAATTCATTTTAATTAAGCGTTGATTTTATTTGGCTTTATTACTCAAAAGAGGTAGATGGCCGTGCAACTAATGGTGTTACGACGCAACATGAAGCAAAATGCACACCTAACAATCAATGCAAATGCATTGTGTCCAATGAAAACAGGGTATGCTACTACATGAAATGAAATTTTTTTCTTCAAATGATAAGTGCAATCGTTCCTATATGAAATCCTGACTAATACTTTAAAGCAAAACCTAGTGCAAGTACCATGCAAAATGCAAAAACACAATGCATAATGATGCAAATAAGCAAATATTTTTGGATTTTTTGAAACAAAAATGAGATACTAAATCAAAAGAATGATTCTACTACCCCCATACTCGGCAAGCATACTCAAACATCACTCACACAAAGCACTAAGGTAAAAGAAATCTAATGCACTAATCCCAAAACAAAAAATCAAAAATGCAATGACAAGAACATTCTTAAAAAAGAAATTTACCCTAAAAAAAATGTCTCCGGTCAGAAACAGGGGTATATATAGACTCTAGCAGTGTCAAAGGAGACTCAACAATTATAAAAATTCACCCAGCAACAATCAATATTCCTATAGAAGGAAAAACTAAGGGCATACGCGACTGTTCGTAGTAGACCCGTGTATGTACATGGATATATCAGTGAAAATCGCGTATATACGTGACTTTGAGTTAAAAACTCGTGTACAAGAAGAAAAGTGCATAAAAACAAAGGCAAACAGATAAGCTAAGACAAACTTCACACCAGTTAGACACTACTAGGCATACATGCCCCTAGACCCGACACAAAAACAGAGAAATAAGAGCAATTCAAAGTCATTGAATGCCAATAAAAACCCCCAAAGGACAACTACTAGGAACTCCCCAGCGGAGTCACCAATTCTGTTACGGGGAGAAATTCCTATGGCTTGGGGTACCACAACAGACAACTTGACTCCAGAAATCAATCATTTCCAATATGCAAGCCTAAATCAAATATCTAACACTAAAGGATCAAAAATCATACCTTATTCCAGACGGTTGAAGTAGATCCCCGTTGAGCTTTCCAACTTCAGCTTGAATTGATAAATTACTTCCTCAACAATCAGTAAACAAGACAAGCATACTAGATATATTGGTGTTATATCTACTCTAGCATATATAATCAACAACGTATAAGCATTTGAAATCATCCATGGATAAAATATTCATTCAAACATACATTATTAGATAGGAAAAGATCTTTTCTATTAATAAAAAATCAGAGATTACAATGAATACAACCTCTGTTGGCACGTTTGCGAATCGGAGAAACTGAATCCCCCACTTGGGCCTCCACCACCTCAATCCTCCATCTCTTGATAGCAAAATTACAAGCAAAAGGAAAGCTTGGGAAGAACACCAAAGTGCTCCAAGGGACAAAGGGATGCAGACTCAAGCATAAGTTCCGGAATTAATGGACTATAGTTTCTTTGCTCTCAATTCTCACATGTTCTTCAATGTATCCAAAGGGTTCCTTATATAGTTCTTCAATGGGGCAATGAAGGGTCGAATCTGAGTGATCTCAAGGCATATGGAAGACCAGGAGACAAGTGAGTCAGATCCATGTCAAGGAAAACTCCAAAAGAATTTGGCCTTTTGCACACATCCCGATGTATGCGGTTTTAGGGGTCAAACCCGCGTATATACGCGAGAAAGGGTTTAAAAGTCGTATATAGAAATTTAAGCATGTTTTTAGGGATGATCTTGGAAACATAAAAGGTATAAAAAAGGTCCATGGGGTCCAAAAAGTCTGCAGAGGGATAGGGGAAGGCCATACAAGTGTGATTCTCCAGGTGTGGTAAAATCAGCTATAACAATGGTATAAACAGATACAGACACTAAACTCAAAACCATATTGAAAATACTTAAGCACACTAAAATTCAAGTAATATACATATATACAAGATACTATCCAAGAGATATCTAGGCGTAGTACGTCTTTAGGTACAACCCATTACGAGGTTGTCCTAAGGGGATTCCATCATAGTCCACGAGCTCATAGGTCCCTTTCTCTAAAACTTTGGAAATGACGAAAGGACCATGCCACATGGATTTGAATTTCCCTTTCCCTAGTTTTTCATATCTCTGATCATAGGTCAAAACTAGGTCACCCTCGTTAAAGGCACGAGGTTGGATAGAATTGTCATACTGCGCCTTGACACGTTTCTTGTGTGCCTTATTAGCTAAGGCAACATCTAATGTAGTTTTGTGAAGGTTGTTCAAGTATAGAAATCTCTCTTCCTCTGTGGAAGTGTCTGGGAGAGGTTTGACGACAAGTTTCAAGGATGGAATCTGACATTGAATTGGCAAGACAACTTCTAGTCCATAGACAAGCTGGAAAGGTGTGAAACCAATAGCTGTTTTCACCAAAGTCCTGTAAGCCCAAAGAGTGGAGAAAATGATATGGTGCCAATTGGATTTATGGTCTCCAACCATCCAACAAAGCATCGTTTTCAAAACTTTGTTAATGGCCTCGACCTGACCATTAGCTTGCGGATAATAGGGCGTATATTTTTCATGACGAAAACCTAGCTTGGCACTTAGTTCCTCCATCATTTGATTATGGAAATGTGATCCGTGATCAGTAACTATGGACTGTGGGACTTGGAATCTTGCTATCACATGATTGAACAGGAAGAGAGCAACAGTCTTACCATTCTCTGCATATGTAGGCATGGCCTTAGCCCATTTCATAAAGTAATCAATGGTTATGATGATGTAACCATGCCCCCCAGATTAGGTAGGCTTACAATGCATATAATCGATCCCCCATTTGGCGAAAGGGCCAATGGCAATGGCAGGGTGTAACAGAGCAGGATGAGTGCGCTTTTTTGGATAAAAATGTTGACAGGGTGGGCATTTATTAACAACCTCATGACAATATTTAAAGACTAAAGGCCAGAAATAGCCAGTGCGAAGGATTTTCTAGGCTGTAACCATCCCAGATAGATGACCACCACATGCTCTAGAGTGGCAATCATTCAAAACTTTTTCAGCTTCCTCGTGGGTAAGGCATCACCGGAGAATGGAATCGATACCATGTCGATACAAGGTATCATTCAAGATGAGGTAGTATTTTGCGTGGTGACGGATACAACGACGATCGTCACGGGATAGAGTGGGATGAAATATTTGTGTCTGGAGATAAATAAGAAAATCTCCATACCATGGGTTAGTAGTGCTTATCAGGAATAGGAATTCATTTGGGAATGAATCACTGGGCTCAGATTCCATCGAATCACAGGGAAGATCACACATGAGCTTGGCAAAGACCAAGGATGTATTTTTTGTAGCTTTGGAAAATTCCAGATCAAACTCTTGTAGGATAACTAACCATCGAGAATACTTCCCCCCGAGCACCTGACGAGTCAGGATGTAATACATAGGGTTTTGGTCTGCCAATACGGTGGTTGTGTGGAGTAAAATGTAGTGACGAAATTTATAAACAGCAATGACCATGGCTAATGCTAATTTATCCACGCATGAGTATCGAGTTTCAGAATCCATGAGATTCTTACTAGCATAGTAGATCACGTGCTCCTGACCGTCAGGATTCTCCTGCACCAAAACCATAGTGATGGTAGAGGTGGAGGAAACAATGTATAAGAGAAAATACTTTGAATAATATAGGGAGTGTATCATGGGTGAATGAGTTAGAGTGTGTTTGAGATTATCGAAGGCTCATTGGGCTTGGTCATCCCAAAATAGCATAGTATCCTTTTTAAGGAGACACATATAACCGTGTGTTTTCTCTGCAAAATTGCACATGAACAGTGGAGGAAGTTTTCCTTCCCTTTCAAACTTTGGAGTTCTAGAAGGTTGGTTAGGGCTTGTAGAGCTAGAATAGCGGAAATTTTCAATGGATATATCTGGATGCCATCCTTAGAAACCACAAAACCTAACAGGCGTCCCATCTCAATGCAAAAAACACATTTATGAGGATTGAGTCGTATGTTATAATGATGGCATCTCAGGAAAATGTCTCTAAGATGACCAGGGTGGTCCTCCCATCGCTGTGAATGAGCTGGGAGGTCATCAAGGTATGGTTCTATAATATGTTTTATATTGTGAAACACTTAGGACATAGCACACTGGAAAGTGGCTCCAACGTTTTTCAGGCCGAATGGTAACTTCCTGTATGCAAAGGTTCCCCATGGGAAAATGAATTCCATCTTGTGCTGATCAGTGGGTAAAATCTCAATCTGATTATAACCCGAAAATCCATCCATAAATGAAAAGATGACACTTTCGGCACAGTTGTCGATAATCTGGTCAGTATGTGGAGTGGGAAAGTTGTCTTTGGGACAAGCTTTGTTCAAATCTCTGAAATCGATGCAGACTCTAATGGTGCCCTGCTTTTTATTGACAAGGATGATGTTCGATACCCATTCCATCAGGGGTACAGGTTAAATAAACCCTGCTTTTAGAAGTTTTTCTATTTCAGCTTTGATAGCTGTGGATTTTCATGGATGGACTTGTCTCAGTTTTTTTCTGATAGGTTTTGCAGTGGGATAGGTTTTTATTTCATGAACCACAATGGATGGGTATATCCCCGACATTTCTTCGTAAGACTAAGCAAAAACATCTCAGAATTCTTTGAAAAGTGCTTTGTATGCTTCAAATTCTTCCGTGGAGCAGTTCTGCTCAACATGAACATGCTCAAGGGTACCAAGCTTTGCTGATATGTCAATGGGATTTGTTTGAGTAATGTTGCATAGGTTTCCTTCATAATATGTTTTCTGCAACAATATAGGAGTTTGGGGTGTGTTGACAATATCTGTGCAAAAAAGGGATGCAAAATCATGGTCTATCGAACTGGTGTTGGGGAGGAACGAGGATCTATGATGATGATCCTCCCATATAGGCTCATTCGTACTCATAATCTCCATAATGGAATCATCAGAAGGAAAAGTATGGGAGAGATAATCCAGAATAGGAAGAGAGGGTTCTAACTAGTAGGGCATGTGGTAAGGGTCCGAAGGCATCAGAGGAAGCTCATCAGTGTGGTCATCGAAAAGGGTTTGGATAACATTGTACATTGATTCATGCGGAATCAAGGAGGTGGACTCAACAATTTGTTTTCCCTTTGGATCATAATCGAACGATGAAATCATATTTACTGTCGCCATGTCTGTGTTAGGAGGGTTTGAGGGAAAAATCCCCATAAGGGATGAATCCTTTAGCATGCCTACCCCAATCGACTGGTAAGGAGGAGGGGACTGGCCTAACATAGGGATGTTATTAGCCGTAGAGGTAGTAACATCTGGCATACAGAAATGGAGCTAGTCAATGGTGAAAATCCTCCCTAGATGCAAAAATTGGACAGTTAGGAATACCATTGAAGCGACAACAGTCATGGTGTAAAACCGATTTCTTCCTAAAAGGAGGTTGTAGTCTAACGGGGCATCTACTACTTCCACTTGAATAGAAATAGATTTTCCCCAAAGCTCGAATGAAAGGGCTGGTATGAGACCATGGCGCTAGAAACCTCATCCATCAAAGGATTTCAAAGTCGTTGGTGATGTTACAAGCTCGAGAGAGCCAATAGCTTTCCAACAAGACAGGGACAAAACCGAAGTTGGAGCTCCTTCATCTAAGACAGTTCTAAAGACCTTTTTTCCAAATACTTTCATTATGATTGGGAAAGCGAGTTTGTGAGGTAGTCTAGACTTATAGTTCTCGACATTGAAATGAATCAAATTAGTATTGTCCGGGTCTAAAGCTCCTAACGTAGTTAACATGTTTTTGCGTTGTGTAGGAAAACTTTGGAGTACTTCCAAGGTAGACAATGCACATGGTTCTTGAGCAAGATCTTCAAATACATTATAAAATTGGGCAGCTCGGGCATTAGGTTTAAAAACAACCTTCCTAAGAGTACTCTTGGGTGGACGCAAAACCATGTCAATATTAGGTTTCTCGATGGTTAGGGGAACAGTAGACGAGTACTCAGGACAACCAGTAGAGGGAGATTTTCCCGAAGAAGAATTATCTTCTTTCTTGTTTATGGGTTTGTCATAAATCTGACTTTGAGTTTGCAAACTAATAGTGTCAGAGGACATCATGCGAATTTCCTATGAAGAACTAGAGTTTCCTTGATTAGGCATGTGGTCTATCAACTGTTGTTGAGAGGGAAAAGGATCTGTGAGAACTACGGGAGCGGGGTTAGTTTTCAGAAATTGAGTGATTTATTCACGATGAGGACACTCTTTCATGAAGTGGTCACCTATGCATAACAGACATAGATATTTCTCTTTTCTTTTCCCTTTTACGTTCTCATTGATGGTTGGTTTTGGATTCTCCTGTTGGTTTCCATGTTTTTTGTTTTTAGATTTACCTTTATTTTTATTGTTGCTAGGTGTTTGAGTACTTTGAATGGAATTGATCACGGCAGAAACCTTGGGAGTTGAAGGAGTAGGGGTGGAAGTTTGGGGTTTCTTGGCAGGTTTTGCTGTCGACGGGGACTGGATTGAACCAACAATCCCATCAACAGGGGTTTCTGCTGGTGGCGTAGCAGGATCGGTGCTTGGGAGAGGAGGTTGAGCGATCAAGTCATACAACATTTCGGACTGGGAATATACCAAGTCCAGATATTGGTATCAACTAATGGATTTCTCTTCGGTAATGGCACCGCCCATAGCCACATCTTAGGAAATTGGAGGAAACAAAGATTTAGTAAACCAATCAGTTAACAATTGATCTGGGATAGGAGCCTTAATAAGTATTCTCTACCTTCTCCACTCATGGATATAATTGGATATGTGGGTGGAGGTGTTATACCGTAGAGAAGTTAAGATATTTGTACTTGTTTCATAACGGATAGGAAGCTGAAAGTGTGTAAGAAAGAGAGTTGCTAAAGAACCAAAATCCATAAATGAATGTTGTGGAAGTTTAATGTACCATTTCGCGGTGGTACTGGTCAAAGTTCACTGGAAGAGTCTTAGACGAACTGAATCATCCATTAGGGAGTTCAAGGAACACCACAAATGGAATTTCATGACATGGTGTTTCGGATCATCTCCCTACTTCCCATCGAACTTTGGGATGTTCGATGGTAACTTTACTGGAATGGGAGGCCACGAGGGGTTATGTTGAATGGGATCATTAATCAACTTGGATAGATTAGGAAAATATAAAGTTGCTAGGAAAGGTAACTGGCAATTAGGTTGCACGTACTGGTAGTATTGATATGGCATATAAGTACTAGTAGGACAGTAAGTAGACTGATAGACAGGTTGTTGTGATGAAGAACTGCTAGAATATCCACTCGTGGGGGTTTGATTTCCAGGATTAGGAGCGTTAGGAACACTAGAGCCTCTAGGAGGAGGACCACCAGGACCACTTGGTCCACTAGGAGGAGGACCACCTGACCCTCCAGGACCCCTGGGAGGTAAACCTCTGGAGCCTCCAAAACCACTAGGAGGAGGGCCACCAGACCCTCCAGGACCATTAGGAGGGAAGCCACCAGGCCCCCCAGGACCATTAGGACCATAAGGAGGAAATCCAACATACCCTCCAGGACCATTAGGCCCCCTAGGGGGAGGACCTCCATAAGGTGGTCCTCCGATACCCCCCGTAGTATGTATAGATATTCCTCCCATACCTAGCATGTAGGACCAGTTAGGTTGCCCCCATGGCGTGAAAGTATTACTAGGATATGGAATTCCAGCATAAGGCATTCCTGTAGGAGCGGGTTGGTAATGAATATTTCCTATAGGTACTTGATTTGCTGTATAACCATACCCCCTAGAGGTTTGAGTGGTTACAAGTTGTGCCCCCGAGGGCTGACCTGAACTAGATGGGGGGTTAACCACATTCGTGTGGGTAGGAGGGACATAAAATTTATATTTCTCTATACTAGAGGTCTATCCATGACTAGCTACAATTCTAGTGACAAGTAACGTAGGTCGTGCCGAGGTTTTCCCCCCGGCACTAGAAGGTATTGATGAAATAGGAATTGAATGTTGTTCCCCAGGTGCAGAAGACCCTGGAGGATTTGGAACATACATAATATGGGAGGTGGTAGGGTTGGTAGTTTGACCTGGATTTTGATCTAGAATAGGTTCAATGGGTTTCATAGAATCAACAAGTGAGCGATATCCTACAGGCCAAGGGTCCGGATTACAAGGAAAAACTGCTGAACGAGGTGGTGGTGTACCCAATATGCTATCTATTTTCTCGTCTAGTTCTCTTACATGGAGAATAGCTACCTGGTATTGTCTACGTTCTTCTTCATTAGTTGAAATATCTTCAGAAGAGGTTGTACGGGTGCCAAACGAAGCAATGGCTTGTCCCATAGAGGTATCCCAAACTAGAGCATTGGGACCATAATCTAGATGGGTAGGATCATCAACATGACCTTCCATGGGAGAATGGAATGAAATATTTCCCCTAGAAGGTTGATGGACCAAGGGAGGACCTTGTGAAGGATATGGATCTCCACTTTCTGCAACCACATTTTCTCCCACTTGGGAGTTGGTAGTAGCTCCTTGGTCGATAGCTTCCATAGGATTTTCTCTTGAAACAAGCATAAAATCAGGTGGCAAGCCTCGTACACTTCTGAACTGTCTTAATTCATCTAGTTTGTACAGTTCCTATCTAACCTAGGGTCTCAAAACTAGAAAACACACCAAAAATTTCCCTACTCAAGCTATAAGCCAAACAAGCAAACTTAAATGACAGGAGGAGTTCAGATAGTAAGGTCTCTCACCAGGATTGTCAAGAAGGTGCCACTCACAATATACCTCAAGGGTACATGCGTAGTAATCTCCTTGAATGTTGGTTTTGGTGTATGGCTCCAAGCAAGACGACCAAAGGGCTTTTCTCAGATAGATAAGGTATCCTAGTGGGGTCTCCCGATATACTCAAGGTACGTGGGAGCTCAAATCGGTACTAGTGCTGTCTAATGCATAACCGTTCACAAGGGGCCTTCCTATATACAATCAAGTATGTGAAGTACCTTTCTATATACCTCAAGGGTACATGAAAGGTCGTTCAATATACCGACGGTACATGGAAGAACCGCACGAGTCCTGAGATGTAATAGAGACGAGTAAAGACAACTCCTACGCTTAACGACGCCTGGACATGTCTCTAGCATATCACTCAAATTGCTATGTAAATTTTAAGCCTATAACTACTGTTAATTTTAAAGTGGACGGTTAGGTGAATTCATGGGATGTTAGAAAAAGTAAAACCATGCAGATATGTAGACGCAGATATTTCACTTTACCGTTTGAGGTATTCCTACTTACGAGAGGGAAAGAGAGTATTTTCTTTTCATTTTGAAAACCAAAAAATTCCCAAACAACTACTTGGAATAAATCAAATCCAAATACAAGCAACACATTCCAAACTCATTTTTCTTTTTGAAAGCAATCAAAGGGGTAAGAGTCTCTTTTCCTAAAAGAAAAACAACAAGCACTCTACATGCATATGCACTCTATTTTTCAATTTTTCTTTTAAACATAGATAGATCTAACTTAAAACTACACTATTTTTTCTTTTGATGAGATAGTACTAATGCAAGAGAGACAAAAGAACAAAGAGAACCTGAAAGCTTGTGAGATTAATCAGAGATCCAGTTCCCCATGCTCAGTAATGATAATGACCTAAACTCAATCAAAAAATTTTCTTTTTAAAAGCAAAAAGAAGTCCTCTATGGAAAAAATGAAATCAAGATGCTAAGCAAGTGGTTTTTCTTTCAGTCTTTATAAATGAAACGAAAAGAGATCTAACTGAAACCTGAGCTTTAGAAAATTCCTTTCAAAATCACAACCAACAAGCATGAAAGCAAACGAACAATTAACAAGCCTAATATAGCTTTTGAATTCTTCAATCAAACCAATTTTTACCACAAAATTTTCAACCATGAGCATACAGATTCAAACACACAAGCCTGACAGTGCAGGGCTAAAAGCAAGTAAAATCCAACTTTTTGCAAAAAATCACAAAACAAAAGTTTTGGAACAAGGCCTACCTGGCACCGCTCTGGAGGGGTCTTGGACAAAGCGATTTTGGATGAGCACCGCTTCTGGCTAACGAGGTTGAGGCGGTGGCACTGCTTATGCTTAACACAGTTCAGGCGGTGGCACCACTTCTTTCCAACAACACATGTGTGGTTCCCTGAATGTATCCAAAACATAAGGAGAACGATAATTCAAGTTAAAAATTGATCAAATCAAGGTAAATATTGATGAATTGACAGCAAAAAAGAGCATATAAGGTTAAAATAGTTTAGATTTGAACAGATTTGAAAGTTTCAAACCCAAATTCACTAAGTCAGATGGCAGATCTGACTGAAGAGAGTTAGAAACTGGATCCTGGACTCAGACAAGTGTTCAAGGATTGAGGAAGATCAGATCAACTGAAATTTTCTTTGTTCCCCAGTGGAGTCACCAGATTTGTAATCAGGAATATTGTACCTTCTGCGGACAGAAGCTGTTCCTCTGGTCTGAATGGTTCATATCCAAAACAAATGAGTGAACGATAAAGGATGAAGACCTACTTCCTTGAATGTTGTAAACACCTGGAATACTGATTTGATCATGAACCTGTGTACCTGCAAACATGTCAAACAAACAAAAACATCAAAGCTACCAGAAAATCATCTACACATCCATACTAGTGACTAAGGAATCTAGTAACATATACATGTGAAATCAAAACAACAGATATGTGGGATGGAAATCAACCTTTTATTAAAAATGAATGAAGAATCTTACAACCATTGCCTTAGTGTTGACAAACTCCTCCACAAGACAAACACCTCATCCCCAAAAGCTTGAACTTGCTCTCTTGTGCTCTCCAATGGATTGGACTAGGTAGTCAATTCAATAGCATAACAATACCATTCAGTTCTCCCCCTCAACTATGGATATGAGATTGTATTTATAAGGCTCAATGGATAGGGATAGTTGAGAGAATTGTGGGTGAGGTGGCTCTAATATCCTACCAAGAGGGATCTCGAGCTCAAACTAACCCATATTGATAGGGATAAGGGAGGACATGAGGCTCAATTTCTAGAAGCCTCGAGAAACTTCTCTCTTTCCCATTTTACCAAGGGTACCGCTTTTTTTCCCTTATGACAGAGCGGTTTGACCCTTCGACCGACAAAGAGGATACTACCATGCATCGAATCATCCGGGAATCTAGCCCCATGAACATGAAACATACATACATATAATGCGGAAGCAAGATACTTAAAAAACATAAAACAT
Source organism: Pseudotsuga menziesii (assembly GCA_001517045.1). Classification (NCBI taxonomy): domain Eukaryota; kingdom Viridiplantae; phylum Streptophyta; class Pinopsida; order Pinales; family Pinaceae; genus Pseudotsuga; species Pseudotsuga menziesii. The sequence continues at coordinate 127,554 of LPNX010757312.1, read as the reverse complement.
ACTACGATGCATTAATCATTCATATACATAGCGGAAGCAAAAAAACATGCATTCATATACAATCTCAGCATTTAACATGTACATTATCATTCATCAATGGTAGATATGATTGTAGACGCAAGACAGGCAAGAATACTTATCTTAATAAGAACTTGTCCCGCAACCAGTTACGTCGCTGCAACATTCCACCCAACCATAGGCCCGCATGCTCCTTAATCTCTCAGTAACGCTGCAACCCCCGAGCCAGGCATGATTCCCCAAGGAATAAGGAACTAACATGCTTACACATAGCCAAGGATAACAACACAACAAGGGTACACAGTTCAGCCAAGCCAACACAGTTGGGTTTATCAGGAAAACAACGGAACAGCCAAGCCAACAAAGTTGGGTTTATCAAGCCATCCAGGAGCTGGAAAAGGCTAAATGATAAGCTAGTGAACTCATTGAAGAGCTAACGACACCTACACCAGAACCAGCCTGGCTTCTAGGACACCCACACACACCCAACATAAGGAAATCAATCCTTTCTCTGCAACGCAGTCCCTCAGACCCTGATCTCCCTTCCAGTGCTACTCAAGGGTTGTGGAGAAGGAAGCCAGCCCTCTAGATCTATTTGTGTGGTTCCCAAACACACCAGGTTTGTCAAGCACATCAGGCCCTCATCACCACTCCATTGCAGTCTGAAGACAAACCATTGCGTTCATTCAGCAAACCAGCAATTAAAGCTTTGACAGGGGAAAAAAAACCCCTGAATTGTTCTTGGCCCTATCATGGCCAAAAAAATCTATAACAGCCCAAATCGCAAAGGAAACTCAACCAACAAATGTGGGAAATAACAACCAATAGAACCACAAAAGAAAACCACAGCCCATGATCAATAATGAAATGTCTGGACAACTACAATAGGAAGGCAGGTAGGAAACTGATCCTCAAGATAGACAGGAGGAAGACATATCACCAAGGAAACCACGAAAAACATCCCACAGTGAAAAACCACGGAAACATTTCACAGTCCGACAATGGTGGAGTAAAAAACAAAGACTTTCTGCGTGAGCAAGAGGAAGAACCAATCCTCAGGCCAACAGTTGGTGAGGAAGAGGAGAACTAACCCCCACACAATGGATTGTAATCCCTTTTAACTCCGCTCTGCATGGGGAAAATGAACAACTCATGATCCATATAGTGGGCAGACCATCCGCAACCCAAAAGGCACGTTGTGGAGAGAGTGCAGGCGTGAGCGTAGTGGTTTTCCTGCTAGCAAATAGATGCCCCAACTAACAACAGAACAATTAAGGTGGTGGTTGGATGAGACAAGGAAAGGTGAGCAAAAAGAGTGGTGACACATGGCTTTTCCCAGAGAATCTAGGTTTAAAAATCCCCCCCTTAACCTTAGGAAATCGTGCACCTTCTCAATTTGGTTGCAGTGAACATAGCTGGTTGGGATTATTTAATTTAAAATGCATAGTTACATGATACCACAACTTAATATGTATACCGCATGTCCTGATATACCATCGGTGACAATTCCAATCCGAAACATAACATAACCAAATCGATGGTAGGGCCTTTGCCTTTAGCTATGCACCATGATTATTTACAATATATGTATCATGTATGTGTAATGGGGTAAAAAATGGGGTGTTACATTCCCCTCCCCCTTCAATAGCACTGTCCTCAGTGCTTTACAAAATTTGGACAAAATGCTACACTGGTACCGCCTCAGTGTTCCGCACAATTGAACAAAAATGGATGTGCCAATCGCATGGCATCCTCCATCTCCCACGTAACCTCTTCAGGTCTGTAGTGCTCCCATTGCACCTTTACCTGCCATATGGCTCAGTTTCGGAGCATTGTGACCTTCCTGTCGAGGATGCGCATTGGCTCGATTTGGAACTCTCCCTTGGGTTCCACCTGAATCACATCCCAATTTATCACATGGTTAGGATCATGTACATATTTCTTAAGCAAGGAAACATGAAAAACATTATGAGCTCTAGTACTAGTAGGAAATGCAAGTCTATATGCAGCAGGCCCTATTATTTCAAGCACTTCAAACGTCCCACAATATCTAGGTGACAGCTTGGCACAACTTCCAAGCTTCACGAAACTTTTCTTTTCCCTCACTCTGAGGTAGACATGATCCCCAACACTGAATTCTCGGTTCATCCTATGCTTATCTGCATAGCTTTTCTATCTGTCCTGTGCTACTTTTAGATTCTTCCTAATATTTACAACCTCTTGCTCCATTTCCTTGAGCAATTATGGTCCAAGCACAACCCTGTCCGCTGGATTATCCCAAGTCACTGGTGTCCTACACCTTCTTCCATACAAAGCTTCGTACAGGCTCATCCCCAAGGATGCATGCTGTCCATTGTTGTAAGCAAACTATACCAAGTGTAAGTAATCTTCCCACTTGGTTGGTTTGTCCATCACATACATGCGAAGCATATCTTCAAGTACCTGGTTAACTCTCTCTCATCCAAAATCGCAAAGGCAACTCAGCCAACAAATGTGGGAAATAACAGCCAATTGAACCACAAAAGAAAACCACAGTCCATGATCAATAATGAAATGTCTGGACAACTACAATAGGAACACGGGTAGGAAACCGATCCTCAACATAGACAAGAGGAAGACATATCACCAAGGAAACCACAGAAAACATCCCACAGTGAAAAACTACGGCAACATTTCACAGTCCGACAATGGTGGAGTCAAAAACACAGACTTTCTGCATGAGCAAGAGGAAGAACCGATCCTCAGGCCAACAGTCGGTGAGGAAGAGGAGAACGAACCCCCACACAATGGATTGTAATCCCTTTTAACTCCACTCTGCATGGGGAAAATGAACAACTCACGATACAGATAGTGGGCAGACCATTTGCAACCCAAAAGGCGCATCATGGATAGAGTGCAGGCGTGAGCGTAGTGGTTTTCCTACCAGCAAATAGATGCCCCAACTAACAATATAACAATTAAGGTGGTGGTTGGATGAGATAAGGAAAGGTGAGCAGAAAGAGTGGGGACACATGGCTTTTCCCATGGAATCCAAGTTTATCAATCCCCTCCTTAACCTTAGGGAATCATGCCCCTTCTCAATTTGGTTGCAGTGAACATAGCTGGTTGGGATTATTTAATTTAAAATTCATAGTTACATGATGCCACAACTTAATATGTATGCCGCATGTCCCGATATACCATCGGTGACAATTCCAATCCGAAACATAACATAACCAAATCGATGGTGGGGCCTTTGCCTTTAGCTTCGCACAATGATTATTTACAATATATGTATCATGTATGTGTAATGCAAACGGGATCAAAACCGGGGTGTTACATTCCCCTCCCCCTTCAATATCACTATCCTCAGTGCTTTACAAAATTTGGACAAAATGCTACACTGGTACCACCTCAGTGTTCTGTAGAATTGAACAAAAATGGATGTGCCAATCGCATGGCATCCTCCAGCTGCCACATAGCCTCTTCAGGTCCGTAGTGCTCCCATTGCACCTTTACCTGCCCTATGGTTCGGTTTCGGAGAATTATGACCTTCCTGTCGAGGATGCACATTGGCTCGATTTGGAACTCTCCCTCGGGTTCCACCTGAATCACATCCCAATTTATCACATGGTTAGGATCATGTACATATTTCTTAAGCAAGGAAACATGAAAAACATTATGAGCTCTAGTACTAGTAGGAAATGCAAGTCTATATGCAACATGCCCTATTCTTTCAAGTACTTCAAATGGACCACAATATCTAGGTGACAACTTGGCACAACTTCCAAGCTTCAAGGAACTTTTCTTTTCCCTCACTCTGAGGTAGACATGATCCCCAACACTGAATTCTCGGTTCATCCTATGCTTATCTGCATAGCTTTTCTGTTTGTCCTATGCTGCTTTCAGATTCTTCCTAATCTTTATAACCTCTTGCTCCATTTCCTTGAGCAATTCTGGTCCAAGCACAACCCTTTCCACTGGATTATCCCAAGTCACTGGTGTCCTACACCTTCTTCCATACAAAGCTTCATACGGGCTCATCCCCAAGGATGCCTGCTGTCCATTGTTGTAAGAAAACTCTACCAAGTGTAAGTAATCTTCCCACTTGGTTGGTTTTTCCATCACATACATGCGAAGCATATCTTCAAGCACCTGGTTAACTCTCTCTCAACCCAAATCGCAAAGGCAACTCAGCCAACAAACGTGGGAAACAACAACCAATCGAACCACAAAAGAAAACCACAGTCCACGATCAATAATGAAATGTATGGACAACTACAACAACAACGTGGGTAGGAAACTGATCCTCAACATAGACAGGAGGAAGACATATCACCAAGGAAACCACAGAAAACATCCCACAGTGAAAAACCATGGCAACATTTCACAGTCCGACAATGGTGGAGTAAAAAACATAGACTTTCTGTGTGACCAAGAGGAAGAACTCATCCTCAGGCCAACAGTCGGTGAGGAAGAGGAGAACGAAACCCCACACAATGGATTGTAATCCCTTTTAACTCCGCTCTACATGGGGAAAATGAATAGCTCATGATCCGGATAGTGGGAAGACCATCCACAACCCAAAAGGTGCGTCGTGGAGAGAGTGCAGGCGTGAGTGTAGTGGTTTTCCTTCCAGCAAATAGATACCCCAACTAACAATAGAAAAATTAAGGTGGTGGTTGGATGAGACAAGGAAAGGTGAGCAAAAAGAGTGGTGACACATGGCTTTTCCCACGGAATCCAGGTTTATCAATCCCCCCCTTAACCTTAGGAAATCATGCCCCTTCTCAATTTGGTTGCAGTGAACATAGCTAGTTGGGATTATTTAATTTAAAATGCATAGTTACCTGATGCCACAACTTAATATGTATGCTGCATGTCTCGATATACCATCGGTGACAATTCCAATCTGAAACATAACATAACCAAATAAATGGTGGGGCCTTTTCCTTTAGCTCCGCACCATGATTATTTACAATATATGTATCATGTATGTGTAATGCAAACGGGGTCAAAACCGGGGTGTTACATTCCCCTCCCCCTTCAATAGCACCCTCCTCAGTGCTTTACAAAATTTGGACAAAATGCTACACTGGTACTGCCTCAGTGTTCCGTAGAATTGAACAAAAATGGATGTGCCAATCGCATGGCATCCTCCAGCTCCCATGTAGCCTCTTCAGGTCCGTAGTGCTCCCATTGCACCTTTACCTGCCCTATGGTTCGATTCCAGAGCATTGTGACCTTCCTGTCAAGGATGTGCATTGGCTCGATTTGGAACTCTCCCTCGGGTTCCACCTGAATCACATCCCAATTTATCGCATGGTTAGGATCATGTACATATTTCTTAAGCAAGGAAACATGAAAAACATTATGAGCTTTAGTACTAGCAGGAAATGCAATTCTATATGCAACAGGCCCTATTCTTTCAAGCACTTCAAATGGCTCACAATATCTAGGTGACATCTTGGCACAACTTCCAAGCTTCAAGGAACTTTTATTTTCCCTCACTATGAGGTAGACATGATCCCCTCATCCTATGCTTATCTGCATAGCTTTTCTGTCTGTCCTGTGCTGCTTTCAGATTCTTCCTGATCTTTACAACCTCTTTCTCCATTTCCTTGAGCAATTCTGGTCCAAGCACAACCCTGTCCACTAGATTATCCCAAGTCACTGGTGTCCTACACCTTCTTCCATACAAAGCTTCGTACGGGCTCATCCCCAAGGATGCCTGTTGTCCATTGTTGTAAGCAAACTCTACCAAGTGTAAGTAATCTTCCCACTTGGTTGGTTTGTCCATCACATACATGTGAAGCATATCTTCAAGCACCTGGTTAACTCTCTCTGTCTGCCCATCTGTCTGAGGATGGTATGCAGTGCTGAAGTTTAGCTTTGTACCCAAATCTGTAAACAACCCCTTCCAAAAATTGGAAGTGAACTTGACATCTCAGTCAGAGACTATTGCCTTCGGCAATCTGTACAATTTGAAAATCTCCTTCATGAAAATATTTGCAATTTCATCAGTCTTATGTGTAGACTTCACCGGTATAAAATGTGTTGCTTTTGTCAACTTGTCTACTACAACCATGATGTAATCATGTTGTCTCCAAGTCATCGGCAATCCTGTAATAAAATCCATGGAAATAATTTCCCATTTCCATTCCGGAACTGGAAAAGGCTGCAACAATCCTGCTAGATGTTGATGCTCAACCTTTACCTGTTGACATTTCATGCACCTTGAAGCCATATCATTTTTCATTCTTGTCCAAAAGTACTGCTTTCTAGCTGTAGCAATTGTCTTCTGATATCCTGGGTGACCAGAATACGAAGCTTGATGGATTTCATCTATAACAACTCTCCTCATATCTGCTACATCTGAAATATAAATTCTACCTTTATAAGTAGGAAGTCCAACTTCTTCCAATTTATATCCCTCATACCTCTTCTCAAGGCTTCACTGCTGCAATTTGTCTTTTACCTGCTCATACAATTGATCTTCGGCAACATGATTAACAATCTGCTACCCCAAATTGGATTGGAAAATACTAAGAGATGCCACATTCATTTCCTATACCTTCCTGCTGAGTGCATCAACTACCTTATTCTCTTTCCCTTTTATGTGCTTGATTTCGAAATCAAACTCACATAAAAATTCCAGCCATCTCGCTTGCCTAGCATTTAGAGTAGGCTGATCAAACAAATACTTTAGTCCACAATGGTTTGTCCTGAGCTCAAATATTCTACCCATCAAGTAATGCCTTCACATCTTGAGAGCATGTACTATAGATGCAAGCTCTAGGTCATCAGTGGCATAGTTCTTTTCATGCTGCTTCATCTTTCTTGACTCATAACATATCACGTGGTTTCCCTGCATAAGGACTCCTCCAAGCCCTTGTCTGCATGCATCGGTACATACCACAAAATCCTTCCCTGGATCTGCAACTTTCAATACTGGTGCACTGGTGAGAAGATTCTTCAACTGCTGGAAGCTTTCCTCACTCTTCAAAGTCCATTCGAATTTTACCCCCTTCTTTTGCAAAGAAGTAATGGCATGTGCGACCTTGGAAAATCCCTCAATGAATCTCCTGTAGTATCTTGCAAGTCCCATAAAAGATCTTACATCTGTCACATTTCTTGGAGTAGGCCAATTCATAATGGCTTCAATCTTCTCAGGGTCCACATATATACCCTCTTCTGAGATAATGTAACCCAAATACTGAATTCTATCTCTATAGAAGTCACACTTGTTCAATTTTGTACACAGCTGATGCTCCCTGAGTAATTGCAATGTCAATATCAACTGATCTTCATGCTCTTTCTCATTCTTAGAATAAACAAAAATGTCATCAAGGAAAACAAGAACAAACTTGTCCAAATACCTGCTGAAGACACTATTCATAAGGCACATAAATGTAGCTGGTGCATTTGTGAGACCAAATGGTACCACTACAAACTCATAATGTCCATACCTTGTCCTGAAGGTGGTCTTATGAATGTCTTTGTCCTTGATCCTCACCTGATGATAACTGGACCTCAAGTCAATCTTGGAAAATACCTTTGCTCCTCTCATTTGATCAAAGAGGTCATCAATCCTAGGAAAAGGATATTTATTCTTCACAGTAACCTTGTTCAACTATTTGTAATCAATACATACCTTAGTGTACCATCTTTCTTCTTTACAAACAGAACTGGTGCTCCCCAAGGAGACACACTCGGTTGGATATACTTATTTTCCAACAACTCTTGCAGTTGCATCTTCAACTCTAGCATCTCCAGTGTACTCATCCTGTAGGGTGTCTTGGACACTGGTGTTGCTCCTGACACAAGTTCAATGGTTAAATCAATGTCCCTCTTGGGAGGAAGCCCTAGAATCTCATCAGGAAACACATCCTTGAATTCCTGTAACACCTGATAGTCCTCCAACCTAGGAGTTTTGTCTCCTGTTGGTTCCAGAATATGAGCTGCATACAAATGGCAACCCTTCCTACAGAACTTCTTCAACTACATTGCTGAAACTTTCCTTATTGAAATTACCTTTGGAATACCCTTCACAACTACTAGGTTTCCTTCTTCATATGTGCATTCAAAAGTCTTGTTATAACAGTAAAGCTTCACTTTGCGAGCTTCTAACTAATCCATTCCAATGAGAATGTCATAGGAACCAAGTGGTAGAACATTCAGATCTACACAAGTGATTAATCCATTCATGACCAATAGACACTTCTCTACCACTTCACTGACCTTTCTCTTGGTCCCAGTGGCTAGCTGAACTAACCAAGATTTCCTATGATTTACCTTCTTAAAAGCACAAATCTCCACTACTCTAGGACTAATGTAAATGTGAGTGGAACCAGGGTCAATCAAAATAGAAACAGATTGTTCAACAATATTACCTGCAACTTCAACCACAGTCGACTGGTGATCTGCCTGGTGGTCCTCCAGTGCTGCATAAATTCTAGAGACTGCTCTTGCTACTTGACCCATTGTTTCTGCTTCCTAAATTTTATAAGCTGGCCTTGCACTTTCATTCTCAAGTGGCCAATATCTGCACAAGTGAGGTGCTTCACATTTCCAACATCTGAGTGGACCTTTATTATGTTGTGGCTCTTTAGGCTTTCCCCCTGCCACTCCAACTGGATTACTCGCAGCTTGGGATGACTGCTTCTGTTGATTCCTAAATCTAGAAGGTTTGAAACCTTTCCTTCTTTGGTCAAACTTCTCATTTTTCTTGTCCTTCCATGCTTTGTGGTAATCAGGTTTACCTTTGCTTTGCTCATAGCAATACTTAGCCTTCCTTATGGCTTCTTCAAGAGTTCTTGGTTCATAGAACTCAATTCTATCTTTGTAAGCTTGAGGCAATCCACTCAGAAACCACTGGACCTTCACTTTTTCATCTCTGATGTACCAGACATACCTCAACAATTCCAAGAACTTATTTGCATATTCATCCATGGTATGCTGTCCCAATCTCAGCTCATGGAACTCCTTGATCTTGTCATCATAATACCTGTCAGAGAGGTATTTCTACCTAAAATACTTCTTGAACTATTTCCACTTCAGTTTCCTTTCACTGATCTTCTTTACTTGCTTGAAGTGTTCCCACCAAATGGATGCTCTTTTATTTAGATTGAATATGGCAACTCTTGCCTTAATATTTCCCGAATAATCCTGCACTTGAAATTACTTCTTTATCCCAAGAAACCAAGCTTCAGCCTCTTGTCCAGTATTTATCCCACCATCAAATGTAGGAGGTTTAGCCTTCTTAAATTCATCCCGAGAGCGATCCCTATGGTGTCTTCTTCTTCTCCTTTTATGAGAATATGAGCTTGTATCTCCGCTGGACTCTTCAGAATCAGATGATCCACTAGAAGTCCTTCTCCTTCTCCTAGTACTGTTCTTACTGCCTTCTAGTCTTGCTGTACCTCATCCAGAATCTATCTTCCTTTGCAAGTTTGTCAAACTCTGCAACATGGCAACATTCAATTGATGCTTCTCTTCCTAGGCTTTAATCAAGCTTCTCATGGTGGCTACAACATCTGACAGTGTCTCTTGAAATCTCCTTACATTAGAATCTATGTCATCATTTCCATTACGGACATTTTCTCCCATGGCATCTCCTGCATGCTCGTAAGAATTCCGAGCATCATATCCATCATGGGTTCTCATGACGGAACCACCTCTTGCTTTACCACACTGTTCTTCTTGGAATACTGCTCTTGGAAATTGTCTATAATTCTACAAATGTGTTAGTAGCAAACTGTTAGATGCATATCATTAATATAAATCAAAACTACTTACCTTCCTCTTCTAGAAATTCATAAAACAACAATTTTGCATAAAACACAAAATCTTCTCTTCTTCCTTTTCAGCCCTGTGACCACTAATAATCTGCTGAAATCCTACTGAAACATAGTTGAAAACTGCTTGAAAAATCACTGAGAAGTTCCCTCGAAAAACCCCAAATCTCCTTTGGTCCAATCATACCTCCTCCCAGCTATCTTTCCGACACTTCGCTGGTCAAAACACCTAGCTCATCGGCGGTCTGTTCGTTTATTTCCCTTCGGCGTGTCGGGTTCGTAGTGATCTAACCCTCTGAACTGTAACGACGATGCCAAGGTCTATCCATCAACGGTTTCATTAGCTAAGGTTTTCCGCGGTATCGGTAGTCAGACGCGTTATTTATTGGGTGCGCAGTCCCTTGGGCAGCCGCAATGGCAGAAAGCGATCTCACTGCAGGTTTCACGGACATCTATCAGCTATCGGACCTACTACCCATCGGGTGGATAGTGTCTTATACTGCCACAATGACTGATTTACAATCCTTCGATTCCTTCCGATTAGCGTCCTGATCCTTAATAATTTTACGATGACTTTATACTCAAACAAAATCTTCAAAATTTTCCTTCTAATCAGGTCTCTTCCCCGCTAATTCTCCTGTGTTTCGGCAGACAAATTGACTAAACTTCCGATTTGCATCGGTGATGTCAAGGAGTGTCCATCGGGTCCTTTCTTCACTAACCTTCCAGCGTTTTGGCTACTAAAACATCTAATTTTCTCCACTGTATTGGCAGGTTGTTTGTCTACTTCCTTCCATTGTATCAGGCCCGTAGTGGTCTACTATTCCGAACTTCATCGACGAGAAAATTCACTAACCACTGCATTGGCGGTCGGATGCTCTGTGCATCGGGTGGCTAGTTGTCTATGCTTCTGCAACAGTGGCCCTGACCCCTTTAAAATTTCCGTGGATCATAGCTTTGTCAACGATCGGAGTGACATCCCGCTATGAGATCGGGAACTTAGTCCCCTAGATGTTTGTAACGACGGCTCCACAGGCCTTAAATATTCCGATCTGTGTCCCATCCACTATAGTCTTCCAATCGGTGGCCCAAGTTACTACATTCCCCATTGTTGCGGTGACCAGATGACAATACATCTTTGATACGTCGGTGATCGGATCCTTTATTACATCGGACGGGTAGTCCCTTAGGCGGCTGCAACGGCGGTTCATCAACTTTGATCCTTTTCCGATCAATGACCCAATTCCCTAATGATTTTTGATCGACGATCTGAAGCACAACTTAATCAGCAACAGTAGTTGGAACCTTTACCCGTCGGAGGATTAGTGCTCTAGAATTCCGCAATGGTGGGCAGGCGAACCACTAACATTTTTTGATGGCCAATGATCTCGTGCCTTAGAGAAAATTTTGAATTTTCTTCTTGCATCGGATCTTCCTTCAACTATTCATCGGCGATGTCAACAACTATTCATCAGCGATGTCAGCAACTATTCATCTCTGATCGCTGATGATTTCGTTCCTTAGAAATTTTTTTGGAAATCTTTCACTGCGTCAACCATCGGAACGACTTTCCTTTGCGGCATCGGCGGTCAAGGTTCTATCCGTCAGAAGGATAGTTTCCTAGCTATCCGCAATGACGACGCAAGATCAACCAACCTCTTTCGACATAGTCACCAAACTTTTCGCTGCGTCGGCAACTGGATCATCTAGGCATTGGCGATGCGATCAACTAATCATCGCCGATCACCGATGATTCCATTACTTCGTCAAATTTTTGAAATTTCTCTCTGCTGCGGGTGAGCTTCAGACTAACACTTCTGCAGTGTCAGAGGAAATTCACACTTAGTCCTCCGATGGGCTGACGGACGACGAACGCAATTCCTTCCCCAATCTTCTTCCAATTGCCATACATCAGGTGGCCTTTAGACTATCTTTTCCGCTGCATGGGAATAACTTCACACTAAGTTTTCCAATGAGCTGACAATTCTGGCACTTAGAAAATTTTCGTGAATTTTCCTGTCATCACCAATTTTCTCCTGATTTCTTCTGGGTAGTAGGAAACCTACCTCTGTTAACTGATCTTTCATGGCCCTCTGAGGCCCAAATACTGCAACATAAGCTCTATCACTACATCTTCACGGCCCATTCAGGCCCATGCTGCAAGCTTGGCTCTAATACCATAGTGTAACGTCCCCGACCCTCCGATCGACAAAGAGGACGCTACCATACATCGAATCATCCAGGCATATAGCCCCATGAACATGAAACATACATACATATAATGCTGAAGCAAGATGCTTAAAAAACATAAAACATACTACGATGCATTAATCATTCATATACATAGTGGAAGCAAAACAACATGCATTCATATACAATTTCAGCATTCAACATGTACATTATCATTCGTCAATGGTAGATATGATTGCAGATGCAAGTCAGGAAAGAATACTTATCTTAATAAGAACTTGTCCCACAACCAGCTACATCGCTGCAACATTCCACCCAACCATAGGCCTGTGTACTCCTTAATCTCTCAACAACGTTGCCACCCCCGAGCCGAGCATGATTCCCCAAGGATTAAGGAACTAACAGGCTTACACATAGCCAAGGATAACAACACAACAAGGGTACATAGTTCAGCCAAGCCAACACAGTTGGGTTTATCAGGCGAACAATGGAACAGCCGAGCCAACAAAGTTGGGTTTATCAGGCCATCCAGGAGCTGGGAAAGGCTAAATTCTAAGATGGTGAGCTCATTGAATACCTAAAGATACCTACACCACAACCATCCTGGCTTATAGGACACCCACACACACCCAACACAAGGAAATCGGTCCTTTCTCTGCAATGCAGTCCCTCAGACCCTGATCTCCCTTCCAGTGCTATTCAGGGGTTGTGGAGAAGGAAGCCAACCCTCTATCTCTATCTGTGTGGTTCCCAAACACACCAGGTTTGTCAAGCACATTAGGCCCTCATCACCACTCCATTGCATTCCGAAGACCAACCACTGCGTTCATGCAGCAAACTAGCAATTAAAGCTTTGACAGGGGAAAACAAACCCCTGAATCATTCTTGGCCCTATCGTGGCCAAAACAATTCCACAATGATCTACAGTAGCCCAAATCACAAAGGCAACTCAGCCAACAAATGTGGGGAACAACAACCAATCAAGCCACAAAAGAAAACCATAGTCCACAATCAATAATGAAATGTCTAGACAACTACAACAGGAACGCTGGCAGGAAACCGATCCTTAACATAGACAGGAGGAAGACATATCACCAAGGAAACCATGGAAAACATCCCACAGTGAAAAACCACGGCAAAATTTCACAGTCTGACAATGCTGGAGTAAAAAACATAGACTTTCTGCATGAGTAAGAGAAATAACTGATCCTCAGGCCAACAGTTGGTGAGGAAGAGGAGAACGAACCCCCACATAATGGATTGTAATCCCTTTTAACTCCACTCTGCATGGGGAAAATGAACAGCTCACGATCCGGATAGTGGGAAGACCATCCGCAACCCAAAAGGTGCGTCGTGGAGAGAGTGCAGGCGTGAGCATAGTGGTTTTCCTGCCAGCAAATAGATGCCCCAACTAACAACAGAATAATTAAGGTGGTGGTTGGATGAGACAAGGAAAGGTGAGCAAAAAGAGTGGTGACACATGGCTTTTCCCACTAAATCCAGGTTTATCAATGCCCCCCTTAACCTTAGGAAATCATGCCCCTTCTCAATTTGGTTGCAGTGAACATAGCTGGTTGGGATTATTTAATTTAAAATGCATAGTTACATGATGCCACAACTTAATATGTATGCCACATGTCCCGATATACCATCGGTGACAATTCCAATCCGAAACATAACATAACCAAATCGATGGTGGGGCCTTTGCCTTTAGCTTCGCACCATGATTATTTACAATATATGTATCATGTATGTGTAATGCAAAAGGGGTCAAAACCAGGGTGTTACATTCCCCTCCCCCTTCAATAGCACTGTCCTCAGTGCTTTACAAAATTTGGACAAAATGCTACATTGGTACAGCCTCATTTACACATTCACATATGTTTATTCCATACCATAACAATGTTATAAAAATAAACTAATGAAAACATCGAAACAACACATGCAATGTACACTTAAAGATTAAATGTCATAAGATCTGGCTTTTACTGGTTATGTAGTGCATGAACAATTATGTTTTCAAAAGGATGTTAACAATAAAACAATAAAGAGGCACAATGTTGATCCATAACTGAAAATGATATTCAAACATGTATAGATTACTATCTATTTAAAATAAATATTACAAATGTTCCACCAATCTTCCTTGGCTTCCAAAATCAAACCTCTCCACTCACCTTCTCGAAAGAAGAACCCCCCTCTTCATGATTTTCATCATTTAAATAATATATATATATATCATTAAGACCGATTAGGATTTGAAAGAGATAAGGCATATATGTTTTAACTTATTAGATATATGATATCATAAGAAATATACTAAATAAGCAAATAGAAAATTCCACGGTCTAGTAGTTTTGATGAAAATCATATTTAATTAAAGAAAAACATGATTCTCGAGCTTCATGTGAGTGATAATTGTTGCTAGGTATATTTGAGATGCCACAGATGTTGATTTGGTGAATATTATGTTCTCAAAACTAATTTGAAAATCCCTTGAAATTTAGAATCGATTGGAACAAGTGACGTTGCAAAAAGTTTAGATGGCAAACAAAATTTTGGCGAAATTCTAAAAAATAGTCCTCAAAGATCCATTTGAATATCTCAAATCATGATATTTGTTGAAAAAATGAGAGAGGTTTTCCTAATTTGGCATGTTCCTAACAAAAACCATTTATAAAAAAATTCATCTCCGCCGATTCGAAAAACGTGCCCGAAGTTGATGACTAAAGAAGTCACCTAATGCAATTTTGTAGCGCAATTCTCCATCGGTTTAGTAGTGCAGCTTCAAAAACATAATGTAGAAATTCTTTCTCAAGGAAAACATGGTCCCAAAATTGACTTTCACTTTTCCAAAGTGTACAGATCTTTAACCAAGGGAAAATTACCTGCAAAACTAATAGCAATCTCTATGCAGACATTGTCCATCTTATCATGTTTCATTGACTAACAATCCAATTTGGACATAAATAAAAACTCAAACATACAACTTATGATAAACACTAAGGGTTAAGTACTTGTCTCATGTGAAAATTGTGAAATTAATCTATAATAGATTTAAATTTCTAGGTCTCGAGTTTAAAATATAGACAATCCTAGGTGCAGACCTAGGTACTAACAACGACCTTCTAAATCCCCCCCATAACCATAATTAAGAATTTCATAACATATAAAATATGTGTGCAGATACATAAATAGCATACACAGCAGAAATAAACTCTATCCACACACATATAGCATGCATTTACCAACATTATCATTATAGGAATCAAATAAAAACATTGCACAATGAAATATAAAAGAATACTTATCTTTATCCAATGTAGATCCAAGCTATTGGTTGTGTAAGGGAGATTTTCCACCCAATCGTAGGCACTCTGTCCATCATACACTGTTTCTGCTAAGAGGCCACCCCCAAGTTGGGATATGAGGCCACTAGGGCAAAGGAAACACCTACAAGCTTCTATCTCTCATCCCACAACCTATTATGCCCTATATGCTTAGGAAAATTCTCATACATATCTCTACAGGGATCTCACTAATCTCTCACAACTTTGGATTCAACAATATCTTCCCCACACAAGACCCTTATGTGCTCAGGCATCCCCTTCACTGATACACGGTTCTCTTGGGCAATGCATCTTGTTGGGTGCTTCTAGTGTGTGCATAGAAGGAGACCGATCTTCTATATGATGTTGGAGAACCTCCTTTAGCCTAAATTCATGGCTTCTCAAGAATATATGAGCAACATAACTCAAAGGGTAAGGGTTCCTATAGTTCTCGGCCTCTCTGCTCACCTACATCCATCTATTTTCCTTCCATATCTACAGTCCAATATACAAACTCAAATTTATGGTTCATACACAGTTTGAACAAAAATGGAGAGCTCTGCATAGTTCAGATATGCATGTAAGAATGAGAGAAAATGAGGGTTGACTCCAAGGGAGATGAGAAAATTGTGAAAAGACAATTGACATTGTTTTTTACTATAAAAGAAAGGACTTTTGAAAGCTACAGACTAAATTCTTGAAGTCAAACCCATACTTCAATAACTTCATGAGGTGACTTTTTCCATCAACCTAACACATCCATTCAATGATTTGGAAATAGTAAAAAAACGATAATTGGCTTATTCAAGGAACATGACCGATTTTCAACGAGTTTTAAGGTGGACACTTGGGATCAAGAAATTTGGTCTCCCATAGACCCCCCTTTCCTCTTCCCCTCTGGTGGAATCATATCCCATCTAATGCTCTTTACACAACCATATTGGACCATTTTATTATTTATGCACATAATATTTACATATATTTTGGGTTATCATGACAAGCCAACCACATGGTCCAAATAACTATACTTACATCGTACATGCCTATCCATTCAATAGTAGGGCGTTGGCTGTGAGATATGCACTAGGAATCTATACTAGCATATTTACACCATTTACATAACTTCATTAAATACATTACAAGGGTCAAACTGGGGGTATTACAATTCACCCCCCTAGAATAACACATCCTTGATGTTCTCTTTATTTTCAACAAGGTTTCATGTCCTTCTCTTCAGCTACATTTGTAATGCCTTCCTCTTCATGACCACTTTGCATCCAACAATTCCTATGCTCAAACAATGATTAAATTCACATGTCAAATCCGTTCTCATAGAATTAATCCCTTATAGTGTTTTCAGAACCATAGTTGAAGCATACAAACCTATATATTCACGTTAAATCAACAAGAAGATGCAAAATAAGCCAAATATTTACTTGCATAAGCATCTTTCTTTAGCTCCATAGGTATCCCATTTTTACTTCAGACAACTATGGAACCCACAAGACTTGCCCCACCCCACATAAGGATGGTACTTCTTCTCTGTTATACACTCCCTTGAGTGTATCCACCTCTTCCAGTTCTCTCGAGGGTGTGCATCGAAAAGTAACCAAGTTTCTTTAAGCATCAGATCACCCATGCATACATATACAACAAATGTTAATCGAACACACTACCTAGGCCACAACATTCAAACAACCAATTCCAAGCTAGCATGCTGACTAGGTTTATTAGGCATTCCATTAACTCATATGCCAAGCCAACTCTCTGGCTGGGTTTATAATGGATATAACAACCATTTCCAAGCCAACAACTCTACTGGGTTTATCATGAAATAAAAATGAATATGATTACATGGAACCTTCTCCTATGCAAACCAATGGTTCCCTCCAAGAACTACATAGGTGACTCACTTGATTACAAGCTAGCATGGCCCCAAAAACCCACCCACACAACAAAAGGATGGTATCCCTTCTATGTTACATAGTCTCTCGGGTGTACCCATCCCTCCAATGTTCTTCAGCGTGAGTGTATAAAGGTTACCAATACCCATGCAAGCCTCCCGAGTATGCATGCTCTTACTATGTTTAACACCATTACAGAGAGACAAGTACATGTAAGGAATTTTACATGGTTTCTCAAACCCAAGCCACTTTTGGCATTTCCTTTGCATTTTCAGCTTCAATGGCCAACATATGCCCAATTGGCATATTTTCATCATCCCACTTTCACTATGTACAAGCATGCAATTCAGTACATGAGATATTATCAAAATAATTTCAATTATAGTTTCTCAAATATGTTTCATATGTGAACAAAATTTCCCCAAACATGAGGTCCTCATAAATTTCAGTCAGAAATACTTTTCAAAGATGTATCATATAGAAACCATAATTCACAACATCATGTTCTTCTCATGATGTTTGGAACTTGCAGGCCATAGCAAATGGTCTTGCTATAATGTGTCCTTTTGACACAATTCACAAACAACCAAATAGTCAATAACATTAATAATTAAATTCAAATATGAATTTACAATGATGTCTCTTACATAAATTAGATTTATTCAACCATGAGGCATTCTCATAATGTTTGGCTTGTGTAAGTGGAGGCACTTTGTCCCTTATGGTTTTACACTTGCTTCCATAACTTAGAAACCCACCTACAACATGTCCTCTTGACATAATTCTAGATTAGCCAAATAATCCTTAGCAATTATTAGCAAAAATTTACAAATCTATTCCCTACATAAATAAGATTTCACAACCATGAGATCCTTCTCATAATGTTTGGCTTCTCATGGTGTTTGGATTCTCATGATGTTTGGCACTTGTATGCCATATCACATGGTCTTCCCGCGATGTGTCCTTTTGACACAATTCACAAACAACCAAATAGTCAATAACATGAATAATCAAATTCAAATATGAATTTACAATTTCGTCTCTTACAAAATTAGATTTATTCAAGCATGAGGCATTCTCATAATGTTTCAATTTTGTAAATGGTTTCACTTTCTCCCTTATGGTTTTACACTTGCTTTCATAACTTAGACACCCATCTACAACATGTCCTCCTGACACAATTCAAAATTAGCCAAACAGTCATTAGCAATTATTAGAAAAGAATTCAAATCTGAAATTTACAAATCTATTCCCTACAGAAATCAGATTTCATAACCATGAGATCCTTCTCATAATGTTTGGCTCTTGCACACTGTAGTTTCAAATATTTATTATGGACTTACTCATATTTCCATACCCAGACAATTCTATCTGCAATCTTGCATTACATGGAGTGATATGGGACATATGATGGAAATATGAACTTAAAATGGATGATTCTCCATGGTAATGTTTCCCCAAACCATCCCCTTTATCATTCAATTTGTGTGTATTATCCATTGTATTATTTCATCTAACAACTCATGGTACTCAATAAATCCATTGGCAATGTTTTTTGAGGAACAACACAATTGATCTGTGATTGTCTGAACGAAACTAAATGGAAAGATCATAGGCATTAACAGTGGTTTCCTATTACTTTGGAACTTCTTAATTTTTTGTTAATTTAGTAAAATTGATTTCATTTGTGCAACAAATCTTGGTACCCATAGCACAGGGATATTCCCCTTGAGAAAATTTGCTAATGCAACTCAAAATCACGAAGACCATGCATAGTGCAACCCGTGGAAATGAAAAGACATAGCTAAAAATTCCACCCACTCATCGTGGGAGATCTGGCCAATTTTTGGACCATGAAAATTTAGACATAAGGTAGCCTTGGTATGGCTTAAAAGGGTATTTCTTGAATAGTGGAGTAGAGATAAATAATTTAGTAGTAAAATATGAGGGAAAAGTTTCTCTAAGAAAAAAACACTCTCAGTTTTACCCCCAATATGATGTGTTATGGCTCCTAAAAAATTAAACAAATGATCCTTGGACTCAAAATTAGAAAATCCTATGACACCTAAATTTACACCCTCAGTTTTACCTCATTATGTTGTGTTATGGATGCTAAAAGCTTAAACAAATGATCATTGGACTCAAAATTAGAAAATCCTACAATACCTAAACTTAATAAATGGACATGCGAACATGGTTTATGTTCATGAATTATATCCTTCTTGTGTGCTCTACATGGGGTTGAAACAACTATGTCATTGACATTCTGTGGCCTCATAAAAATATTATAAAATATTTTCTCAATTGGTAAATCGACGAGAGAGAATTGTTTGATTGAAAATTACATAGAAAATTCCCCTAAAACCATTAAAATTGTGTCCCTCCATGGTTCATGAGATTCATCACTCTATTTTTTGCTTACAAAATCATAATGAAGTCTTATTAGAATAAATATATAGTATACATGGAGGTCTTTCGAATGACAAGTTGTATGATACATTTTGATGTTTTATGATATACTTTGTTAACAAAATATGAAACTAGGCATTACAAGGAGATTTTTTAATAGTTGTGTTCTTCTACTTCTAGAGCTAAAAAATTGAATTCCATTAGCTACATGATGACAAGTGACCTCAAAAATCCTATCCAAGCCATTCCATTCACTAAGATCCCTTGTTTGGCTAGTAAGCATAATTTCACCCAAAGAAAGCCCCATGGAAAAAAACCAATTTTCATGCTTATGGAGCTCATAATTAAATCCTATCAGCTCCATCATGATTGGTGACTCTAATAATCTTGTCCAACCCATTCCCTACAATCAAATATATCATATTCCCTAAAATCAAATATATCATATTCCCTACCATCAAATATATCATTTAGTTGATATGCACACCAAAAAACAATTTTAGGTAGTAATCCTTTCTAAAAATCCAACAACCAATTCATAAATTTACATAAAATTATAGTTTGTCCAAAAATGAGCATCCATATGTGAGAGTCATGGATCCCCACATTGGGCCCACCACACTTAAATGTATTATGCTCAAACAATTCCATGAACATATGGAACAATAAAAAAAAGGAGTTTGTCAACATAGGAGAAGTCAACAAAATTCATATCCATATTCATATCCAAGGATATCCAAGGAATAATATCATAAATAAAACCAATAATTTTCCAAAAATAAATCCCAAACAATTGATCTGACACAGAATTTTCGGGACATTGAATTTTCGAGATCTTAGACATAGAATACTCATGTTGAGAGTTGCACTTAGTTTCAGCCTATGCCTCTTAGGTTTGGATATGCCTCTTTTAATTACATATTTCACCACTTGAAACTTGTAATATGATGACGCAATTACAAATTTGAAACTTGTAAACTTGGATATGCGTCTTTTAATTAAATTTTTTTCACCTTCGTTCTCTCCTTCATGATGTGACAACTAAAGAGGACGCTCCTTATAACGAGACCTCCCATGGATTAAACCAACTCCCCCATTATTTGTCTATTTCATGAAATATTAACAACTGATTTTTGCTCAATAAACTTAAAATAGACAATTACACTCACATGCAACCATTTAAGGGCTTCTAAGAAAATTCTTGATTGGTTTCACATGACACTTTGACATTGTTTTGATGTACATTTTTAAACAAAAAACTAAGAGTTAAGGATTTGAATGAGCTTTTTAACATGAATATTTTTGGCATTGTTTGAAGTTAGACTCGATTTTTTTTAAACTATGTGCTTCTCCATGATCCCTATAAACATATGCTAACACCTTTCAAGATTTCTGAACGCCATTATGTCTATATGTTCCATTTTATCATAAGTATGCCCCACCATTTGTTCAAGTAATGATGATACAAAATCAAGTTTTGTGAGGGGTTGTTTTTTTATACATATTCTGGTTGTAGCCAAGGGACATAGCCTCCCTATGAGGATAATAAGAACTTCATATTAAATGGAACAAGTATATCATTTCCTTGACCTTTACATCACAGAGTCAACATTATTCCTCAACAAAATCTTTCACTCTTCCTTTCTTTAGCATTTGTAATAGTTGCATTGTTTATCGAGAAACTCTAAAGTTCAAAGAAAAGGATAGTAAGAAACTATGCTAAGAAATAAATATATTCTTGCTTACCTACCCTAATTAGAAAGGTTGATAGACTTAGTAGCATGACACTACCAATGAAAACAACCCAACAACTTGTTTACTATACGGGCTCATCCATTCATTTGATTGCCAGGAAGAATGTTGACATGAATGGATGAAATGCATAATCAATGGGTATAGCCCATACTTGCCACTTGCAAAAACCATTCCAAAGTTCCAACAGTACATAAGGCATTACTTGAAATTGACTATGAACATGAGAATTTTTTTTCAATGAAAACATGGAAATGGTGTTGATTAATGGGAAAAATCACAAGTGAAGTTATCAACCTTTCCCAAAAATGGCTTTGTTATTCATGAATGCAGATGGATTTTATTTCTTGTTTGTTGCTACTAATAAATACATTATGGTTTCTTTTTGGATCAAGGTTCTCATGAAAAGCAATCAATGTATTTGATTGCATGTTATGATTTTGAATATTCATACTCATCTTACTATCATGTTTCAAAATGAAATCTTCATTTTCATGTTTTTGAGTATTGATGTTATAGAGGAGAAAATAATCAAAATCCCTTTTAGCCTAATTCATTTCAAATTCTCAAGAGAATGCATGTAAATAATATTGAGCACTTTTGAGCAGTTTATAAGAATATATGCCTAAATTTTTATTATCATGTAGTGCATTAACTTGTATGAATCATCACTATATGATTTAAAATAACCATGATATAAATATGTCTAGTCATATTATATTGTTTAGAATCTTAAGCACTAATTCACAACCATGACATCATCATAACAATCATAAACATAATGACCACTAGAGATTTTGGATCTTTTTTTCACAACAAATAAGCGTTAATTCTTTAAATGAAGTTTGAAGACAATGAAAGGAGCAAGTTCCTTCATGAATTTATTGACTTCTAAATCACATGAGACAATTCTTGGGTCTGGGCAGGTAATTGGAATGTGAATATTCAACAACCTTTTCCTCCTCTTCCTCATTTAATTGTTCTTGGGATGAGACAACAGTCATATCAGAAGGAGGGATGTCAACCACTAGCTTAATACTAAGAGAATATGGAAATGTAAATTGTAAATATTGATCCCCCTTTGTACTAAAATTGGGAATTCCATTCTTCCAATTCTCCTTTGGATTGAAGATAACCATATTTTCACTTTGTTTTACACAAAGGTTGCAAACAATTGAAAGAAGTAAAATAATCATTATTAAAACTCGTAGGCCTATCATTTAGCTTCCCACATTCAACACTTTCCTACATACATCCATTTTTAAAACTTTGAAACTTGGAAACTTGGAAACCCTCACATAAATTTTTTTTCCCAACCATTTGGAGAAATATAAGGGAGGGAAGGAACTTCCATGACCTCTACTTTCATGCGTTTAACAATATCATCTAATTATCTTTTTATTTCAAGAAAACAAAAAGAAAAGAACCCTCGATGGAGTAAAAATCATGCTCGCATACCAATTTTGTTGATGTAAATGCCACTTTGAGATACTTTACATGCATATCATGGAGAATTTATGGAACCTCTATGGTTGTTCCTTTGATTCATTTGATGATTTAAGTTCATAACAATTGATTCATTACATATATGGGCTTCCATTTCCACAAGGCCTTTAGCGATATAAGGTGAGGATAACCTACCAAACCATAAAACAAAATAGGGGACCCTTATTGATGTACCAAAGGATAAACACTAACTTTTTCTTCCCTTGGATGGTGATGGAAGGAAATATTCTTTTAGATGCATATGAATGTCAAGGGAGGATTAAAAAGCATAATTTATATTACCTAAAAAAGGCTCTTCTATAGGATACCCTCTACCTTTCTAATTTTTTTACATCTGTCCATGTTGGATACAATATATGCTTTTATTTTAGATTTGGTCTATGTCCTTCCACTCCAGGTTTGAAATTAGTGAAGTCACCTAAGTAAACATTTTTCACAGTTCATTGAAATGCAAAAATTAGGGATTTCAAGGGTGCACTTTTAGAAGTAGTTTGTATTTCACCTAAACAAATTGTGCAACATTTGTTGTTATGTTGAGGATAAGGTACTAGAAAATGATTTCACTTTAAATATATTTGGCATGTAGGAAACAATTCCAAGACATCCAAAATCCACTTTAGGTCCTAAGCAAAATCTTGGACCAAAGGGGTCAACCCATATTCGACCTCAAAAGTAATTACCCATTGTCACCTGCCTTTGATGTATTTATATTTTATCTTGAATGATTTTCCATATTTGGAGAAAAATAGGATATGTGTAAAACTGTTGGGCTATGTGGTCAAAATGTCACTAACTTTATAAATGAAAACATGGGAGAGAAATAAAATGCTAGTGGTGACTCCTTTGTTATAGTGCTCCACATGGAAATGTTTACACCTATTTTCCTTCTACTAATTCTTTCTATCTTGCTCTGGAACAAATTCTCAACCCTTAAATTTGAGGAGAAAATTCTCTTTTATATATTCACAAGTTCCAATTTGCATCAGAGTTTGTGATAGATTACTTTATTTTATATTCCCTATATCCAAACAATCCTTCCTTAACCAAGTCAAAATATTATAATAAATAACATGTCTCCATGTGAACAGACCAATTTTTCCTTGGGATTCTACGTTTAATTTTGAATTTATAGGGTATATAATGCTAGTTATAGCATGCATTTGAGTGATGGAGGAGGTGAACATGTGACCTCTCTCTCATTTTTTTTTGCGCCGAGAGGCGCTCTACAACCCAGTATGAGGGAGATCTTGTAACATTTGTCATGAGGGAGATCTTGGAACATTTGTCTATCTTGTAACATTTGGTAATAACAAAATAATAAAAGATAAAAAATTTAATTATCCGCCAAAATAAATGTCAGCCACAAAAAAAACCTAATACGGGGGATATATTGTAATGTTCATACCTAAAAAAACAATAAAGAATTAACAAAAAAAATGTTGTCCTTGCACATGGTTTTAAAACCATGTGCAAGGGCTCCTAAACAACCCATGGTTTAGGAGGGCCTTGTNGGCCTCCTAAACAACCCATGGTTTTATTGTACATGGTTTAGGAGGGCCTTGCAAATGGTTTTAAGACCATGTGCAAGGCCTCCTAAACAACCCATGGTTTCAGGAGGGCCTTAAATAAAAAGATGTTTCTTTTAGTTTGAATCAAATCAATGCCTATATATAGGACACACCAAATATGATAGAGCTTTTCACCTTGAAAGATTTGACCCCTCTCTGCGCTTGATAGAGCCTAGGATTTGGATCTATGCTAGTATACAATTCAATTCACCTTGGAATTCTACGTTTAATTTTGAATTTACAGGGTAGATAGTGCTAGTTATAGAATGTGTTTGAGTGACGAAGGGGTTTGAACATGTGACCACCCTTTCATTTTATAAAACTCAATTCACCTTGGGTTCTACTTTTAATTTTGAATTTACAAGGTATATAATGCTAGTTATAGCATGTGTTTGAGTGATGGAGGAGTTTGAACATGTGACCGCCCTTTCATTTTTATAAAACTCAATTCACCCTTCTAAAGAGATTAATAGAGTTAACTCTTGTTAACCAGCATAGATCCATCCTAAACATGGATCTATCAAGCATCGCGAGGCACTCAATTTCTTGACGTGTTAATTTTTTAATGTCATTTATTTGGTTTTACATTTTTATTTTATGAGAAGATATGGATTTTTTTAATTAATTTTTATTCATTTTTTTTTAATCTTATGAGTTGACATAAAAAAAATTAATTACTTTTTATTTTTGGTACATGACATTCGTTAATTATGTGTAACATTACACATCTTCCCCATACTGGGTTGTAAGCACCTCGCTACTCTCGGTACAACTAGTAATGATATCATTTTATATCAAAATATTGTGGTTGAACCAAACAAATTTGTAATAGAAAAGGAAGAGAAAAAGGAAAAGTCAAATGTCCAATATATAATACTCAAAATTTCTTAATCTAGAGATCATTCCTTGTAGTTCCAACCAATAACATCCCTACTAATATACTATGTGATAAAATTATTAAGAAAATACATAGTGCAAAAAAGAATTACATAACAAAAAAAAGAAATACTAATTTTATTCCTTAATTGGGCATTAGCATGAACTTGGTTCCTTGACTCATTTACAACAGCTTATAGGAATTTCTTCTCCTCCACTATAGTTTCAATTCCAACCTCTTTTGTGACTTATTCTAATTTCAATATGTGTGAGCATGATGGCCCCATGAGATCCTTGGAGGCTAATTACAGGCTACATGAAGAATGGGCTAATTAGAGGTTACATGAAGAAGGCTTGACCACTACAAGGAAAACACCCTGTAGAGGAGCTAATCACAAAGGTTTTTAGTGTTAGAATATTGGGAAAAAGTGCAAAAAAAATTCTTCTACAATCTCTGTTTCTGGTAGTGGAGGTTATAACAGATATTCACTATAACTAAAAAATCTGGGTGGCCAAAGGTTTTAATGGATTTTTTTTCCGCTGCTATAAAATCAATGAGTTTTTACATGCGCACTGGTGTGTACACTCATTTACAAATCATCAATGTGTATATTTTAATGTAAAAATATTAGTTCTTTTATTATATTGAACCAACATCGATGCAGGTAACATTCACATTCGCATTGGTGCCTCGTATATTTTATAAACGCATCATGTGTTTGTATGTTTAAAAACACAGGTGTTGATGTTGTATTATATATGCATTGTTGCATATTTTGTAAAGATAACCGATGCATATACTGTACTAATAAACATTGGTGCATATAGTTTGGAAAAAAATATTGGTGCTCATGTTTTAAAAGTGCACCAATGCTTATGATATTTATAAAGCACGAGTGCATATATTATGTCAAAGAGCATTGATGGATAAAATTTGAGTAGGCATCGGTTCATGGAAATTAATAAAAGGCATTGTTTTGTTGAAATTAATATATTGTGTGTGGTTTTGTGGTGAATTTTTCCATGCCGCGGATATGCAAATATAGTTTTTCTTTTTATAAATGTTCAATTAATCATTTGAGAATCAAATATTTTTTATAATAATACTAATTTCTATATGTTATTTATTGCATTTGGATATTGAGTTGATTATACATATGTTCATTGTAACCATGTAAAACATTCATTTATTTAGCATAAATCAAATATATTTTTTGATAATGTTAATTTTATATTTTAATTTTTTTTGAATAATACACCTTTGTTCATAGTCACAATGTACATCATTCGTATATTTAATCAATAATGTAACTTTTTGTCACATTGGATAATCCATTAGAAGAAGAAACCTATTTTATTATATATGAATAAGAATCCAAAATATGGGACAACATAAAGTTCCTCAATAATAAAATGCCATTTTTGACATTGTTACAATTATTGGTTACTTATCCTCATTCAAATGGGATGATATGTATACATTAAACAAAATGTTTGTTTTTCAAAGATAAAAATTCCAAAATATACAATTTGCACTAACGTCATTCATATGCATTGATCATCATTCATTACTCAAACTGCTATAGTCACTCAAGTTACTTCCATGCCTCATCTCTTGATCACCTTCAGGGGATATTATTCCAGAGTTATTTGAAATGCTTTGTTGACTGTCTTCATTTCGTTCCATATTTACATGTTTCATCTACAAGCATGAAAATAAAATGTGATGAGTATATCTACTTCGATAGATAATATAATATACAAAATTACATAAATGAAAAATTGTACTAGTTCAACGAGTGAATAATAAACTTTAGACATATTTTCAAAACCATTACTCATGATATGTGTCAATAAATCCTCTGTTGGTTCCACTCCATACTTTGTTTCCTATTAGTTTCATATGCCATGAAAAAGCATAGATATAAATACAGTTTTCTTATTTTTCCATTAAATACAAAATAGGGGAAGTAAAACAACATAAATACTTACAAATTGTTCAATTAAGCCTTGATACCTCACCATATACTCACAACCCTTACTTAGTCCATTTTAAATCAAATGATCGAATGGGTTTTCACTGTATTTCAGCACCTATTAGAAAACATCCATGTGCAATTTTAAATTAATTAAGATATAAAAATCACACATGTTAGGATTAATTAATTAATCCTCCCTTGAAAACCATAGTCTATTTTTCTTTTCCTAGCTTAGGATGCCGATGCCACTTCACTAGTGCCATAGGGGACTCATATGGGGCCCACATAACACTCAATGCTCATGTCTGCATGAGTTTAGGAGCTCAAGGGACCAATCCCTACAATTTAGGACCCACTCTGAGTGCCACCAGCAGTCACTAGCAGTTGACCCTATTCGGTGTTCAGTTATGTTCATTTTTTCTCTGATTCCCATCATTTAGTTCATTTCAATCATCTTAGCGCCAATTTTCATGATTTAATGGAGGTTGGGATCCTTTTCTCACCCAACTCAATCAATTAATTGTTTGTGATCTAATTCAGTTATCCAGAGTTTTATTAGTGATATTTTGTGGTGATTTTCCCACACTGAGTTAGCTCCAGAGTCCGTCCATGTTGGTATATTTGAATGCTACCTAAAGTATTCAAATTCTCCTATTTGTAACACCATTTTATTACATACAATTTACTAATTAATCGATGTAATTTTTTGGTTCCATTTTTTTCTCCATGTGTGTGGAATTTTTCCATGAATGATTGACCAGTCTTTACTAAATTCTTCTTCTCTTCTACAACCTTCTTTCACAATTGATTTGATTTAGTCATGAGGATCCTAAGCTTCACAAATTAAACATGGTAGTAGAGCAGGTATTCATGCTAGATTCAAACCTCAGAAACTTCCATTGATGCACTAGAAGCAATTGGATTCCACATAATTCCTAGTATTTGGGCCTTTCTCCCTATGGATTATGTCCAGAGAAGTCTATCCAACTGTGATGCATGCAGAGAAAGTACACATGTCGAAGTGGAGAGTGTTTTAATTGGTTTGATTGTGAATTGAAGTGTTTTCCAGTGTTTTTGCAGGTATATTCAAATATTTTCTGAAGAATTAGCTATTCTTGAAGCTGTAAGATGGAGAATTCATATCATCTTTGACACCCAGAATTGTCACACCCTTCAACTATCTTTATTGGAGGGCTGATATGCAGATAGTCTTGTGGAATATATAAGGTCACTATGGGAAATTAGGTTGAACCCCAACAACCTCTTGAGAATTCGAAGCATTTGAACGAGTTGGATGAAACATTTGGATTCATGTGCATACACATCTCTAGAGAGTTACTACTCCATCTTGATGGATTGAAAAACTCCAAAATAAGTATGGGAGAAGCTCAAATCCTTGTTTGGAAAGTAGGATGAGTTGGGTGGCATATTCTAGAGAATGATTTGATATCACTACAACCAAGCAACTTCGATACTATATAACATTTTTTCTTAAAATTCAAATCTCTTGTCATACAATGCAAGCAGCGCAGGAATGATAAGAAGGATGAGCAATTTTTGTTCTCAATTATGAGAAAACTTGGCCCAGAATTATCAGTGTTCATATCCACCTTTCACTTTGGTAGACTGACAAATCCTCATTGGTGAATGCCATCCCTCGATGCCTTCACATAATATCTAATACAACAACAAGACAAGTTGATACAAATAGGAGATATCAGAGCCTCCCCAAATCAATCTCTCTTTGCTAGTGAGACAAAGAATGCACAAGCAAGGAGGAAGCAGAAAGGAAAGGAGAAGAGGAACACTAAATTTGAACCTAAAGAATAGTTTGATCCAATAGATGAAGCCTTAAGATTTAAAAAGGACAAACATTAGAGGTTTGACAAGGGAAAGTGCTCCTTTTGCAAGAAAGGAAACCATACAGAGAAAGTTTGTATAAAGAAGAAAATAGATTAGATGTCAAGACTCCTTGAGAAACATAATATTTTCCTCCCTGAAGGTGCAAGGAAGGTTGAATATGGAGATAAGACTGAATGTATTGAGAGATTCCATGCATTGGAGGTTGGATTTCAAAATATCATGCCTTCCTCATTAATTCAAGAGCCTCTAATCACATGGCTGCGTCCAATCAATCATTATATTCATTACAACTTACTAATGGTCAAAGTATTCACATGGGATATGACACTCAAATCCAAGATGAAGGAAATGGTTCAATCAAGTTAGAGCATGGAGTGTTCAAGAATGTCATCTATGTGCCCTCCTTAACTGCAAAATTGTTGTATGTATACCAGATGACTCATACAGGCTCACCAAAGTGAGTTATATTTGGTCCTGACTCAGTGGATATCTCAGATATCTCAACTAGGAAGCTTATAGTGAAATGTGTTGCAAACCATGCCTCCAAGGCATATGAATTCTCACACTTTCTGCCATACTAAAGTCCAATGCACTCTCAGTTGTCATTTGAAAGGGAAGGTAAATTCATCCTACCTAAACCTTTTGCATATGATAATGTTTCCATTAATGTTTCATATTAAGAATCCGAAGCAGAGGACCAAGCTGAATAATTTTATGGAATTAAAGATGAATTTCATTTGGATCCAGATCCAAATCTAGTACCTACTCCCAATCCTAGGCCTAAATGGGATCAAGAGGTTATTGAGGCTACTGGGAACATGACTGGAGAGTCATATGACATGCGAAGAACAAGATCTCAATTTCAAAAAGAGAGCCTTGTGTTATGTCAAGAGAATACACTTCTTCTAGAGAGGTGCTACAAACTCCCAGAGAAATGCTTCATGATGGTAAGGTCTGATCAACAATTCTACTCACTTAGGAACATATTGGATCATGTCACTCTTCCTCCATAAAGAAGAGATAAAATCAACATTTCTTCTCCTATCTGTCATCTGATTGGAGGAAGGTAGAGATGTTCACATGCATAGTACTAGGAAAGTAGTGCACACAAGGACCATCACACTACAATACTGCTCCATAGAGATGTAGATTGNGGGGGGTGGGTTTCCCATGAGGTTTTCCCCATTTCCTTGGTTTGTTAAGCAATCATTTTTGCATTAAGATTGTATGGGTGACCTTTGGTCTTAGTTTCTAGGGCTCAAGTTGTCCAAGTTAGGATTAATGGAGCAGGATGTTAGGATTAATTAATTAATCCTCCCTTGACCACCATAGTCTATTTTTCTTTTCCTAGCTTAGGAGGTCATTTCCACTTCACTAGTTCCATGGGGGAATCATATGGGTCCCACCTAACACTCAATGTGCCCATCTACATGAGTTGAGGAGCTCCAGGGACCAATCCCTATAATTTAGGACCCACAATGAGTTCCACCAACAGTCACCAGCAGTTTACCCTAGTCAGTGTTCAGTTATGTTCAGTTATTCTTCGATTCCCATTAGTCAGTTCACTTTCAGTCATCCTAATGATGCCATTTTTCATGATTTAAGGGAGGTTGGGCGCATTTTCTCACCTAACTCAGTCAGTTAACTGTTTGTGATCTGATTCAATTACCTAGAGTTGCATTAGTGAGCTCTAGTGGTGATTTTCCTACATTGAGTTAGCTCTAGAGTCAGTCTAGGTTGGTAGATTCGAATCCTAGCTAAGGAATTCAAATTCTCCTATTTGTAACACCATTGTATTAAATATAATTTATTGAATAATGGATCTAATGTTATTCTTCCAATTTTTTCCTCCATGTCTGTGCAATTTTTCCATGAATGATTGATTAGTCTTTACTAAATTCTTCTTCTCTTTTGTATCCTTCTTTCAGAATTGATTTCATTCAGGCATGAGGATCCTAAGCTTCACAAAATTAAATAACACCAAATATGAAATCTGAAGCAAACCACAAGTACTCACAAACTTTGCGATCAACACTTTTTTCCTTGTCATCCTGTACTATGCACTGAATGGGTGTCATTTTATATTCTTTTCTACTACAACAAAACAATTGAAAATTAACATTTCATGCGATAAGTAAACTCTATGCACATTAAAAATAAAACAATGATTACATATGTTTGATACATTTTGTTGTTGGGATGCCCCCCTGCGATGTGGTTATGTTAATTTCTTTGACTATCTTTGGTACACCCTTTTTGACATCCCTACTGGAAAATTTTGGATATCGCGCCATTCTTACTTTGGAATTTTAGCAACATTCCTAAGAAACGAACGCACAATGAAAGAAAAGATAAGTATTTATATAAAAATATGCACAGCAAAAATATTAAAAAAGTATGCTTTGTTCTAGTATATACATATTATAGATAGGTATTTTTCGCAATCATACATTTTAAGAGATTCTTTTTTGTTATTGTATGTTTTTTCCATTGCAAATCTCACTTTTTTCCGTGCCCACAACTCTAGAAATGATTTCTGTAGTTTACTTATAACCTAATTCTCATAGTTGTTGGATTGATTTTTGTATTGTAAATTAAAAGTATGTCTATACATTATTTCCCCCATATCCCTCAAAGTTTTATAAAACTCCCCCCCCTCCCCCTCTCAATAACTTCCTACACTACTCTATTTGAACTAACAACCATATCATCATCACTTATATTCTTCTTAATTTTTTATATTTTGAGGGTGTCCTATTTCCTTGTTGTCTTTCCTTGCACAACATTCAACAAATTTGAAATTCAAATTTTGAAAAAGGATAGAAATTATTGTTGATAATCATTGCTAGTAAAAAGTCAAACAAAAACCTCATGTTAATCACCTTTTGATCCACATAATTTCTTAGCCTGCATTAATTTCTTAAAGCCTTTTTTCTTTTCTTCACTCATATTACAAACAATTGTATAGAGTTTCCATAAATTTTTGTTTGGCATGTAATGCATAAATCAATGCACAACATTTAAACATATAGATAGTTCCAATATATTACTTTAATATTCAAATTACAAAAAAATTCCACGTCCTTTGTGTTAGATGTGTTTCCCTTGCTCCCTTCGTTGTGATTTTTTTATTCCGTTATCTTTTTATCAACCATTCTTTATCAATAAATGCCCTACATAATGAAACACAAAGATTAAAACACATTTTTTTACATAATAAGCAAATAATTTTAGGTAAAAATGTATTCGAGACATTCAGTGCACATAATATATAAATTCAGCACCAATGCACCTTATATGATAGTACACACTGGTGCACATGGTTTGTATGATTCACACCACTAAAGGTATTTAATTTTTTTTTTGTTTAATAAAAATATACATGACACATTGTCGAAATATGAATGCATCAATACATGCATCTTGTAATATGTGCATCAACAACATTAAAAAATGGTGTGCATTATTATAATAATATACTGGTGCCACTATTTTATATAATGTGCACCATGGACAACAAAATAATTTTGAAAAAAAATATTACAGTTTGGGTAGGTCAGTTTCAAACTGAATCCCATCATGATCTCGATCCAAGAGAGACCCAAAGCTACACACACACACACACATATCTAAGAAGTTTACATTTCTAAAAATCAAAGATTATTGTGAAATGGAAAGATAAATAGAAAACAAAAGGAAAGCAATAAGAACTATAGGGCTTGTAGTAATGAAGGCAACTTTGAAGGAAGACAAACACAATGGTTCACAACATTGAAGGTAACTCTTATATTTTCTATTTTCTTCAATATCTCTCTCTCTCTCTCTCTCTCTCTCTCTCTCTCTCTCTCTATATATATATATATATATATATAAATAATTTATGTCAATTTTTTATTCAACTGAAGGAAAACTTACTTGAAATCTCTATAGAGTTGTATGTGTCCATGATGATTCCTTGCAGAGTTTCTCTTCAAAGTAATTTGTCTCTCAAAACTATTTTGTGGTAAATCTCTTTTGCATAAGTCACTCCTAAAACTTTTTTCCAAGAAAGGTTTAGGGATTAAAGTTTTCTTTTATTTATATTCTCATTACCTTAAAATTAAATTCACGCTCTTTTCTTCATTTGATATTTTGGCTCATTGAAGATAAATGCATGCATCTTTAAAAAAATGATATTTCAGTGCACCACTCATATAATAGTGCAAAAATGTGCTATAATCATATAGGTGCACTATATAAACAATAGGACAAAAATAAAAATACAAACTATCACAATTGTTTTGGTGGAGATAACGATGCACTATGTAGATAACAAAAAATCAGTGTCCATTACTGACATAAGAGCAAAGGTGACATAGCAAGACAAAAAGATGAAAGTGTAAACTTCCTCACTTAATAGCTTGTGGAGGTGGTTGTGTAGGTTTTAGTCAGTTCACATTTGGAATTAGAGCATGGATGTGTTAGCCTTGTTAAGGAACACCGATGCACCAATATAGTTTTTGGTGCACTCATTAATTTATAAAAAAATAGGATGTTGCATGTTTTCCAATTTTTATTTTAAGAATGAACATATTTATTGATTGTATTTTTTACGCAAGTGCAGGGGAAAAAAGAGTAATAAATTAAATGGTTGATTCTTCAAATTTGAGCTCATTCCATATCGTTCCAAGTTCAAGTTCTCCATTTGTTTCACTACTAAGTCCATATTTAATTATATTTTGATGGTTTATTTGAATTTATGATTTATTTTCATGTGCATTTGAATAATTGTGCATTGAATTTTGTAAGATTTTGATTCTGGATCAAGTGCGGGTGCACATTATATTCTACCACTCCAAAAAATATGCAATGTATTATCTAGAGAAACATAGTATAGGTAGATGGTATATGAAAATTTAAGGCCACTTTACCCCGCTAATTATAACATGTCATCGTCTAATAACCATCCTAGACCAATGGTAGTTTAGTGCGAATTGTATCTCTTTTATGATACCCTAGTAGTATGTGGTTGTTCAAAATGTAAAATGTTGAATATGAGCCCTAGGCTTTTCACACTATCTCATTATATTAATGGTTGGCTAACCAAAGTTGACGGTCTAATACTCCCCACTGCAGTCAATGATCCAATAGGTGAAATATAAAAGACATGTATGAGCACTTCCATATGCTTATTCTTTGAAAATTTGGAATCCAAATAAACCATGTTTCATCCTAAATTGACCAACATGTCTTCTTATATTGAGTCAACTGAGATTTCTTGTGAGCCATCATATGATATCAATACTACCCAAAACATCTTTACAAGGAGATCCAAAAAGTTGTATGAGCTAAGAGAAGAGATGTCCAAGTACATAGAAAGGTTGGTTCAATTGTTGGAGGATAAGATGACTTCTCTCTTCCCATCCATCTGCAAAGTAAATACCAAACCAATTACAATTATGCTTTTGATGGCGCTTATATGTCTTCCCTACCTATGCCTAATGTTGGGATTGAATTTTCCTATTGTGGCAACAATTACATGATCACAAAGTCTAAAAATTCTGCAAATATTGGGTTTTTTCCCTTTCATGTGTGTTTGTTACTCCCAAATAGTTAGTAACACTTATGCAATTTTGTCGTCCTCTTTATAGTATATTTTATTACTTGAATATTGTTAATACACACATAGTATTTCCATGTACAATATGTGCATGAATGGTTGTGCTTTGGGAAACTTTAACAATAAGAACATTTATATATCGATGTTCATCCAACCACTCTTGGGAACATTGTGGGGTTCATAAATAGCTACAAGTGCTCACCGTTTAATGAAAATTGTTCATTTAAGGAACACTCTAATAACAAATATTTCTTTATGAAAAAAAGGCATTTATATCTGTTGGTGTGCATGCAATACGTAGTTTGTCTTTTGGTGACAAATTGTTAATAAAGTATAACTTTCGCAGACCACCAAATGCTCGTAAAAAATGAATTTCTTTGGGGATACCTTTATGTTGAAATAATGTAACTTCAAAGAATATTATACTAGTAATTTACATTATTCTTATTATTCCTCCTCCGGGAGATGCCATTAATGTAAAAGGCCATGTAAAAGTCATGATGTAAATCCTCTATTGTAAGTCGAATCAATAGTACCTAGAAGAGATTAATATAAATATTATTTTTAGTTTTCCTAGGTAGGTTGACCAAGTTAGGTTAAAAGGTAAGTCAAGTGATGAGTATAAATAGGGAGGCACCCTCCCTCATTTGCACACACACACACTCACTCAAGCATTGCGTAAGAGAGATAAAGATGAAGCATAGAAGAGGAGGAGAAGAAGTGTTTTTGGTGTCTTTGGATCTTATGCTATAGGGAGGCACCCTCTCTCTCTCTTATGAGACCTTGTTCTTTGGGAATTTTACTTTGGTAATATATATTGAGGAATTTTTCCCGGCTTTTCTTCCCCTTGTGGGTTTCCCAGGATAAATTATTGTGTACCTTGTGATTGTGTTTCTTTCATAGATCCTCTTTATGTTGTTATTGTGAAAATGTATTAAATTCTCATGATGTTAGAAATTAATTTTAACAACATATAAACTTAACATGGTATCATTGGGTAAATCTCTTTCTCCTTCTCTAGACAAGAAAATTATGGTTTCCACCTGAAGAAGAATTTTGGAGTGCAAGTGAAATTGGGAAGTGCACCCCTACTAGGTGCATATTTTTTCACATGGATCGAAGGTTTTCAATGGACAGGTTGTCCGAAAATTCAAACCCTAGTTTTACTTGGAACCAGAAAACTAGAAATCCAGAACCAGAAATTGCAGTCCAAAATTTCACAAGTCTAGTTTCAACGGTTAAAGTTTGGATTCTTCAAAAACTAAATGTATCATCATACTTGCCTTAGTCAAGTGCATCATTTGGTAAGTTCATTTTTCATTTATGATAATTTTCAATTTTTGTCATTTTTTGTTCTGCGGGACAAGGGGCCTCCAAGCACTTAGCTTGATGACAAGTTGGAAGGCATAGAAAATTTCTGTGCTTGGAAATACAGAATTGGACTCATTCTTGAAGAGAACGATCTCATAAATTTTATCAAGGAATTTGTGTTGGATCCCAAATATGAAGCAAAGGAAAAGTACAAGAAGGACATGATTAGAGCTAAGAGGAACATAGCATATTCTATCAAGGATGACTTGATTCTTCAAGTTTCCTCCAAGGAAACAACCAAGGAGATTTTATATGCCCTAAAAATAATGTATGAAGGAAGAAACATTAACCAAAATATGAATTTGAGAGCCCAACTCAAAAGTACAAAGATGAGCATGGGAGAATCTATCCAATAATATTCACAAGGGTTTCTCAATTCAAAGAACAACTAGAAGAAATTGAAGAAAAGATTGATGAATATGAATTAGTAATGACTTCTCTCAATGGTATTACTAGACCATCAGATTCTTTTATCCAAAAAATTTGTGCAAGGAAGGAAAGTATACAATTTAAAATTCTACGGAAAGAATTTGTTCAAGAGGAAACTAGAGTAGCAAACCGAGAATATATTTTATTCTCCACTCTCTATGCGTCCGTGACACATGGATAATTGATAGTGGTGCTTCAAAGCACATGACATGTCAGGAGAATACTCTCTCCAGTCTTGAATAAAATGACTCCCCTCAAGAAAATTTCACTAGGGTATGAATATCAATATCCCATCAATGGAATAGGAGAAGACACATACAATATTGATTTAGGAACCTCTATGAAGATGAAGGATGCTCTATATGTACAAGGATTAAAGAAGAACTAACTTTATATTTGAGCCTTAGATAAGAAAGGATTCAGGATTGCCTTTATAGTGTTAAGTTTTTATGGTTATATCATATATTATAACATTTAGAATCATAACAACATAACCATAAGCAAAAAGATCACTGAAAGATAGACAAGCACAACCACAAAAAGAACACAAATATTTATCCTAGGAAACCCTCATGGGGAAGAAAACCTAGAAAAACTTCCTCTGTATAAGATGTATAAAATACAACCAAAAACAGTTGTTCTCCTCCTTCTGTTCTGTCTCTCTCTCTCCTACGCGCTACATAAGTGAGTGAGTGTGTGTTCAAATAAGAACCACAAATCCTCTATTTATACATATTTGTCAATTGAATTTTGTACTAGAAAATTCAACCCCAATAAACTGTCTACGACAACTTCACCTAGGAATACTCAAAAATAATATTTTATATTATTTATTAGGTTACTAAAGACCTGACACAAGTGGAGGCTTTACCTCATGACCCTATGATGACCAAATACAATAGTAACACCCCATCAGAGGAATAATAACATCTACCTTGGGTTACATCAGCAAAATACATTTAGAATATCCTTTGAAGTTACCATATTTCAACACTCCCCCTTAATGAGAAGGTTATTCTACTGACAACATCATCACAAACTATAGGAAAACAAAGAGACAGTTACAACGGTACATCGGGGTAATACATCTATATGCCATAGGACGTTTTCCACAATCAGTAACTTGGAACAGTTACTCTTTATCTTCTTCATCACATGATCACTTGATCCTTTGTAGAAGCACTTCGATATTATAATCCTTTGCAGTAGTACTTTGATATTCTGATCCTTTGCATAAGCACTTCAATCTTTAGATCCTTTGCAGCAACACTTCAATCTTCTCAATCCTTTGCAGTGGAACTTCGATCTTCTCAATCCTTTGCAGCAGAACTTTGATCTTCTCGGTCCTTTGCAGAAGAAATTTGATCTTCTCTATCCTTTGCAGCATCACTTTGATCTTCTCAACCCTTTGCATTATCACTTCAATCTTCTCAATACTTTTGCAGCAGCACTTTGATCTTTTGCAGTGGCCTTCGGATCTTCTCGATCCCTTGTAGCAGCACTTCGATCCTTTCAATCATTTTGTGGTCATTAGAGGAAATTTCAACTCAAAATGGGCCTCCTAAAATGAACTAATAAAATAATAGTTAAAATAATAAAATAATATTTATTAATTTTGGAGGAAGAAAATAAAAAAACTACTTTTTGTTTGTATTTTTGACATATCTCCCTGTGTTTTTACTCAAATTTCGATCGGGAGAGCTCGTTGGATGCGGAATTAAATTCTGCATCCAACGAGTACCCACTTGGAATACTTTTGACGGAACCCGCTACCCAAAAACAAGAAATACCTGAAAAAATGGAATGATGACATCATCATTCCATTTTTTCAGGTATTTCTTGTTTTTGGGGTAGCAGGGTCCATCAAAAGTATGCTGAGTGGGTACTCGTTGGATGCAAAATTTAATTCTGCATCCAACGAGCTCTCCCGATCGAAATTTGAGTAAAAACGCAGGGAGATATGTCAAAAATACAAACAAAAAAAGTAGTTTTTTTATGATACCTATCCCCAAATTTATATTAAAAAAGTGTTTAAGACCTATACGGTATTTCAAATTTAAATCAATTTCATTGGATAACACATGATGACATGGAATTTGGATAAAAGTTAAAAGGCCCATTTTGAGTTGAAATTTCCTATAATGAGTAGTTCAATACTTTCAATCCCTTTTGGCATCACTTCGATCCTTCGTGATCCTTTGTAGCTGCACTTCGATCTACTCGAACCTTCATTACTGTACTTCAATCTACTTGATCCTTCACCGCCACGCTACCTGTAGTACACATGATCTATTTGTGGGATGATCAATCCCGATCAATTTAGGACATAAGTCCAAGGACGATGCAATCCTCCATCAGCATGATCCATGAAATGGTTCAATTGAATCATCTACAACTAAATATAGATCTCGACCGCACCCAGTGCTGACCCTATTGTCCATGAGGACTCATCGTAGCCCATCCATACTACACAGGTTAGGACCACTCACAAGTGAGTGTTATACTACGATATCTACACTCACGTGTAGGTATACTTTACCATGTAAGAGTATTGTCTACAGAGTAGATATTTACCACATTCAAAATGTCAGCCCAACGTAGAACATCCATACCACAGAGGTTAGGACCACTCCCAAGTGAGTGTTATACTATGACATTCGTGAGGACTCATCATAGAGCATCCATGCCACACAGGTTAGGACCATTCCCAAGCGAGTGTTATTCTATGGTATCTACATATGTATGTAGGCATACTCTCCATACAATAGTATTGTTTGCGGAGAAGATCTCAACTGCATACAAAATGTCAGTCCTATCATCCGTGAGGACTCATCGTAGAGCATCCATACCACACAGGTTAGGACGACTCTTGATCGAGTGTTATTCTATGGTATCCACAACTGAATGTGGGTAATCTCCATACGAGAGTAACATCTACAGAGCCATCCTTAGCTAGTAAGGACCACTCTCGTGAATAGAGTGTTATACCTGCCCACCTCAAGAGAGGATACTATCATCTATAGGTGAATGTGGGTACTCTCCATGCGAGAGTAATATCTGCAGGTCCATCCTTACCCAGTAAGGACCAATCTCATGAAAAGAGTGTTATACCTGCCATCCTCAAGAGAGGATATTATCATCCACAAATAAATGTCGGACCTTGTCAGTATTTTCAGGCGCACTTGGCCTCTTCCATGTTGGAGCATCACTGTCATCCCATCATTGATGTTAGCCTCATCATCATTCCCCATTTTCTAGGAGGATCCATATTATCAACCTGCTCCCCCTTTGATCGAGGAGGGTTCATAGTCTCGACCTGTTCTTCCTCTTTGAGGATAGTCGATATCTTCGACTTGTTCCTCCTTTTTGAAGAAATTCATGTCTTTGACCTATTTCTCCTTTTCGAGAAGGGTCCATATCTTCGACCTATTTTTAATTTCTAAGAAGGGTCCATATCTTTGACCTATTTCTCCTTTTTGAGAAAATATCTATATCAACATCAGTGTTCCTCCTTGGGAGGAAAGTATGCAGTATCATCATCACTATTCCTCCTTGCGAGGAAAGTACGTAGTATCGACATTGTTCATCCTTGCGAGGAAAGTCTTTTCAAACTATACCAAGCTTGTCACGGAATCTTGGTCACCACGTCAACAACTTGCTCATCGGTACTCACATACTAGAGTTTTATATCTCCCTTCAGTACCATATCCCACATGATTCTTTGTCATCTTTATGCAACTCTAGATGTCACAAAGAATCACTGTGGTATCCAAATCCATGTCAAATAGTTCTGACATCATCTTTCCGAAGCCATATGCCTTCCCAAATAGCGGGGCAAGTTTAAATGTACTATGCTTCAGCTATACTGAGAGAAACACTGGACTAAACCATGAGATCATGGAAGATCCCAAACCATAACATCCATCTAAGGTGTTCTTCCTATCTACGGAACTTCCTGCCCAATCTGAATCCGTATATCCATATAATATGTAGTCATGATCTCTACCATAGTAAAGTACCAAGTATGTGATACCTTTACGGTACCTCATCACATGCTTTGCAACTATCAGGTGAACACATCTAGGGTTAACTAGATACTGACTCAAGGTGTTCACAACAAAGAATATATCTTACCTTGTGTTTGTCAGATACATCAATGACTCAATAATATGTCTGTACCGAGTCACATCCACTAACTTTGATGTCTTATCAGACAACAACTTCATGTTGGTATCCATGGGTGTGGCCATGGATTTACAATCCAACATATCAAATCTTTTTTAAGATTTCCACAACATACTTTCCTTGGTTTAGAAATATTCCTTCTAAGCTCTTCCACACTTCCAGCCTTATGAAATAATGCATCAATCCAAAATATTTCATCTTGAATTCTTAGCTAGCTTCTTCTTGCTTTTTGTGATCTGTTTCTCATTTCCCATCAAAAATAGATCATCCTTATACAACAGGTTCATCATCTATAACCTTAAGGTAAAGGTCAGGATAAACTTTACTCTTGGTAAATTCCATGCTTTTCAAGAAGCTATCTATTCTTTCATACCAAGCTCTAGGAGCTTGCTTCAATCCATACAGAGTCTTTTTCAACTAACATACACGAGTCACTCTATTTTTGACTTCAAATCCTTGTGATTGTTCGATGTAAACCTCTTCCTCAATCACACCATTAAGGAAGTCTTGTCTTTACATCCATCTGGTGTATATCCCACTTCATCATGGAAGCAAGTGCCATGATAGTTCTGTTGGAAGTGTACCTTGCTTCCTGGAGCAAGTGTCTCTTCATAATAAATTCCCTCTCTTTGAGAGAATCCTTTAACCACAAATATTTCCTTCCATCAACAACATGTTTTATCTTGTAGATACACTTGGAAGATACCACACTCTTTCTTTCTGGTTTGGGTACTATATCCCAAGCATCATTATGATATTATTCCATCATTGCTTCTACCATGAGTTCATTTTGTCAGGTTATCGACATATCTCAGTCTTCCACATTCAACCTTGAAGGTTTGAACCCACTTTACTCTTGGTAAAGTCTCGGTCCATGAGGAAGCTGTCCATCATGTCGTATCATGTTGAACTCAGAGATCTTTTGTAGTCACTCCCCCTGAATCGAAGCATCATCCTCCCTTTGCATTTTGTACTCTATGTATTGAAACATTCTATACTAGAGTGACAGGTAGCATCCTCTACTACTATGTATCCATCTCAGGTTACTAGATACCAAGATCCCTTCATCTTGAACTTTGTCAAAAAGCTCATCTTGCACCCATATGTGAGCTTGCTATCTTTTATAGGTTTCCGTCTTCAACCTTGTAGCAAAGGTTAAGATATTCATCACTCTATGTGATATTTAAAGCTCCTGTATGTTCTTATATATGGGTGCCTTTTGATTGCGTACAAATCCTATTCTGTACAGGTGGTTCTTTGCTCGATATATACTTCTGCTTCACTAGAGAAGTGTGTTTGGTCAATAGAGTATGTCATGCCATAGTCTATTCTTTCTGTGACAAACCATGAACCTTTCTTTGTATACTTGTACTTGTAGATCCATATGGAAGACAATACGGACTTTCCTTCAGGTATCAAAATCATATTCTAGACATCATTCCCCATGATCAACTATTACTCTTTAATCATGGATTCTTCCATAGCTGGAAGGGTTTGCATCAATGATGTCACCCAACTGTGTCACACAACTAGAGTGTGTCCAAGGCCTCTTACTTTGGTTTGGAAGTCTTGTCATACTTTTCTTCATCTTGGAATATCTCTCATGCCCAAGATGGTCTTCATCTCTCGAGGTGGATCTACCACTCTATGAAGCTCTTTCTTCCGTCACGATGTCGCTCACCTTGGGAGCTCCAGGTTCACGTTTATTGGAGTGAATATTGAATTTTCATCACTTGTTCTTCGGAACAAGTCTCATCTTACTTTTCTTGTAGACATTGTATAAGACCTTTCCTACAAGTCAAATGCACCAGTTGCATGGTTAGAACCATTTCATAGAACATATGCATAACAACAAATTATTATGCATCATGCAACTGTTTATCCAATACAACATTCATCCATATATCACATAAAATTTCTAGATGCCTTCCATATCTACCATGACATAATTGAGATTGTGCACTAATCCAATATGTCAGCAAAGAGGTTTCTTTCTAGATAAGCAGCAATGGAGAGTTGTATAACACGATGGGCTACTTACCCATCACATGCATATTAGTAGTATACTGTCACTAATGAAAAAATTCTATCATGCATAATACACAACATATACAGGAAATACAATTCAAATAATTATATTTGTTTGTTTGTCTTCATCTCCTTCTGGATCAGTAACTTCTTTGACCAGTGAGATTGCTTCAATCTCATGCTTTCTTGAAAGCTTTTCTGGAATGATGCTTCTAGTAGACCTAGGGATTGACAGAGAAACTATAATTTTTCAAATAAGGTATCTTTCAGATCTGATTGGATATAAATATGCATATCCTCAAGGAGAGCTGAGCAGTATACTCATTTTCCCAAAACTGTGATCAGAACTGCAAAATATCTGATGCCCTAGTTTTCTTCAATTTCTTCTACAGAATTTTTTGATATTGTTTCTATAGTATCTCTAAAAGTACCAATACTCTGTGTCTGAAACTTTGGATTGAGGTAGACTCATCTATCCTCTTTTCAACACAAAATGTTATAGAAGAAATGGTTTCACCAATTGGTACTTATGCGAGTTTTCCCAAGGTGAATTATTTCCAGACTATTTATCACAATGAACTTGTA
The DNA here is from genome assembly GCA_001517045.1 of Pseudotsuga menziesii. NCBI lineage: Eukaryota > Viridiplantae > Streptophyta > Pinopsida > Pinales > Pinaceae > Pseudotsuga > Pseudotsuga menziesii. The sequence continues at coordinate 84,187 of LPNX010757312.1, read as the reverse complement.
CATACTGCCACGTGTCATTGTTTCACCTTCAGGGTCTGAAACATCTACCACATAAATGAAAGTTCTTTCCCTATATGGAACATCATGCTAAATTTCATTTGGACCTTCATAGCCCAAGATATAGCAATTCTCCCTAGGTGATGTTTAAGGATGAATCCTGGGAGAGGCTGGAACCCTAACTTCGAGGAATAATATCTCCTATAATATAGAGAATCTAAAACTGAAACTTTAACACAGGGTACATCAGGAATTTATCTTCATCCTGTGAAAGTTTTGGATCCTGAGATTTCTCCAATATATATAGCGCATGTACGAAAACTACTAGTTTTAGTATTTTAGGGTTTTCAAATATAAAACCATAATATTTAATAGCTATAGCTGTAGCACTGTTTCAGCTGCACAACAAATTATTTCACGGTGGCTTTGATACCATGTTAATTTTTTATGGTTATATTAGATCTTATAACATTTAGCATCATAACAACATAATCTTAAGAAAAATATCACTGAAATATAGACAAACATAGCCACAAAAAGAACGAAAGGTTTATCCTGGGAAACCCTCATGGGGAAGAAAACCTAGCAAAAATTCCTCTATATAAGATGTATAAAATACAACCAAAACCAGTTGTTCTCCTCCTTCTATTCTCTCTCTCTCTCTCTCCTATGCGCTACACAAGTGAGTGTGTGTTCAAATAAGAACCACAACTCCTCTATTTATACATATTTGTCAATTGACTTTTGTACTAGACAAGTCGGCCGACATACACTGTTTGGGCCGACTTCACCTAGGAATACTCAAAAATAGTATTTTATATTATTTATTAGGGTACTAAAGACCCGACACAAGTGGAGGCTTTACCTCATGACTCTATGATGACCAAATACAATAGTAACACCGCGTTGGAGGAATAATAACATCTCCCTTGGGTTTCATCAGAAATATACATTTAGAATGTCCTTTGAAGTTACAATATTTCAACATATAGATGGTGAAGTTCTTATGTGGCCTACAGGAAAATATCTAGAATATGCATCTGTTATTGGGACAAAAGAAGGTGACATGTATAAACTGAAAGGTCACTCAGAAGAAGCCTCGATTCATGATACTACAAGTCCATGTGAACTATGGAATAGAAGGCTTTCTCACATAAGCTACAAATACTTGCCACATGTGAGCAAGGTAGTAACAAGTTTACTTGATCTAAAGATTGATCATGAAGGAGTATGTAAATGATGTGTGAAAGGAAAGAACATAAAGAGTCCATTCCCGAAAAGCGACACCAATATAGAAGGAATATTGGAACTTGTTAACTTAGATGTATGCGGTCCAATGCCCTCAACATTTTAAGTGGGTATGTATATTATGTAACATTCATTGATGATTACTCTCATAAGACTTGGGTTTAATTTTTGAAATCAAAGGATAAAGTGTTTGGAAATTTCAAGGAATTCAAAGCCTTGGTAGAAAATCTTTTAAAAATAAAGATCAAAATGCTCAAGTCAGATAATGGAGGAGAGTATACTTCAAATCAATTTGGAAACTTTTGAAAATATGTCGAGATTAAGAGGGAACTTACCACTCCCTGTAATCCACAACAAAATGGTGTTGCTGAAAGAAATAATTGAACTATTATGGAAGCAGTGAAGACTATGATCCATGATCAAGATCTTCCTATGCACTTATGGGCTGAAGCAACAAGAACAACAATATATGTCCAAAACAGAATACCCCATAGTGCACTTGGGTTCAAAACCCTCAAAGAGATGTTCATAGAAAAGAAACTAGAAGTAACTCATCTCAAGACATTGAGTTGTCCAGTGTTTGTTAATATTCCAAAAGAGAAAAGAACCAAATTGGATGCTTCCAGAAAGAAGGAATATTTGTTGCATACTGTGAGGTCTCCAAGGCCTTCATAATTTATATACTAGGTTACCATCACATGGAAATTAGAAGGGATGTAACCTTTGATGAAGACAAAAATATCAATAACTCTAGAACGTGCTAGTTTGAAGAAGTATATGAAGAAGTTGTATCTCCCAAAGTTGCAGAACCGATGGAAGAAGTTGCACTTTCTCATAATGATAGGATTTCGGAAAACCATGATATGTTGGAGCCCCAAGAACCTCCTGACATGAATATATGTCACAAGAGAAAACCAAATTGGACTTGTGAAATTATTGAAGATGCAGAAAGGTAAGGTGCTCCAGAAAGCTCCTTGACACAGAGCAAGAAGACAAATCCATTTTCTAGTTATGTGAATTTAATGAGTGATCTTATAGACAAAGAGCCTACTTGTTTTGAACTAGTTGTTCAAAAAAAAGAATCGGTAGAATCCATGATGGAAGAATACCAATCCATAATGAAGAATGATGTGTGGGATGTAGTTCCCAAACCAAAAGGTAAAAGTGTGGTATATTCCAAATGGATATACAAGATAAAACATACATCCAATGGAAGTATTGAAAAATACAAAGCCAGATTTGTGGCCCATGGATTCTCTCAAAATGAAGGAATCGATTATGAAGAGACATTTTCTCCTATAGCAAGGTACACTTCTATTAGAACCATCATGGCACTTTCATCCATGATGAAATGGTCGAAGTTACACTAGATGGATGTGAAAAAAACTTTCTAAATGATGTTATTCAAGAAGAAGTGTGCATAGAATAACCACAATGTTTTGAAGTTGAATATAGAAATACACATGTCTGTAAGCTTAATAAGGCACTGTATGGGTTGAAGCAAGATCCAAGAGTTTGGTATGGAGGAATCAATAGTTTACCGACGAGCTTGGGATTTACCAAAAGTAAAGTTGATTCTAACCTTTACCTCAAGGTTATGAATGATGAATCCGTCATATTATTATTGTACATAAATAATTTATTTCTGACATGAAATGAGAAGCAGATCTCAGAGAGTAAGAAGAATATCATTGTAGAATTTGAGATGAAAGACCTTGGCCTGATGCACTATTTTCCAGGTCTTGGAGTATGGCAGAGCCCAAAAGGAATATTCCTTAACTAAGGGAAGTATGCAATAGAAATCCTGAAAAGTTTTGATCTGTCGGAATGTGAATCCATGACCACACCCATGGATATAAATATGAAGTTGATGGCCGATGCTTTGTCTGATTTAGTGGATGTGACACAATACGGAGATATTATTGGTTCGTTGATGTATCTGATGAATACCCAACCAGGTATATGCTTTGTTGTGAACACCTTGAGTCAGTATTTGGTTGATCCCAGAAATGTTCACTTGGTAGCTGCAAAGCATGTGATGAGGTACCTGCAAGGTACGGTAGACTATGGTCTCAATTATACTAGAGATCATGACTTCAGACTGTACAGTTATACAGATTTAGGTTGGGTAGGAAGTGTCTAAAAAAAAATCACTTTAGGTGGATGTTTCAAACTAGGGTCAGCCATGATCTCATGGATAAGTAGGAAGTAGTCCAATGTTTCTCTCAACATTGCAGAAGTGGAATATATTGCATCTTATTCCTCCAGTTGTGAAGCCATATGGATTCATAAGTTGTTATCATGTATATTCAATATGGATATGGATTCCACAATGATTCTATGTGATAGCCAAAGCTACATGAATATTACAGACAACCCTGTGTTCCATGATAATACAAAACACATAGAAATATGGTATTTCTACATTCATGACATGGTGTAGAAGGGAGCTATAAAGCTCCAATATGTGAGCACAAATGAGCAGGTTGTATATTTTTTTACTAAGCCTCCATCTCATGTGAAGTTTGAACACTTTCAACACAATTTTGGTGTTGTTCATAAGGATTTCGCTTGAAAGAGGGAGTAGTACCGATGATACTATGGTATCTTGATCACAACAAGTAGCTCAGTTGGGATTGATAATCCTTAAACTTGATCCCGTAATTATGAAAGGAAGGATCGTATTAAATGTTGATCTTGATACTTGATCCCATAATTATGAAAGGAAGTATCGTATAAATATGTTGGTTGGTGGACTTGATCCCGTAATTCCGAAAGGAAGGATCATTTGAATACCTGTGTATATATGTGTTAGTTTTGATTAGTATTGGTGGATCCATAAAGACTTGATCCCGTAATCCTGAAAGGAAGGATCATATAAGCACCACAAATGTGTTGGACTCAATCCCGTAATTCTGAAAGGAAGGATTTTCCATGATCTCGTAATTTTGAAAGGAAGGATCATGCTTGTTGTTGATACACCTGCCTCATTATGTTTCCATAGAAGATGTTGTTTCATCCTTGAGTGTTGTTGATGATGTTGTTATACCTGTCACATGTGGATGTTGATGTTATTTCAGCTTCATGCTGATGAGCCAGCCTCGTGTTGTCATTGACGGTTTATGTATCAGTTTTCATATTGATGTGATGATGATGAGAATTCAGATCTGTACTAAAGAAGAATATGATGTTCCAACTTCATGCTGCAGATGATGAGGTTCCATATTTGTGCTACATATGATGATATTATAGCTTCATGTTGCAGATGATGATGTTCCATCTTCGAGATGCAGATGATGATGCTCCAACTCCGTGCTGTAGATGACGATGTTCCAACAATATGTTCTAGTTGTCGATATTGATGTTGTTCAAAACTTCTAATGATCTATAGATGTACCAAACAATGTTCCAAATTATGTTGTTGATGATGCCTCCTCCTCCCTCTTTCCTATGATGTTGTGTATTTCCACACTAGTTGTTGTTGTTATTAGTAGAATACCCTTCTTATTAAGGGGGAGTGTTGAAATAATGTAAATTCAAAGAACATTATACTTGTACTTTACAGTATTATTATTATTCCTCCTTTGGGAGATGTCATTAATGAAAAAGTTCATGCAAAAGTCATGAGGTAAATTCTTTGTTGTAAGTCGGGTCAATAATACCCAGAAGAGATTAATATAATTATTATTTTTGGTTTTTCTAGGTAGGTTAGACCTATAAATTTGATAGTTCGACCCAATTAGGTTAACACTTTAGATATTCCCTTAGGGCATAAGAAAAATATCATTGAGTGATTGTATTTTGTATTTTCAATGGAAATAATGTTAATGTATTCCTTAATTCCACATTTCTTTTATAAAGTGGTTGATTGCATGCGTATTGTTGGAAAAAAAATCCATGCTTCTAATAAATGTTTGGTATAATGTTTCAACATACTAAATGCATCGTGTTTACTTGTATCATTGACTGAATGTCAAATATTTTTGCAACCAAGATTTTGAAGATGATTAACCTGTCTACCATCTATTGTTGAACCCCAATACAATTTCAAATTGAGAGAAGGCCACTAAATGAGTAGAGCTCAGAGAGGAAGCATACAAATCATGGTTGAATCAACCACTTATTCAATTCCCACAATGTACCGAGTCACCAATTCAAAACATTTGTAATAACACCAGTTCTTCAAGGGTTGGGGATGAAAACAATGATATAAAGGTTGGTATGGATGATTTCTTATGAGATACCCATGCCATGAAGGGAATGTTTTTAAATGCATTCCAACAATATGAGCTCAGGAATGATGGTAATATTTTCGATGCCTTGTTTGAAATCCTGAAGTATGATTCCACCACCCCTCTCCTTGGGCATGGATCAAGGTCTACCCAACTAGGGACAACAATGTTGTTGTAGAACTTGAAAGTAATATATAGTATGTGTAACAAATTATTCTTGACACTACTAAGGTAACTAAACATCAAGTCCCCATTAAATAAATGATGAAAACATATTTGTTGAAAGATTAATGAAAGTGTACATTTATATTTCCCACTATTTGTGGGTTACTCAAAGACAAGGTACTTCCAAGTGATAACATCCTCCCGGACATTTGCGAAGAGGCAAAGAAACTTTTGAAAATTTTGGGTGTTGACTACATATCATATCATGCTTGTATGAATGATTGTATTTTATACAAAGAATGGTATGAAGACACATATATATGTACTAAATGTGGGCATGATAGGTACCACATATACAAAAAAGGAAAGGCACATGGTTCTCCCCATAAGATATTGAGAAAAATGCCTATAATACCAAGGATTCAATGACTTTTTTTTATTGCATGGCATATGTTTCATTGAAAAAAACATATGGGTGGCACGCATTGCATAGAAGTGAGGTGAGAGTTATGTGTATTCCTGCTGATTCAATAACCATGAAGCATAGATGATACATGGCCTAATAAATTTGAGGATGAAGTATGAATACTTCGATTGAGCATAACCATGGATGGATTTAACCTTGTATATGCTTTAAAAAAACCAATTATTATGTTTGGTCAGTGATAGTGATAAATAACAACAACCATCTATGGTTGTCCATGAAGAATGAGCATTTTATGTTGTCTCTTATAGTTCATAATAGAAGACAAATGAAGAATATGGATGCCTTCCCCCAACCATTAATCATCGAATTCAAGCAATTATGGGAAGTGATATAGGTATATGATGTATCAAGACCCATGTCGGAGGAAAGGTATTTTACGATGTATGGCATATGTGCATACACCAGACATGATTATCCAAGACTAGGATTTTTTTCTGGTAAGAATGTTGATTGATTTTATTATATCCATAATGCTATTTGACAAACTTAATTTGGTGCAATTACCTTCTTTGGTGCTAACCTATTATGTATATAATAACATCACAGGTATTGTAACAAAATGGTATCATAGATGTAAATGTTGTGGAAATTCAATAAAGGTTAGGTGGTCCAACCATGTATGAAGACAAAGTATGATATCTTGAGGGAGTTCCTCCCAAAACACCACCCTTATAGAAGAGGAGCATATTCTTTCAATGGTAAACCGAAGAGAACCTGAAGACCTGAAATAATGGCACCAACATGCTAGCTCAGGGCATGTGACATAAAGAAGGAGAAGGAAATTGTAGAATTGTTTGATTCAAATGGGGAACCCATGCTCGATGATCTTGAAATTTTCAACACTTATGTTGAGAAAATGCTCATTAAGATTAAAAGGAAATATGTGTTTTAAGAGCTTCTATATTGGTAGCATCATAAGATTTCCCACTTAATAGATCCTATGCATATATTAAACAATGTTTCATCTCTTTTATGGAGGCATGTTTCATTGAAAAAAACATACACATTGGTTGTTAGAAGAGATCCCATTTATTTGAATACTAAAAATAAACATTGGACAAGAAATAAAAGTAGGAAAGGCACAACCTCTTGGTCTTTTCAAGAAGGTGATGTCCCATGGATTTTGAAGAAATATGATATTTATTTGGTAAAATTATGTTATAATGAGTGTGAAGACACCTTCATTATATGGGTCGACTCTACGACACTACTTCACAATAGAGGAAGAGTTTTCGGGGATGAAATCACAAGACCATTTGAATTTTATAAGGGTATGTATGTTAATTATATGCTTGTTTTTTTGTAGTGTCATCATCCTTTGCTTATGCGTGGTTTTGTGAACCATGGCTTCCCCCAAGATCTATGACGAGTGATATCTAAATTATTTGCATTTGTATGTTGGATTACATCAAAGGAGATTCACATGACTGTAATTCAACGATGGCATCAAGAGATTGTTGAGATTTTTTGTATGATTGAGAAGGAACTACACACATGTTTCATGGAATTACAAGTTCATCTTCTGATTTACCTAGATGATGAGGTTGAATTAGTTGGGGTGGTATCATGTCTTTGAATGTTCTTGTTAGAGAGGTACATGACAAAGCTGAAGAGGTTCGTTAGGAAGAGGGAAAAATGTGAGGGGTCCATGGTGGAGGGATATATAGCATATGATTCATTGTATTACACTAGTAATACATCAAGCAAATAAATGACATGTGGGTGGAGCGTCTTGGGATGACCAATAAGATGAGGACAAGAGCGAAGAGGAGATACTCCAAATGAATGGAAAAAGGAACTTGATAAAGAGTAAGTCACTTATATTTTGTCAATTTTCTATAGAGTAATTGTTTAGAAATAAATTGATAATATATATTTGATCTCATAATAATCATTTTAATTTCATGAATACATCAACGAATGCAAAAATTGATTCCATTAATAAATTTGTTCTTTACAATGTAGAGGAAATGCAACCACGAGTTGCGTTGTATGAAGAGAAGAGAAGGGAATGATATAGTGACAAGAAAGAATTCAGACGGTTGAATGATAGAGGCATCCCTTATACTAATCATTTAAAATAAATTATACCAAAGATCTGTCCCAATAGTTGGGTGGTTGACCATATCAAAGAGAAATATGGGACGTTTAGTCGTTACCCACGTGGTGAAAAGGATGCACTAAACATAGGGATTGGGTGTATCAACCCTGTAATAATATCTACATGTACATTGTTCACCTTATAATGGATGCTTGAATTATAACAAGTATTACATTTTTATTAATGCTCACCTTACTAAACATATGACAACGCCCATTCTTCACATTTTTTAGGTGCATTTGTTCGACCCATCTATGTGGGAATATGGACATCATTTTTGCATCAAGGATATCGATGATGGAAAAATCAATTTTCAATGTGGAGTGGAGGTTGAATTTGTCTAATCTAGTCATTCTAGCCATCGTGATAAAAAAATAATAGAGGGGATGCTAGGTTATGTAAAAAATATACAAGAGAGCATGCAATTGGACTTGTCATATTTCCAATGTGTTATTATTAGGTGCAAGTGGTGGGATACTTTCAATCGAAATAATGTAAATGAAGATCATTATAGTGGGATAATATGTATCAACTTTAAAAATATGTTGGATGAAAATAAGGAGCCTTATGCTTACCCAAAACACTACAACCAAGTGTTCTTTTACCTGGATGTGCTGGATAGGGATTGGTGGTTCGTACTAAGACATGATCCATGATCAAAACACTTTTTTGAGAAATACAATGTTATCATGGAAAGCGGGGAAGATAACTTGGGTGATGGAAATGAATAATAATAAATACATGTTTTATTTTGACATTTATGTCATGGTCGTGGCATTTTATTATGGGTATCTATAATTGATGAATTTTGTTTTTTCTTCATTTTATGATGTTGAATATGAAAAGTTAACTACCATTAACAACCATATAACCCAAATAAATTATGGAAAAGGGATGATGGAGCGATGATGCATTCAAGTTCTTCTAGGGTTTGTGCACAAGGTTAGACCTGTCATCCTTTGGAACTGTCTTCTCCTTTGACGTTGTTCTTGCTACTACGCCGCCCATTGGAAATTCCTACCAAAGATCCATGACGACGGTCTTGGGAGGGGCGACAGGCCCCTCCCAATCATACAATGTTTTTCCCTCATTCGAAGGTTCTATTGGCACCTACTCCATAGTAAAAATCGGTACGGAGGATATTCCCATACCAATGGAGGACATTGGTAACAGTGAAAAGATTACGACCGACAATAGATATGGACATGGTACAGGCCCATCCTAGAGAAGGAACCCCTGCATACTGTGTATGGCAAATCTCCCCTGCCTAAACCTTATGTTGTCACCAACTATTATAGCTGATTTCACCACTCCAGGTGAATCAAACTTTGTATGGCCTTCCCCTGTCCCGCTGCAGACTCTTTAGACCCCATGGACCATTTTTTGTCCTTTGATGTTTCCTTGATCATCCTTAAAAACATATGAAAAATGATACACGTGAATTTTAAACCTATTCACGCGTATATACGCGGGTTTGACCACTAAAACCGTGTACATCAGGATGTGTGCATAATCCAAATCCTTTTGGAGTTTTCCTTGACATGGATCCGACTCATTTGACTCCTGGCCTTCCCTATGCCTTGAGATCGCTCAGATTCGACCTTTCATTACCCCTTTGGAAGATATATAAGGAACCCCTTGGTACATTGAAGGTAATAAGAGAGAATTAAGAGCAAAGAAACTATAGTCCATTGTTGCTGGAACTTATGCTTGATTCTGCATCCCTTTGTCCCTTGGAGCACTAGTGTGTTCTTCCCAAGCTTGCCTTTTGCTTGTGAGCTTGCTATCGAGAGATGGAGGATTGAGGTGGTGGAGGCCCAAGTGGGGGATTTAGTTTCTCCGGTTCGCAGATGTGCCGTTAGAGGTTGTACCTTGTAATCTCTGATTTATATTAATAGAAATATCTTTTCCTGTCCAATAATGTGTGTTTGAATGAATATTTTATCCATGGGATTATGTCAAATGCTTGTACATTATTGATTATATATGATAGAATATATCTAACACCATGATATATAGAATGCTTGTATTGTTTACTTGTTGTTGAGGAAGTAACAGATCAATTCAAGCTGAAGATTGGAAAGCTCAATGGGGATCTACTTCAACCGTCCGAAATAAAGTACGAGGTCTGATCCTTTAGTGGTAGACATTTAATTTCTATTGCATATTGGAAAGGATTGATTTCTGGAGTCAAGCTATTTGTTGTGGTACCCCAAGCCATAGGAATTTCTCTCAGTAATAGAATTGGTGACTCCGCTGGGGAGTTCCTAGTAGTTGTCCTTTGGGGGTTGTTTTCTCGGCATTCAATGGATTTGAATTGCTCTTTCTCTCTTGTTTCTGTGTCGGGTATGGGGGCATGTATTCCTGGTAGAGTCTGATTGGTGTGAATTTTGTCTCAGCCTATTTGTTTGCCTTGATTTTATGCACCTTTCTTCCTGTACGCAAGTTTTTGACTTACAGTCGTGTATACATGCGGTTTCCCCTGCGATTTTCGCGTATACACGCGGGTTTACTGCGAACAGTCGCGTATGCCCTTGATTTTTCCTTTTTGGGGAAGATAGTTGGTTGCTGGGTGAATTCTAATATTTGATGAGTCTCCTTTGGCACTGCCTGGGTCTGCTTAGACCTCTGTTTCTGACCAGAAACGTTTTTTTTAGGCTAATTTTTTCTTTTTTAAGAAGGTTCTTGTCATGGCATTTTCAATTTTTTGTTTGAGATTAGTGCATTAGAGTTATTTTACCTTAGTGATTTGCTTGAGTGCTGTTTGGGTGTGCTTGCAGAGTCTAGGGGTCATAGGATCATTCTTTTTCTTTTTGCATCTCTGTTATTTTCAAAAAATCCAAAAACATTTGCTTATCATCATGCATTGCATTTTGCACTTTGCATTGTTCTTGCACTAGATTTGCTTTGGAGTACTAGTTAGGACTTCATATAGGAAAATTTGCATTTATCATTTGAAGAAGAATTGTGCATTTCACGTAGTAGCATATCCTGTTTTCATGGAAACAATGCATTTGCATTGATTGTTAGGTGTGCATTTTACTTCATGTTGCGTCATAACACCATTAGTTGCACGATCATATCCCTTTTTTGAGTAATAAAGCCAACTAAAATCAATGCTAAATAAAATGAATTACACTCTTTTCTTTTCTAGGGTGCACCAACAAGCTTAGGTTTTAGGATCTTGGAATAGTTCATTGTAAGTCAATTCTCCAAGATCACTAAACAACAACATCTAGGTGTCTGTCCAGGTGAGTGTGTGAAATAATTGGTATAACCAGTGTTTCTCAGGATCCTCGTCTCAAAAGGGAGTTAAGCACGAGGCAGTGTGAGCAGTTATTGATTGGGATGACCCCTGGTTGTAACTGAGTAGCACCGGAGATATTTCCAATATTGTATTCGTATCTGGGGACTCTTTTGAGAGTTTTGGGCTTTGCTTCCCTTCCCATACGGTCAATCCCGCTTGTGACTGTCCGCCTGAGCATTGATTGTATTGAGGTGACCTTAGTGGCCTTACCTAGGATATCAAAGGGGTACTTTGCAGGGGTTATTCTGCGGGTTTCCTAGCCAGGTAGAGGTCGGACATCATAGTCGCTTTAGGCGTTGAAGCTGAGGGTCACTATAAGTGGTTACGTACCTCCACTTGTAGTGTATGGGAGTTTCGAGCCTCTCCTAGGTGAGACATACCTGCTGCATTCGGGAGCTCACATATCCTCCCCTTGGTTTGCTTGTATTTTGGCTGTAGATTTTCTTAGGAGTGTGCTCTTTGTGTGCTAGTTGGCCTTTGGGATCACGGTTACTTGAGTATATTTATGCTCTCTTGAGTTCAGGTCCTTTTATTTTTGGCATGCCTGGTATCCTATCACCCGTCCTTGGTCCTAGTATGGACCCTGGTGTCATACTTGGGGGCATCACAGCCCCTTACCCTGCTCATAGATTTGAAGTGGTCACATTCTTCCCTCTACTCCATTTGTGGAGGATGTTGACTCCCTTCGCTCAGTCTTTACACCGGTGGTCACCCTCATGGGAGTGGTAGTGGATGCGTGAACATTGGGTCTACACCTTACTTTCCTTTTTATGTCCCATCGTTCACCGCATTGTTTCCTTTGGGAGCATTTTTCATGATCATTCCTCCCTATATCATATAGTTTAGATTCTTTATTGACTGTTTTGGGTTGTTTTGGACTAATATGGTTGTCATTTAGAGTCTAGTTTGTACACTCTCTTCGAGGTTTCGACCCGTTCGTTCCTATCATAGGTATTATGTCTGAACTGGCATATAGGTTAGGTTTCACCACTGTTTTCATTTTCAATGACCTTATGACCATCTCATCATGGCCTTAGGTACGAACCCACTCTATTATGTCATGAAACCTTCTTGCTACCTTAGAAGTGGCATGATATGAGTGGTAGAGCTTCACCTTACATGGGTACCCTAGTTAGCGCCTTATTTGCATTTGGTGCCCATGCTGATGTTTTCTCTTTTAGGGTGTGGGAGTCCATTGTATAATATTGCCATGACATTTCGCAAGAGCCTCATACTCCTCTTGATCTTATGCTGGCCGTTTTCCCCCAGGACTCCTTATGTCAAGTTGTGAATGCATTATCATGAGCTTTTCCTGCCTTATTGAGCTTTATGCCGGCTCCCTTGACATTGCGTTTCAGCCATATAGCCCAAGCTTGTCTCATGTCTAGCCATGCAGAGCCATTTTTTATATCCTTCGCAGCTTGATTCCCTTTTTACCAAGAGGGGATTTTTCCCCGAGTGTCGATATCCTACACATGTATCCTTGCATTGAGCATAGGTATGTTCCACTGCTTGGAACTAGTTTGTTTGCCTTTATGACACTCATCTCCTCCTAGTCTGTAACTATAAAGCTATTTTATTCTTTTTTCAAGCTTTTTAAATAACTGAAAAAGTCCAAAAAAAAAAATTAAAAAACCAAAAAGCTGGACAAGGAAAGATGTTATCTGTGGCAGCTGTCGAGTCATGTCGCCTTCGAACAGAGCACTTTATATCACATCCATTGGTTGGGTTATAGTTTGACTTTAGGATCTGTACTCATTTATCTGAGTTTATCTCCACCGACTGGTTAAGCTTTAAGTCCCTATGGAGCCTCTATTGATGCCTCCTGTGTCACAGAGATGTCCTAGTTTGTATATCGAGTCTATGCTCCCTTCATTCAGTCACCATATGCTGTTATGCTCTTGTTTGAAGGAAGTTGAAACCTGAGTCGGCCATTCCTTAGTTATCTTGACTTTGCATGTCGGCCATTCCCGGTACAGTTACTAGTTCGTGCACTTTATGATCGAGTCCTTCCACATTATACAGCTTTGCTGAGTACCTCATGTTGGATGATGGGGGATGCCTTAATGCCCTCCTTCCAGCGGATTTCATCCCATCGACTTCATATCATTTATTCTGGGATTGGAGTCTAGAGTCATTTTGAGTGCCTTGAGACTTGCAGTCATCAATGGCAGGTTCTCTCGCCATCGACAGTTTCTTGGGAATACATCAATGTCCCCTGTTCGATGGACCCTTTATAGTGTTCGACCTTAACAAATTTATTCACACTTGTTAGTTTGCACTCTAGTACATTGATTCCCATTTTCATTATCGGTGGGTAATCTCGCGTCTGTTAACGGTATACATTAATTACTGGTAATCAGATGATGGACTACTATGTTCAACCTCGACACCTCTATTCGCATAGTAGGACATGTACTCGTAGCGGTTTGTGTAGAAAACTTTCCAGAATGGTTGCATCTCTTATATGCTACCTCCTTGATCGTGCCAGTGTTCATGATATTTCAACTCTCGTGACTTGATTCCAGTGTATGTCAGATATTTCCAGCCATTATGGAGATCATGGTCCTATGTATATCTTCATCATGGAGATTATGATCTATGTATATTGTACGTGGCTATGACCACATATGTGATATCATGTATCATGCCTATTCAGGGCCATTGTACTCTTATGTATCCGGGACTGCTATATGTATTTGCAGTTATATGCAGAGTTGTATTATTGTACTATGCTAATTGGGTGGCTGGTCTTCCATTTGGGATCCTTCATCACTACACTTATGGGATGGACTTATAATGTATTTTGGCCATCGTATGACCCCTCTAACCTCACACATTAGGGGGCATCTGTTATATCTGATTTCACCACTCCAGGTGAATCACACTTTGTATGGCATTCCTCTGTCCTGCTGCAGACTCCTTAGATCCCATGGACCATTTTTTGTCCTTTGATGTTTCCTTGATCATCCTTAAAAACATATGAAAAATGATACATGTGACTTTTAAACCTATAAGCGCATATATATGCGGGTTTGACCACTAAAACCGCGTACATCAGGATGTGTGCATAATCCAAATCCTTTTGGATTTTTCCTTGACATGGATCCAACTCATTTTACTCCTGGCCTTCCCTATGCCTTGAGATCGCTCAGATTCGACCTTTCATTACCCCTTTGGAAGCTATATAAGGAACCCCTTGGTACATTGAAGGCAATAAGAGAGAATTGAGAGCAAAGAAACTATAGTCCATTGTTGCTGGAACTTATGCTTGAGTCTGCATCCCTTTGTCCCTTGGAGCACTAGTGTGTTCTTCCCAAGATTGCCTTTTGCTTGTGAGCTTGCTATCGAGAGATGGAGGATTGAGGTGGTGGAGGCCCAACTGGGGGATTCAGTTTCTCCCGTTCGCAGACGTGCCGTCAGAGGTTGTACCTTGCAATCTCTGATTTATATTAATAGAAATATCTTTTCCTGTCCAATAATGTGTGTTTGAATGAATATTTTATCCATGGGATTATGTCAAATGCTTGTACATTATTAATTATATATGCTAGAATAGATCTAACACCATGATATATAGAATGCTTGTATTGTTTACTTGTTGTTGAGGAAGTAACAGATCAATTCAAGTTGAAGATTGGAAAGCTCAATGGGGATCTACTTCAACCATCTGGAATAAGGTATGAGGTCTAATCCTTTAGTGTTAGACATTTAATTTCTATTGCATATTGGAAAGGATTGATTTCTGGAGTCAAGCTATCTTTTGTGGTACCCCAAGCCATAGGAATTTCTCTCCGTAACACCAACCTTGCAGTTTCCTAGGTGAGATGGATCCAGGATGGAAGGTAGAGGGACAAGCAACTAAGGAGGTGGAACTGAGATTTCCTTGACTCCCAAATGGATGGTTGTCATGGCAATCGAGGCAGTCTTCACTTTATGTTATATTAGCCCAAGATAACAGTGGGGGAGACCCAGATCTACTTCAGAAAGGAGAGACCATACGTAGGCACCGGATTAGATCAAATGGACTTGCGTTACGTAAGGTGATGGAAACCCTAGATCTATGGATGACATCACTAGGTGAACCAAGGCTTTGGATTAGGGTTTAGGAGATATGAGATTTGATCCAATTTGGGAAACAGATGACCTATGAGGTAAATACTAGATCTGGGGTTAAGGTACTAGTAGGAGGTGAAGATATCCACTGCCTTGGGAAACGTAACCAATGTAGGGAGAGAAAGAACATGACTGGGGCTATCTATTACCGATGGATAGAATCGTAGGAAGATATGACAATGTCAAAGCACCTGAGCCACCAGGACAAAGGTCAAAGCACAAGAGAAGAAGGAAAAAGAGGGGGTAGGGCTAGGGTTGGAGATCAGTGCCTTTTAGATCTAGGGAAATGGATTCAATTTATGCCCAGCGTTGAAGGAGACCCACCTGGGTATAGACCTGATATGCAAACCCAAAAATTGGTTTTGCTGAAAAGTCAAATCACAGGGAAAAATGGCAGCATGGACGATAGCGCTAGGGTTTGAGAATCAAATTTTCATATTTAGGGAAACAGAGTCACTTATAGCTCATCTTTGGGGAATACCCACTTGGGGCATGAACTAATATACAAAACCCAGAAATGGTTTCTTGAGAACTCAAGCGGATTGAGCCATAATACTTTTTGGTTTTCTTTTATTATTTAGGGTTTTTTAAGGTAAAAATGGAAATATAGATGCCAATGGATTGAGATCTGGAAGAGAAGCACTAACCTATAGATATTACCTGGAAAAACTTGTAGATTCCTTGATGATGATGATCCGTTCTATCCTGATCAATTTGAGTGAGTTCTATGCCCAACGTTTTTCCCCAAGAAGCCAATGCGCCCTCTCTCCTATACAACAAATGTCAACAATATACAATTTGCTACATCATGAGAAAAAAACAAACGCTACAGAAAAATAGCAAGATGAAATCAGATATCCCATTGATACTAATGAAAACCCCATGATACAAAACATCCAAGCCAAGATAGTTGAGGAAGCCCTGCAAAAATGCCCAAGTTGAAGTCGCCCTCATGTAGACAAGACAATGTTTCCTGAAAAAAAATATAGATCTCACGACAAATACCCAAATTCTAGGAAGAAAAATATTTTCCAATCATCATCGAAGAACACCAGATACAAAGGAGATCCAAAAATATCCGCAAGAAAAGTTTTTCTATTATCCATATCCAAGAGACAAAGACCCCTTACAAATGAAAAGCTCTCTCCTTTAAATAGGAATAAGATAACCAAAATCCTAACCATTTTTCAAATGGGTGGCTAAGATTAAAAGATACAAATGTTCAAATAAACAGTTGAGATGAGCTCAACATACAATACATAGATCAATGCCATAATATAATATAAAAGTGGACTAAATCACCCTTGAGATGGGATCCCACCCAAAAAAAAAAATGAAGCACATCGTGGGTCCAGGGAGTGTTAACTAACTCCCTTTGGGTGTCCCCATGGCACAATAAAAATAATATAATTTTTTGAATGTGAAATTGTGCCTTCTCGAGGAAATCGTGAGCCTCCCAAAATATCCAAAAAATAATATAAAATGCCTGAAACAATAGATGTGGGCCCACCCAGGTGCTACAACTGCGGGAGAAGGGGTGGAATACTTCACTCTCATCATCAGAACTCATCCCATGCCATTTCCTTGCCTCAGTAGCCCAAATCAATTTCATCAGTAGCCATTTAATTATTTTTTAATCTACCTCGAGAAACGTGATAGGCCTAGAACAACCTCCTAGGGTGCCTGCGTTGTCCAGTTGAGCCCACCAAGATCTATGGGAGGGGGATACTATGGTACAATCATGTGGTTATACCCCCTATTCCCCATACAACGCCCTAGGAGATCCAACAAAATCATCTCCTTGCTCAGACCTCCCATCTAGTGAAGCAAAACTACACCAGAAGGGTAAAATGAGCCTGACCATCTCTGTAAGTGACTGAAAACAAGTTGTCTCACTGGACCCAGAAATTCAAAATCCATATAAGGTATATACTCATACCCTCTCAAGGTCTATGTCTGATCATCAACAATATCAAATAGACAAGATAATAACCTGTAAATGACCAAATACTAATAATGTAACTCAGGATGACATCCATATGCTGAAGTGTTAAAAGGATACAACATGCTCTACAAATCATTGAAGTAACAAGCATAACAAATATCAATAACTTCACTGGAGATACATCAACCAAATACATATATAGGGTTTTATTAATTATAAGTCAAACCAGACTTTCAAGATTATACTCACTTCACAGTTGTAGTCAATTTGCTAGTGAAGGGTGAAGGATAAAATTCATAAGGTTAGGTCAAAGGATGACTACCCACTCAAAAAAAGTGACTCTTTGGATATGGAAAAGGGATACTCACTATACCCATATGTCAGACAAACAAAAACAGAGGGGATGGAAGTTCCTCACAAATGGGTGAACTGCTTCAGAGGTGCTTACTCATCTTGACAAATGCTCACAATACAAATCAATACAAGTAAGGCTTTATCATTAATGTATGTTGTAAAACACTACTTTTCATGAATGTTTAAGATATTTCATTGCATTATTTTCAGAGCCAATTTCATTAGGCTAGCCTTGCATTCACGTATGTTGAAAAACACTACTTTTCATGAAGGAGATTTTTTTATTAGATATTCATTTAATTTCCAAATACATTGTATTGATGGTAGTGCTACTTGTTTCAGGTAAGAAAACACATCCTAGGAAACTCAGAGCCGAGACACAAATAAACAGGGAGGCTTGTCCAACAAAGGCTCTAGTGGGGAAAGTTCCTCCATGCCACAAGTCAAGTAGTAAGTCGATCTAAAACACAAATCAAAGGTAATGGATGGGTGGATACAATGAATAATGAAGCCAACACTAGCAAGACAAAGTATGGTGGGAATGACTACCTCTATTCTCCATAAGGATGGTAAGACCAATGAGTATAGATCAAGAACTTCATATTCTGAGTAGGGACATCAATACATAATATAAATACATCCAAGTCCACATATTTATATGACCGCCAGATCATGATACTAAATGCTGACACATGTCACAAGGATGAGTATAAGAGCAATGGTAACCATAACACCATATAATATAAGCCGAGTCATAACCATGCAAATAATCCATCTGAATCAATATGTGTCCAATGAGAAAACATTGATGCAAATATCGGCACTGCTAACTGCTCTGCACGTGGCTAAATGGCTACATCAGTACTCAAATCTTAGTGTCCTGAGACTCAGTCCTGGCATGGGAGAGTACTATAGTCCATTAAATAAATGATGAACCATCATAAATGCTCATCTCAGCATCTCATATGTAGGGGATCTGGCTGAAAAATGTACTGAATCTGAAAAATAGAATATGGTATCCCGGCTACCATATATGTGATAACACCTTCCAATAGAAAGAATCAACGCCAAAGCTCAAAAAATGAAAGAACATGCCCTAATTGGAAAGTTTATGGGATTCTAGCCGATAGATAAGGCGCTTCAAGGATGGATAGTAGTAAAGTGGAAAGCCAAATCCCACTTCGACCTACAACTCGGATTGAAAGGATTTTTCACCACTATCTTCCACCATCTGAAGGACAATGCTCGATTAGAAGATGGAGGACCTTATTTCTTCAATGTTGTAGGGTTGTACTTAAGAAACTGGGTGGAAAGATTTTTCCCAAAGAAACAATAATTCTCCTATGCCCCAGTCTAGATCAGAATGTTCTCACTCACTCAAGAATACTGGGATGAAACCACCCTTCAAGAGATCGACAATACCCTAGGAACATTTGTGAGAACGACGAACCAAACCAAAATCAACAAATTCACATCCTATGCCAGGATCTGTGTCTACATGCACATTTCTCGTGGCCTCCCGAACACCATCTTCCTCTCCCATAAAGACTGTGCTTGGATTCATCCCCTAGACTATGAGCATATCTCCTTCAGATGTTGGAAGTGCCATGAGCATGGGCATCTTTTCAAAGAATTCCCGACAAATAAAACACTCGAGATACCAAAGGAGGCAAGAATGGATGATCAGGGATTTCAACAAACTGGCAAGAAGAAAAGAATCCATAGGAAGTCACCTCAAGAAAATAACCAAAAGCAACTGCCAACCATAAGCAACAACTTCCAAATCCTAGAAGATCATATGGAATGTCCACATATGGAAATGGCCCATGAAGAAAAACGGGGGGGGGGGGGCACGTTCATGAAAAGATTGAACCAAAATACCCATAGCAAGAAGTGAGCAGAAACGAAGGATCCACTCTGATGTCCGACGACACAGGGGAAAACCCTGATGGACCACATTGGGGAGAAACACGTTCCCAAACCCCTGGATGAGGATGATATGAAAGATGCCTTACCAAAAGGCCTGGATCTTCTAGGCTTAGAGGATGCATGCACAAGAAACTCTTTCGACTCGATCCCTTCCTAGAAGATCCACTTACTGCAGGAATCCATAGCCAAATTCAAAGCTCAAAACAAATTAGGTGTTCATAATTCTGGTAAAAAATACAAGAAAATGGCCCAAAGAGACTCAAAGAAAAAGGGTCAGAAATCTGCTCTCCAAAGAATCAATTGTCTGGGAACCATGCTGGTTGAATCCAGCCAATATGTCTAGTTAAAATAATTTTTCTCTTCTCCCTCAGCAATTATCCAATGAAGATCCTCTCATGGAATGTTTGTGGTCTGAACGTTTAATCAAAACAAAGAATGTTGAAAATGAAAATTCAAAAAGACAAACCTGCGGTAGTTTTTATACAGGAAACTAAATGCTCCAGTGATTTAGCTATCGATCTCATGTCCTGAATCTGGAAAGATTGTCTCACTATAGGCATTGATCCTGGAGGTGCCCCGAGCGGTATCTCCATCAGCTAGAACCCTCTCTTGGTCATCCTGAATGAAGCTGCCTTTTACATGTATACTATATCATCCACCTTTCACATTCTAAGAACTAGCATCAAAGGTTACATCATGAATGTGTATGGACCTCAAGTTGTGTTTTTGAAGATGCACCTTCTAAACTTCATATATTGGTTCTACAACTTGCATGTTGACTCTCCTATACTCATCAGTACATATTTTAAGATGATATCCACTTTGGAGAAAAAAAAGGAGGCATCAGAGCTCTCTCTGCTAAAGACATTGCCTTCAAATCCACCATCAGCTCCTGTGCTTTGGTGGATATCCATAACTCCTCTGGTTTTTTTACCTAGAATAACAGAAGGGCTGAGCCCATCAAATTTCTAAGGGCCTTGACCGCTTTCTGGTTTCTAACAAAATTCTCACTCTTGGAGGGCTTCTGGATGCTTTTGTCCTTCCCACAACAGGGTCTAACCACTGGACGATCTCCCTCTCATGGAATAGTCAGGGCGCACCCTTCTACAAACCCTTCAGATTTGAAAATTTATGGCTCACTCACCCCTCCTTCATGGACTCTATTAGCTCTTGGTGGGAGAATATGACAGTAACTAGACGCTTGATGTTATTCTTTCTACTACGCCGCCCATTGGAAAGTCTTACAAGATATCCATGAGAATGGTCTTGGGAGGGGCGGCAGGCCCCTCCCAGTCACAGGATGTTTTTCCCTTGGTCGAAGGTTCTATTGGAACCTACTCCATAGTAAAAATTGGTATGAAGGATATTCCCATCCCAAGGGGGGACATTGGTAATAGTGAAAAGATTACGATCGAAAACAGATCTGGACATGGCGCAGGCCCATCCTAGAGAAGGAACCCTTGCATACTGTGTATATCAAATCGCCCCTGCCTAAACCTTCCAATAGAAAGAATCAATGCCAAAGCTTAGAAAATGAAAGAACATACTCTAATCAACAATTTTATGGGATAATGGCCGACAGAGAACGCACTTCAAGGATGGATAGCAATGAAGTGGAAACCCAAAGCCCACTTCAACCTGTAGCTGGAATCGAAAGGATTTTTCACCATTATCTTCCACCATATGGAGGATAATGCTCGAGTAGAATATGGAGGATGTTATTTCTTCTATGTTGCAGGGTTGTACTTAAGAAAATGGGTGGAAATATTTTTCCCAGAGAAAGAAGACTTCTCCTGGGCCCTGGTTCGGATCAACATTTTCTCGCTCCCTCAAGAATACTAGGACGAAACCACCCTTTAAGAGATCAAAAATACCCTGGGAACCTTTGTGAGAACAGTGGACCAAACCAAAATCAACAAATTCACATCCTATGCGAGGTTCTGTGTCTACATGCACATTTCTCATGGCCTCCCAGACACCATCATCCTCTCCCATGAAGACTATGATTGGATTCAGCCCCTAAACTATGAGCATATCCCCTTCAGATACCGGAAGTTCCATGAGCATTGACATCTTTTCAGATAATTCCCTACAAATAAAACAATTGAGAAACCAAAGGAGGCAAGAATGGATGATCGGGGATTTCAACAAACTAGAAAGAAGAAAAGAATCCATAGGAAGCCACCTCAATAAAATAACCAGGAGAAACTGCCAACCACAAGAAACAACTTTGAAGTCCTAGAAGATCATATGGAATGTCTTGATATGGAAATGACCCATGAAG
Source organism: Pseudotsuga menziesii (assembly GCA_001517045.1). Lineage (NCBI taxonomy): Eukaryota > Viridiplantae > Streptophyta > Pinopsida > Pinales > Pinaceae > Pseudotsuga > Pseudotsuga menziesii. Next base: position 62,022 of record LPNX010757312.1, on the reverse strand, counting down.
AAAAATGGGGGGAGCCTGTTCATGAAAATATTGAACCAAAAGACACACAACAAGAAGTGAACGGAACTGAGGGATCCACTTCGGAATCCGACGACACATAGGGGAAAACCCCGATGGACCACATTGGTGACAAACAAGTTTCCAAACCCCTAGATGTGGACGATATGAATGATTCCTTCCCAGAAGGTCTGGATCTTCTAGGATTAGAGGATGCATGCACAAGAAATGCTTTTGACTCGATCTCTGCCAAGAAGATCCACTTACTACAGGAATCCCTAGCCAAAGTCAAAGCTCAAAACAAATTAGGAGTTGATAATTCTAGTCAACAAGACAAGCAAAAGGCCCAAACAGACTCAAAGAAAAGGGTCTGTAAATATTCTCTCCAAATAATAAATCCTCTGGGAACCACACTGGTTGAATCCGTCCAATATGCCCAGTTAACAAATTTTTCCTCTTCTCCCTCAGCAGTTATCCAATGAAGATCCTCTCATGGAATGGCCGTGGTCTAAACGGTTGATCAAAACAAATAATGTTGAAAATGAAAATTCAAAAAGAAAAACCTATAATACTTTTTATATAGGAAACTAAATGCTCTAGTGATTTAGCTATCGAGGTCATGTCCCGAATTTGGAAATATTGTCTCACTATAGCCATTGATGCCAGAGGTGCCTCGGGAAGTATCTCCATCAGCTAGAACCCTCTTTTGGTCACCTTGAGTGAAGCTGCCTCCTACATGTATACTATATCATTCTCCTTTCACATTCTAGGAACCAACATCAAAGGTTACCTCATGAATGTGTATGGACTTCAAGCTGCGGATTCGAAGATGCACCTTCTAGACTTCATAGATTGGTTCTATAACTTGCATGTCGACTTTCCTATACTCATCAATAGATATTTTAATATGATATCCACTTTGGAAGGGAAAAAAGGAGGCATCAGAGCTCTATCTGTTGAAGACACCGCCTTCAAATCCACCATCATCTCTTATGCTTTGGTGGATATCCATACCTCCTCTGGATTTTTTACCTAGAATAACAGAAGGGAAGCGCCCATCAAATTGCTAAGGGTTGTGACCGCTTTCTGATTTCTGACAAAATTATCACTCTTTGAGGGATTTTGGATGCTTCTGTCCTTCCCACAATAGGATCTAACCACTGGCCAATCTCCCTCTCATGGCACAGTCAGTACGCACCCTTCTACAAACCCTTCAGATTTGAAAATTTATGGCTCACTCCCCCCTCCTTCATGGACTCTTTTAGCTCTTGGTGGGAGAATATGACAGTAATTGGACGCTTGAAAATGGCCATTATGCATAAAAAAATAAAGCTACATCACAGTCACCTTCGGAAATGGAACCATTCCACTTTTGGAAACATCTTTGAGGATAAAAAGGCAATTCAAGAAAGCTTAGCTTCTCTTCAACATATAGCCATGGATCATGGTTATAACCAGGAAACCAAACTCCAGGAAAGAGATCTTCTTAACCAACTCAACAATAGATGTGAACAAGAGAAGATCTTTTAGAATAAAAAATCCAGGGTCAAATGGTTGCGTGAAGGGGAAAAGAACACAAAATTCTTCCACCGATCCACAATAATACAAAAAATGAGAAACATGATCAACAAGTTGCACTCAGAAAATGGTGAGATTCTGGAAGAGCAAGAAGCAATTTCGAAAGAGCTCACCCGACATTTCAGTCAACTCCTCACGGAACCTAATATTTCACACTAGGAAGTTGTTACTAGGGTCACTCAGTACATCCCCTCTCTAGTCAACAACTACCACAACTGATCACTCATGCAACCCATCAACATGCAAGAAGTGGAAGAGGCAGTAAAAAGAATGGCTGATGGCACAACCCTGGGTCTTGACAGCTTCACCATAGAATTTTTCCATCACTGTTGTAGCATGCTAAAATACCAAGTCTTGGCTTTCGTCGAAGAATCTCACAAAAAAATATGGATCCTACCAGCGCTCAACACCATGCACCTTGCTCTAATCCCCAAAGAAATTGGAGCCTCCCATCCTGGTAATTTCATACCCATCTCTCTCTGCAATGTCATTTACAAGATCATCTCCAAAGTAGTGGATAATTGGCTGAAGGCCAATTTACCTCTCCTCATTTCTCCTGAACAATTAGGCTATGTCAAAGGTTGTCAAATACTTGATGGCATCATCTTAGTGCATGAAGTGGTTCACTCTATTAAAACCACCAAAACCCCTGGCATGATCCTTAAATTAGATCTCTCCAAGGCCTTTGAAAAAATGAGCTAGTACTTCATTGAAAAAATGTTGTTAGCTTTTGGGTTCTATCAGGAGTGGGTCAAATGGATCCTTTCCCTCTTCTCCTTAGCCGTTTTCTTTGTTTATGTCAATGGCTCACCCTCTTCCACTTTCTCCCCCTTGCGTGTCCTCTGTTAGGGACATCCTATTTCCCCCTTTCTCTTCATCCTCATGGCTGAAGGATTAGGCAGAATAATTCAATCAGCTATCTCTTCATGAAACATGCGAGGTTTATCTCTTCATGGAGCCCCCCCTCTAGCCTACCAGTAATTTGTGGATGACAATCTCCTCTTTGGTCATTCTTTAGTTCAAGAAGCCCGTATTATCCACTCTATGTTAAACACCTTTGAAGAATCTTTAGGAACCACTATAAACCTTGAAAAGTCCTAAATCTTCTTTTTTAATACCGGGGTAGCTACTCAAAGAAAAATAACCTGCATCCTTATATTCTTGGTCTCCTCCCTACCTTCAAAATACTTGGGTGCTCCACTATTTGACTCTGCCATCAAACACACCTTGTGGAAAGAGATGTTGGACAAACTTGAAAACCATTTAACTTCGTGGACCTTCCACTCCCTCAACCTCCCTAGTCGTGCTATCCTTCTAAAGTATTTGCTTCAGTCGATGCCTCTATACCTATTCTCTGTTTCGGCATCCCCAAAATGGGTCTTGAAAGAAATAAAAACCCTGCAGAGGTATTTTCTCTGGGGTTGCAACAATAACAATAATCGATGGGCCCTAGTCAGCTGCAAAAAAGTTATGTCTCAAGAAAAAAAGGGGGGCCTCGGTATCAGGGAACCTGATCTAAACAACCAATCCCTCTCAGCAAAAATTTGGTGGAATTAGATATAAAAAAAAACACCCCTTGGACCAAGCTATGCAACAAAAAATATTCTCTGGATTATCGCCCACATCATCTAATCATATTTGACAAGGACATCCCTGGCTCCCATATCTGGAAGGGGGCCAACAAATACAAGTCGTTCATACAACAACATTGTTTCTGGGAAATAAATCCCTCTTTTGCTGTGAATCTTGGAAACAGTTACCCACTTTAAAAATTCTTCTTCCAGACCAAGAAATTCAGACTTATATCCATCTCAATGAGGACCTCAATGTGAAAGACCTATGGAAACCTTTGAATGACGGATTTCGTCATTGGAAAGATCCCTCCACCTGGGACATGGTACCCAACAAGGAACTTGTGGACAAAATATGGATTGAAATAAGTAGTTGATACCTTAAATAAAAACATGGCATGGATGTCATCAGATGGGGCCACAGACCTTCAGGTACTTTCTCGGTTAAGGAAGCCTACAAAATCCTTTCTGCCCCGCAGGATCTCCATCCCTCCCCTATTTGAAAATGCATCTGGAAGCCTATTTTCTATCCAAAAGTCTCCCACTTTCTTTGGATTCTAATGCAACGTCGTATCCTCACTTGGGAGAATCTGTCGAGAAAAGGGTTTCAAGGTCCCTCAAGATGTTGTCTCTTTCTCGAACAACATGAAACCATAGACCATCTCCTCGATGCTTTCCCCTTGATCTCCAACTCTCTGTGGGACTCAGCTGCTGAATATTTTCAACAAACCAATTGAGTAAAAGGAAATGTAATAGACACGCTTCAATATTGGATTGAACTCCTGTTTGAAAGTAAAATCCTCAATAAACTTTCGACACTCACCCCAGGGTTTGTGTTATGGAACATCTGGAAGGAACGCAACAACATAATTTTTAAAAACACTGAGAGAACAGCCAGGGTTCTATGGGATGCAATAAAAAACAATCTCCAGGAAACTATCCACTCTAAAGGTTGGGCGGCCTTTGACATTATCACCTCCCAGGGTGAAAATCTAATTCTAGATTCCTTAAGTTTCAATTCCACTACTGTCACTTTAACCCTTGGATCCACCAAGATGCGAGTGGCCATCCCACTCCACTGGGATCCCCCTCCCAATAACATCTTTAAGCTTAATTTTGATGGTGCCTCCAAAGGAAACCCAGGGAAAGCAAGATATTGTGGAGCTATCAAAGACCACAATGGCAATATCACTCGCTTGTTCTATGGAAGAATTGGTCTTGAATCCAACAACGTAGAAAAAATTAAAGTCTCGGTTGCAGGACTAATGATAGCTGACAGGAGGAATCTCTTGCCTCTGAATGTGGAAGGGGACTCTCAGATAATTCTTTCCATGGCCACCAAAATTCACAACAATACATCGGTCACCAAAGTGGACACCAATTGGTGTCTTGAGCATGTGTTGGGTCAACTGGCCAACTAAATCCATTGCATGCAGGCACTCACCTTTCACCACGTGCGCAGGAAATCCAATGCTTTGGAAAACTGCTTGAAAATATGGGAGTGAACACTAATCACACTCTAGTGGAAGGCACATTGTAGGATCCCCTTGATGAAACCCTGCTGCTCAAATGCTGGAAATTGGCCAGGTTAGATCTCTCCTCCTTGGATGCAGGTTCCAGCGAGACCAACCGTCAGTGCACAATTCCTCATTCCGAGAGCCCTATGAGTGGCACCCTGCATGCAGAGGGGACATCGATCAGTCCCACCACCACAGATTCCAGATCTTGTTCTCGCATGTGGAGGGAGAAGGCCATCATTTCTAGGCCCATGATGTAGGTTGGAGACATCCTATCCTCCTCATGTGCATTCATGGTGGATCATATGATTTTAATGCAGGTTGGTACAAGCTCAGGGTTCAGTCAGGGTGGCAATTTGAAGCACATTGCCATGGATTATTGGGGTATTGTTTTCATTGGGTTCTGTAATTATCTATCTCAGATAGTTAGATGCATTGTACGAATTGAATCCTGGTATCAACCTAAGGGTGGAATTGGGAGTGGATGTTCTCTTCTGATCCTTCTTGGAATTATCCACTAGTCTGTCAGTTTTCAAGGAAACAGTTGTATTGTAGGTTTTTGAAAGCGTGGGAAGCACCCACCATTTCACTCCCTCTCTGCGCTACATTCGACCCTCCCTGCAGCACCCAGGAATTTGGCTGACAACCATGTTTAGAAAAATAGGAATGCCTCGTCGTTCCAGCACGGGTAGAGGAAAATCCCAAAGGGGGATTAGTTTGCACATGGAAGAATGCTATGAAAATCATATCACCAAACTAGTCAGTATCCTCATAGATGATAGGGAAGGCAGGGTACTGAACCAGCGGCTCAAAACAGGGTAGGGAGGGATCCAAATCAACCATTACTGTCTCATTAAAAACATGTTGGGAAATCTAGTGGAAGATAATCTCAACAATTGGTCAAAAGCGCGTGATACCATTCTTGCGGTGTAAGTAAAGATGATGGAAATGGATGCACAACTCACCAATTTGGACAACACCTTTTCCTAGAATTGCATGGAGGGAAAGGATGGGAAGGCTAGCCAAGTGGATGGTGGTAGTGGGAGCACAACAGGGGTTAGGTCTTGATATTCTGTCTCAGTTTCGACACCACAGCTGGTACAGGTCCCTCCTTTCCCCATTCCTATCAGCTTTGAATCTCTATTCAAATGGGTGAAGGAAGCTGATGGCCCGAGCACCGAACCCCCACAAACAGCATTGGTGACCATTTCCAACACCACCGGAATTTTTCAAGAGGAAGGATGGGGATTCCCCATCATTGAGGAACCCCCCCCCCCCCTCTTGAAGCATGCACAAAACGTCTTCAGAAACATACTGTTGTTTCAGGTTTTTTTGTTATCATTGTCTAGTTTGGTTATCTCTCTATCTATTTTTGAAAAATAACTCTTTAATTATGTTACATACCAGCCACTATGAATTCCTTATAGTCTTCAATAGTTTCTATAATATTTTTCTCAAAAGGCCCTCCATTTTTTAGAGGATTGGGTGGTTGTTTCACCATCTGAGACCTCCTCAAGTCAGGGAAATTTTTGTAAACTTTATTCTCGTAGATTAATAGAATTTTGTAGCGTTACAAAAAAAAACACCACCTAACCCAAACATATCTACATCACAAGAATATATACCCCTATGCATCACAGTATTTATAGAGAGACGTATATTGTGTATAACAATATCTTTCCTCAAGAACTTTATAATTGTGAGTAATAACTTTATTTGTGGTTGGATCCAATCTTGGGTGTTCACACCTTTTTTGTGTATTGGATATAAAATTATGATTTTTGTTTTTTAATTGTGCAGTGGAAGTAGATAATATATTGAATGCAATTATTATGTATTGAATGTAGAGAAACATATTTTTAATGTGAATAGTAATGAAAATGAGTTACTTATCATGTTATATAACATTATAATATTTACATATTATATGTTACTACAACACAAGTTGTTTTAATTTGAAATTTAGAGTCCATCGAAGTATATGTGGAAATTTTGAATTAAAAAAACTTATGATTAATAACACTTATCTCATCCATAGCTCATGTGTTTTATGTGTTAGCGATAAAAACCTCTCCATAGCACCATTCTCCTTTTCCATTCACCTAGACCTTAACTTCATGACTCTTGATGGTCAAACCACATTGATTTGGTCCACCTGAGTTGCTCAAAATATTCTTAGAGAATCTAAGGGTATCTAACCACCCTATCTTCCACATTAAACAAAAACCTAATGGTCAAAATTAGTTTAAATAGGCACATTCCTATTTTTGGGGGTGCCTCCTTTGATTTAGGGAGTGATTCCCTTATTTTAGGAATGCTAGAGTTCAGAGTTAGTTAGTAACTGAGAGGACTTTACTAATTTTCTCCTAACCGACCTTTCATGCCCCAATTTATCCATTTGCACATTTGTGAACCTAATTAATAATTTTATACTCTCAATTAGTTAGTTAACCAAATATTCAATCAGTTAACTAAGCAGTTAGTTAGTTAACTAGTTATTGTGAAGTATAGAGTTAGTATAACTCAATTTAGGATAGTTACCATGGATAAATGAGAGGTTTTATCCTCTTTCTAAGCCTAAATAATCTCACACACTACATGGAAAATTCGAATCATCTCTACCTAATTCAAATTGCTACTCTTTAAATAGTGTACTCCACCACTCATTCATAGTCAATGAAATATATCATTCTTCTTCTCTTCTGTTCTGAGTTCTTGTGTAATAATCTACGTTATTTATTTATTACATAATATGTTTATGGATGATATAATTTTCACTACATATCTATTTAGTTTATGTACCTTGATATATATATGTTCAAATAGCATATGGTATCAGAGCATTGGGCGTACTAAACTAGTTACTATTTCAATAGTTTATTGTCATTTATGTTACTTTTGTAGATCGGGGAAGCGGTTTTGCATCCATCAAAGAGGAAAATAACGACAATGGATATACCTTATGATCATCTCCTGAACTGCTTCAATTACTTCAAATGGAAATCAAGAGTATATATCCTCTTGAGATTAAAGGGATTGTACTGAATCACCATGGGAACCGAAGTGGAATCGAAGGCTCTTGTTGAAAAGTCCAAGTATCTTAATCAAATGGATGAAGTTCATAGGATACTTTGTTACTCTATTTCTCCTTATCTATCTACAAGATACAATCTAAGAATATCCCCAATGAAATATGGACCACCATGTCCTCCCTATTCTGTACTCAAAATGAGATGAGGGGTCATCATTTGTAGGTGCAGCTAATGAACTCGAGGCCAAGTGAGTTTGAATATATACAAGTTCTTCACCAAATTTAAACCCATCCTATTGCAGCTCAAAATGTGCAATATTGAGAAAGAAGACAATCAAATGGTACTTTCTATCCTTTTAAAGTTGGGTCCCGAATTTAGCACTTTTGTCTCATCATTTCATTCTACTAGATTAGCACTTGGAGAATCTTTCACCATGCCTTCTTTAGATATTTGTATTCCTCTCTTATTCAAGAGTAGGATAATATTTCTAAAATGGTACTACAAAGGTCCTCAAATTCTCATGCACTTGCAAAAAATTAGGACAATAAGAAAGGCAGTAAGCAAAATACTCCATACAAAGACAAAAGGGAACACCAGTCTAAGTTTTCTTATGACAAGACCACCTCCAAAGAAGGGAATATTGAGGAGCTGTTGTCTTTATGTCCATACTACAGAAAGGGATCTCACAATGAAAAAAATTGTAGGTATAATAAAATGCATGTATAATACAATTTATAAAATTTTGGGTCACACATTTTATTGGATGACGTCACTCAATCCACGAGATGAAATGAATTTCATCTGTTGATATTTCTTTGGTGGATATTAAATGTTAGTCTCAACCCTAAAAAGAACATGAATCAAGTATCTATGTTCAAAGAACCAATTAATGTAATTAATTAACACACGATATATCCCGCAAACCAAACATGGTGGGATAGTTCACTTTGGTGTTGCTAATAGTTTAAGGTTTAAGGAAATATGAGGGTTTTGCAAGAAAATGGTTGTTTTCTTACCTATGGTTTGGATTTTTCTAACCCCTTAAATTTTGTCTTCCACAAGGAAGGATTAGTACCAACCAATAAAAAAAGTGATAATTTATTTAATTTTTTCATTGTTATGTTTTATTTTGGGTTTTTCAGGGCTTATGGCGAAAGGCGATCGGTTTCGTGGGCCTACAAAGTCCCCTAGATATTAGGACAAGACTGCAAAGGAAAAACATAATGTTGCATCTGTCGTGTCCTCTTACAAAGCACTTGACTTTGTTAGTGGTAATAATATTGGTGATGCGTGGGGAGATTCCTTTCCTTCCTATATGCAAAAATTCAGGTATTACCCTTTTGTACAGGTGGAATGTTCTAGTTTTAAGCAGACATGGAAAAGGGTTTGAATTCATAGAAATATCTAGATGTGGGATTATATTTTCCTTTCGAGTGTCTTCGGGTTAATCCTCCAATCTCTCCATGTTTTTTCATAAGTTGAAGTCTTATGGCATTTCAACATGGGCAGTGGATTTGGGTGTTGCTTTGAAAGTTAAGCTAAACTGTTTCAAAGGAGAATTAGCGAGAATGAGAAGAAAAATCAAACAAGAAAAAGTTAAAAAAGGAAGATGCTTTGAATCTTAGGTAAAGATGTCACTTTTGACATGGTGATAGGGTTAACTAAGAGAACCCTTTTGGGGAAGTTTGAGTACATAAAGATGTTGAGGCCTGAGATTATTGATTGGATGATGAAGTTTTGGTATCCTCTTAATAATTATACTCCTAGGATCAATATCCTGATGAATGACTGGGTTAACTTCCATTTCTTGGATGAAGAAAGCCTGCATATCATCTCAGAAAATTTATGGGTCATTGGGATTGGTTCTTTGGTCTTCAGTAGATGGAATTCTAGATTTAATCATTGGAAGGAGAAGCCCATGAAACAACACCTATGGGTTTTACTTGTTGGTTTTCCTCTTCAATGTTGGTCCTTTGGGGTTTTTATGTCGGTGGACAACTCCACTAGACGTTTCATTCTTGTTGAGGAGGATACTTTATTGGCCTCTCAAAGAATATTGCCAAGTGTTTTGATGGATATTGATTCTTCTCTGGGGCTCTTGGATGAAATGGAGGTCATTTGGAATGGAGGTTCCTTCATACAAAGATTAGACTATTGGTGTATTCCATTTCGGTGATAATTTCCACGAAGTTGGGAATTTGAGAGACAAATGTCTTGGTTTTCATCTTGTTGATTCTGAGTAAATTCTGGAGAATTATTCTTAGATGGGGGAGTCAAAGGAATCATATTCCAATATTCATCAAAAAATTCCTCTCGAATAGTCTCTGACGCTCTCTGTATTGAGTAAGTTTCAATTGTACCCTTCCTATTCTTCAAAAAAATATATATAAGGAAGATTTGGTTAAGAATTTACTCTCTGCTCTTAATGAAGAAAAGGTAGGAGGTATGGTGTCCAGTCTTTTTTCCTCCATACCCATAGGATTCTCTTTTGATTCAGGCCCCTCTCCTCTTGAAGTGGGGGTTATTATGGAAGTTCCAATAAGTGATGATCTTGTAGTTTTTGAGGTTAATAAAATCCCTCCTATAAGGGTTAGAGATAACAGGTCTTCTTTTGGTGAGAGGGTTTCTGGACTTTCCAAGTAGACCTTGAAAAAACCTTTAGGTACTCCCTTACAAAAACCTTATGTACTCCCTTCATCCCCTTCTACATTTTTCCCATGTCCCTCTATGGTGGTTCCTGGAACTTTTATAGAAGCTTCTCCTTTTAAAGAGGGCTCAGTGTTGAATAATCCATTCCTATATTTCTAGGAAAACCTCAGCATGGGGATACCTTTCCTATTTGGGCTATCCAGTTCCAAAATGTAACTACTAGAGAAAATTAGGGTAAAAAAGGACAGTCTACGAACATTGTTGGTCAATAGTCTCATAACAATTTTAGGTTTGTTAACCCTAAAATTTCTGAGATTACTTCAATTGGGACAACACTTGCTTCCTCCTCTCCTTTTGAAACTTATTTTGGGGCCCTTAGAGTAGAATCACCCTAGGTAGGGGTTCCTCAATGATTTGTATGAATTTTAATGTTAGAGGGCTTGGAAGTTATCCCAAAATAACTCCCTTTAGGGGATTTATTGATGTTGTAAATCTTGATGTAATACTTCAAGAAACTATGTCCTCAAGTGTTTAGGCATGTGAATTTTTTCTTAAACTATTTTCATCCTAGAATTGATACGAACATGATGCAAACGAGATGTCAAGAGGTTTGTTAGTGGGATGGAATATTTTGAAGGTTGAATTCTCTTCCTTCAAGAATGTGGAATGTATTTTATTGGAAGGCAGGGTAAAGGGATTGAATAGGGTTATTCGAATCCTAAACATATATGGGACTTATCACCATCGAAAATAATTTTGGGATAAAGTGGTTCTGAGTGGAATTATTAATGATCCTTCTCTTATTATTGCAAGTAATTTGAATTTGAATTTGTATTCCATGGAAGTATGGAGATCAAGTAGTTTAAATGATCCTTTGGTTAATTTATTTAGAAATACTTTTGAGGATGCCAACTTAATTGATGTAACTCCTACATTCTGGTGCCTATATGGAATAATGGTCAATTCGGTAAAGTTGACATTGTTAAAGGATTGGATCGCCAGAATGTATGGTTATACAGATTCAGGTTGGGCAAGAAGTGTCTCAGACAAAAAAATAAATTTAGGTGGATGTTTCATCCTAGGGTCAGCCATGATCTCATGGCTAAGTAGGAAGCAGTCCAATGTTGCTCTCAACATTGCAGAAGTGGAATATATTGCAGCTTCTTCCTCCATTTGTGAATCCATATGGATTCATAAGTTGACATTGTTAAATATGGTCTTCATCTCTCGAGGTGGATCTACCGCTCTCTGAAGCTCTTTCTTCCGTCACGGTGCCCTTGACCCTGGGAGCTTTAGGTTCATGTTTATTGGAGTGAATATTGAATTGCCATCACCTTTTCTTCAAAACAAGTCTCATTTTCCTTTTCGTGTAGGCGGTTGTACAAGACGTTTCCTACAAGTCAAATGCACCAGTTGCATGGTTAGAACCATTTCATAAAACATATGCATAACAAAAAATTCTTATGCATCATGCAACTATTTAACCAATACAACATTCATCAATATCTCATGGAAACTTTATAGATGCCTTCCATATCTACCATGACATCATTGAGATTGTGTAGTAATCCAATATGTTAGAAAAGAGGTTTCATTCTAGATAAGTAGCAATTGAGAGTTGTATAGCATGATGGGATACTTACCCATCACATGCATATTAGTAGTATATTGTCATTAATGTAAACATTCTATCATGCATAATACAGAGCATATACATGAAAGAAAATGTAAATAATTATATTTGTTTGTTTGTCGTGATCTCCTTATGGATCAACAGCTTCTTCTCTGACCAGTGAGATTGCTTAAATCTCATGCTTGCTTGAAAGATTTTTTGGAATGCTGCTTCTGGTAGATCTAGGGTTTGACAGAGAAACCCTAATTTTTCAACTGAGGTATATTTTAGATTTGATTGGATATAAAGATGCATCTCCTCAAGGAGAGATGAGCAGTATACTCATTTTCCCAAAACACTAATCAGAACTGCAAAATATCTGATGCCCTAGTTTTCTTCAATTTCTTATGCAGAAATTATTGTATTGTTTCTACGGTATCTACGAAAGTAAGTATCCTCTATGTCTGAAAGATTGCACTGATGCATCCTCATCTATCCTATTTCGAACACCACAGGTTATAGCATAAATGGTTTAACCAATTGGGACTTATGTGATTTTTCCCAAGGTGACTTATTTTAGGACTATTTAGCATAGTGAACTTGTACGGACAACCACGTGTCACAGTTTCACCTTCAGGGTCTGGAACTTTTACCACATAAATAAAATTCTGTACCCTATCTGGAAAATCTTACAAAATTTTATTTGGACCTTCGTAGTCAGAGATATAGCAATTCTCCATAGGTGTCATGTTTAAGGATGAATCCTAGGAGAGGTTGGAATCCTAACTTGGAGGAATCATATCTCCCATAATATAGAGAATCTAAGGCTGAAACATTTAAACATGGTACATTAGGAAGTTGTCTTCATCCTATTAAAGTTTTGGGTCCCAAGTCTTCTCTAATATTAGGATATAGAGAATGTAACAAAACTACTAGTTTTAGTATTTTAGGGTTTTCAAACATGAAACCGTAATCTTCAATAGCTGTGGCTGTAGCACTGTTTCTTCTGCACAATGAGTTATTTCAGCGTGGCTCTGATACCATGTTAATTTTTTATGGTTATATCATATCTTATAACATTTGGCATCATAACAGCATAACCATAAGAAAACAGGTCACTGAAATATAGACAAGCACATCCACATAAAGAACACAAAGATTTATCCTGGAAAACCCTCATGGGGAAGAAAACCCAACAAAACGTCCTCTATATAAGATGTATAAAAGACAACCAAAAACAATTGTTCTCCTGCTTCTTTTCTGTCTCTCTCTCTCTCCTATGCGCTACATAAGTGAGTGAGTGTGTGTTCAAATAAGAACCATAACTCCTCTATTTATACATATTTGTCAATTGAATTTTGTACAAGACAAGTTGGCCCCAATAAACTGTCTCGGCCGACTTCACCTAGGAATACTCAAAAATAGTATTTTATATTATTTATTAGGGTACTAAAGACCCGAAACAAGTGGATGTTTTACCTCATGACTCTATGATGACCAAATACAATAGTAACACCCTGTCAGAGAAATAATAACATCTCCCCTGTGTTACATTAGTAAAATACATTTAGAATATCCTTTGAAGTTACAATATTTCAACATATAGATGGTGAAGTTCTTATGTCACCTAGAGGAAAATATCTATAAGATGCATTTGTTATTGGGACAGAAGAAAGTGGCCTGTATAAATTGAAAGGTCACTTAAAATAAGCCTCGATTCATGACACTACAAGTCCATGTGAACTATGGAATAGAAGGCTTACTCACATAAACTACAAATACTTGCCACATGTGAGCAAGGTAGTAACATGTTTACCTGATCTAAAGATTGATCATGAAGGAGTATGTAAAGGATTTGTGAAATGAAATAATATAAAGAGTCCATTCCTAAAAAGCGACACCAAGATAGAAAGAATATTGGAACTTGTTAACTCATATGTATGCGGTCCAATGCCCTCAAAATTTTTAAGTGGGTATGTATATTATGTAACATTAATTGATGATTACTCTCATAAGACTTGGGTTTAATTTTTGAAATCAAAGGATAAAGTGTTTGGAAATTTCAAGGAATTCAAATCCTTGGTAGAAAATATTTCAAAAAGAAATATCAAAATGCTCAAGTCAGATAATGAAGGAGAGTATACTTCAAATCAATTTGGAAACTTTTGCAAATATGTTGGGATTAAGAAGGAACTTACCACTCCCTATAATACACAACAAAATGGTGTTGCTAAAAGAAATAATTGAACTATTACGGAAGCAACGAAGACTATGATCCATGATCAAGATATTCCTATGCACTTATGGGATGAAGCTGCAAGAACAACAATATATGTCCAAAACAGAATACTTCATAGTGCACTTGGGTTCAAAACCATCAAAGAGATGTTCATAGGAAAGAAGGTAGAATTAATTCATCTCAAGATATTGAGTTGTCGAGTGTTTGTTAATATTCCAAAAGAGAAAATAACCAAATTGGATCCTTCCAGAAAGAAGGGAATATTTTTTGGATATTGTGAGGTCTCCAAGGCCTTCATAATTTATATACCAGGTTACCATCATATGGAAATTAGCAGGGATGTAACATTTGATGAAGATGCAAATATCAATAAATCTAGAACGTGCTAGTTTGAAGAATTATATGAAGAAGTTGTAGCTCCCAGAGTTGCAGAACCTATGGAAGAAGTTGCACTTTCTCATGATGATGGGATTCAGGAAAACCACGACATGTTTGAGCCCCAAAAACCTCCCCACATGAATATCTATCACAAGAGAAATATAAATTGGGCTCGTGAAATTATTCAAGATGCAGAAAGGTATGGTGCTCCAGAATGCTCCTCGAGACAGAGCAAGAAGACAAAGCCATTTTATAGTTATGTGACTTTAATGAGTGATCTTATAGACAAAGAGCCTACTTGTTTTGAAGTAGTTGTTAAAAAGAAAGAATGGGTAGAATCCATGATGGAGGAATACCAATCCATAATTAATAATGATGTGTGGGATGTAGTTCCTAAACCAGAAGGTAAAAGTGTGGTATCTTCCAAATGGATATACAAGATAAAACATACATCCAATGGAAGTATTGAAAAATAAAAATATAGATTTGTGGCCGATGGATTCTCTCAAAATGAAGGAATCGATTATGAAGAGACATTTGCTCTTATAGCAAGGTACACTTCTATTAGAACCATCATGGCACTTGCATCCATGACGAAATGGTCGAAGTTACGCTAGATGGATGTGAAAACAACTTTTTAAATGGTGTTATTGAAGAAGAAGTGTGCATAGAACAACCACAAGGTTTTGAAGTTGAATATAGAAATACACATGTATGCAAGCTTAATAAGGCATTGTATGGGTTGAAGCAAGATACAAGAGCTTGGTATGGAGGAATCGATAGTTTACTGACGAGCTTGGGATTTACCAAAGTAAATTTGATTCTAACCTTTACCTCAAGGTTATGAATGATGAATATGTCATATTATTGTTGCACATAGATAATTTATTTCTGACAAGAATGAGAAGCAAAACTCAGAGTGTAAGAAGAATCTCACTGTAGAATTTGAGATGAAAGACCTTGGCCTGATTTACTATTTTCTAGGTCTTGGAGTATGGTAAAGCCCAAAAGGGATATTCCTTAACCAAGGGAAGTATACAATAGAAATATTGAAAAGGTTTGATATTTTAGAGTGTGAATCCATGACCACACCCATGGATAGAAATATGAAGTTGATGGTCAATGCTTCGTCATATTTAGTGGATGTGACACAATACAGACATATTATTGTTTCTTTGATGTATCTGATGAATACCCAACTAGGTATATGCTTTGTTGTGAACACCTTGAGTTAGTATTTGGTTGATCCCAGACATGTTCACCTGCTAGTTGCAAAGCATGTGATGAGGTACCTGAAAGGTACGGTAGACTATGTTCTCAATTATACTAGAGATCATGACTTTAGACAATATGGTTATATAGATTTAGGTTGGGAAGGAAGTGTCTGAGACAAAAAATCAGTTTAGGTGGATGTTTCAACTTGGGTTCAGCCATGATCTCATGTCTAAGTAGGAAGCAGTCCAATGTTTCTCTCAACATTGCAGAAGTGGAATATATTGTAGCTTGTTTCGCCAGTTGTGAAGCCATATGGATTCATAAGTTGTTATCATGTATATTTGATACATATATGGATGCCACAATGATTCTATATGATAGCCACAACTATATGAATATGACAAAGAACCCCATGTTCCTGGATAATACAAAACACATATCAATATGGTATTTGAATGTGGAGTGGCGATTGAGTTTGTCCAATCTATTCATTCTAGCCATCGTAATAAAAAACTGATAGAGGGGAAGCTAGGTTATGTAAAAAAGATACACGAGAGCATGCAATTGGACTTCTCATCTTTCCAATGTGTTATTATTAGGTGCAAGTGGTGGGATAATTTCAAATGAAATAATGTAAAGGAAGATCATGATAGTGGGATAATATGTATCAACTTAAAAAAGATGTTGGATGAGAATAAGGAGCCTTATGTTTACCCAAAACACTGTAACCGAGTGTTCTTTTACTTGGATGTGCTGGATAGGAATTGGTGGTTCATACTAAGACATGATCCATGATCAAAACACTTTTTTGAGAAAAACAATGTATCATGCCAAGCGAGGAAGATAAATTGGGTGATGGAAATGAATAATGATATATACATGTTTTATTTTCACATTTATGTTATAGTTGTGGCATTTTATTATTGGTATCTTTAATTGATGAATTTTGTTTTTTATTCATTTTATGATGTTGAATATGAAAAGTTAACTACCATTAAAAACCATATAACCCAAATGAATTACTGCAAAGGGATGATGGAGCGATGAGGCATTCAGGTTCTTCTAGGGTTTGTGCGCAGGGTTAGACCTGCCATCCTTTGAAACTATTTTCTCCTTTGACATTGTTCTTGCTAATATGATGCCCATTGGAAAGTCTTGCCACAGATCCATGATGACAGTCTTGGGAGGGGAGGCAGGACCCTCCCAGTCACACAATGTTTTTCCCTCGGTCTAAGGTTCTATTGGTACCTTCTCCACAGTAAATATCGTTACAAAGGATATTCCCATCCCAATGGAGGACGTTGGTAACAGTGAAAATATTATGACTGACAATGGATCTAGACATGGCGCAAACCCATTCTAGAGAAGGAACCCCTGCATACTGTGTATGGTGAAAACCCCCTTCCTAAACCTTCCAATAGAAAGAATCATCGCCAAAGCTTAGAAAATGAAAGAAAATGCTCTAATCAGCAAGTTTATGGGATTCTATCCGATAGAGAAGGTGCTTCAAGGATGGATAGAAGCGAAGTGGAAACCCAAAGCCCACTTCGATCTGCAGCTGGGATCGAAAGGATTTTTCACCATTATCTTCAACCATCTTGAGGACAAGGCTCGAGTAGAAGATGGAGGACCTTATTTCTTCAATGTTGTAGGGTTGTACTTAAAAAACTGGGTGGAAATAATTTTCCTAGAGAAAGAAGACTTATCCTATGCCCTAGTCTAGATCAGAATGTTCTCGCTCCCTTAATAATAATGGGACGAAACCACCCTTCAAGAGATTGGAAATACCCTAGGAACCTTTGTGAGAAAGGCAGACCAAACCAGAATCAACAAATTCACATCCTATGCCAGGATCTGTGTCTACATGCACATTGCTCGTGGCCTCCTAGACGCCATCTTCCTCTCCCATGAAGACTATGATTGGATTCATCCCCTAGACTACGAGCATATCCCCTTCATATTCCAGAAGTTCCATGAGCTTGGGCATATTTTCAGAGAATTCCCTACAAATAAGAAAACTGAGAAACCAAAGGAGGCAAGAAAGGACCATTAGGGATTTCAACAATTTGACAAGAAGAAAATAATCCATAGGAAGCTGTGTCAAGAAAATAACCAGGAACAACTTTCAACCACAAGCAATAGCTTACAAGTCTTGTAAGATCATATGGAATGTCCATATATGGAAATGACCCATGAATAAAAAGGGGGGGATCCTGTTCATGAAAATATTGAACCAAAAGACCCACAACAAGAAGTGAGCAAAACTAACCACTCTGAAATCTGACGACACGCAGGGGAAAACACTGATGGAACACATTGGGGATAAACAAGTTCCCAAACCCCTGGATGAGGATGATATGAAATATTACTTCCCAGAAGGTCTAGTTATTCTAGGATTAGAGGATGCATGCACAAGAAACGCTTTCAACTTGATCCCTGCCAAGCAGATCCACTTAATGCAGGAAGCCCTAGCCAAAGTCAAAGCTCAAAAGAAATTAGGTGTTCATAATTCCGGTTAAAAAGACAAAAAAAGGCCCAAAGAGACTCAAAGAAAAGGGGCCGTAAATATGATCTCCAAAGAATCAATCATCTGGGAAACACACTGGTTGAATCCAACCAATATGCCCAGTTAACAAAATTTTTCTCTTCTCCCTCAGTAGTTATCCAATGAAGATCCTCTCATGGAATGTCTGCGGTCTCAACTGTTGATGAGAACAAATAATGTTGAAAATGAAAATTCAAAAAGACAAACCTACGGTACTTTTTATATAGGAAACTATGCTCCAGTGATTTAGCTACCAAGCTCATGTCCCGAATATGGAAAGATTGTCTCAATATAGCCATTGATGCCGTAGGTGCCTCGGGCGGCATCTCCATCAGCTACAACCCTCTCCTGGTCACCCCGAGTGAAGCTGCCTCCTACATGTATACTATATCATCCTCCTTTGACTTTCTAGGCACCAACATCAAAGGTTACCTCATGAAAGTGTATGGACCTCAAGTTGTGGATTCAAAGATGCACCTTCTAAACTTCATAGATTGGTTCTACAAATTGCATTTCGACTCTCCTATACTCATCGACAGATATTTTAATATTATATCCACTTTGGAAGGGAAAAAAGGAGGCATCATAGCTCTCTCTGCTGAATACACTGCCTTCAAATCCACCATCAACTCCTGCGCTTTGGTGGATATCCATACCTCCTATGGTTTTTTTACCTGGAATAACAGAAGGGGTGAACCCATCAAATTGCCAAGGGGCTTGACCACTTTCTGGTTCCTGACAAAATTCTCACTCTTGGAGGGCTTTTGGATTCTTTTGTCCTTCCCACAAAAGGGTCTGACCACTAGTCGATCTCTCTCTCATGGCACAATCAGGGTGCCCCCTTTTACAAACCCTTCACCTTTGAAAATTTATGGCTCACTCACCCCTCCTTCAAGGAATCTATTAGCTCTTGGTGGGAGAATATGACAGTAACTGGATGCTTGAAAATGGCCATTATGCATAAAAAACTTAAGCTACATCGCAATCACCTTCAGTAATGGAACCAGTCCACTTTTGGAAACATCTTTGAGGATAAAAAGGCAATTCAAGAAAGCTTAGCTCCTCTTCAACGTATAACCATGGATCATGGTTATAGCCAGGAAACCAAACTCCGGGAAAGAGATCTTCTTAACCAACTCAACAAAAGATGTGAACAAGAGGAGATATTCTGGAATAAAAAATATAGGGTCAAATGGTTGTGTGAACGGGAAAAGAACACAAAATTATTCCACCGATCCACCATACAACACATAATGAGAAACATGATCAACAAGTTGCACTCAGAAAATGGAGAGATTCTGGAAGAGCAAGAGCAATGTCGGAAGAGCTCACCTGACATTTTAGTAAACTCCTCACAGAACCTAATCGTTCATTCCAAAAAGTTGTTTCTAAGGTCACTCAGCAAATCCCCTCTCTGTTCAACAATGACCACAACCAGTCACTCATGCATCCCATCAACATGTAAGAAGTGGAAGCGGCAATAAAACAAATGGTTTATGGAACAAGCCCGGGTCCTGACGGCTTCACCATAGAGTTATTCCATCATTGTTGGAGCATAATAAAAGAGGAATTCTTGGATTTGGTTGAAGAATATCACAAAAAAATATGGATCCTACCTGCGCTCAACGCCATGCACCTTCTCTAATCCCTAAAGAAATTGGACCATCCCATCTTGGTAAATTAATACCCATCTCTCTCTGCAATGTCATTTACAAGATCATCTCCAAAGTAGTGGCTAATTGACTGAATTCCCTTTTACCTCTCCTCATTTCTCCTGAACAATCAGGCTATGTCAAAGGTTGTCAAATACTTGATGGAATCATGTTAGCTCATGAAGTGGTTCACTCTCTTAAAACCACCAAAACCCCTAGAATTATCCTTAAATTAGATCTCTCCAATGCCTTTGACAAAATGAGCCCGTACTTCATTGAAAAAATATTTTTAGCTCTTGGATTCTATCAGGAGTTGGTCAAATGGATCCTTTCCCTCATCTCCTCATCCTTTTTTTCTATTTTGTTCAATGGCTCACCCTCCTCCACTTTCTCCCCCTTACGTGTCCTCCATCAGGGAGATCCTCTTTCCCCTTTTCACAAACCATGTGAGGTTTATCTCTTCATGAATTCCCCCCACTAGCCTACCAGCAGTTTGTGGATGGAAATCTCCTCTTTGGTCATTCTTTATTTTAAGAACCCTGTATTATTGACTCTATGTTCAATACCTTTTAAGAAGCTTCAGGAGCCACTCTAAACCTTGAAAAGTCCCAAAGCTTCTTTTTCAATACTGGGGTAGCTACTCAAAGAAACATAACCCGCATCCTTATATTCTCAGTCTCCTCCCTACCTTCAAAATACTTGGGTGCTTCATTGTTTGTCTCAGCCATCAAACACACCCTGTGGAAAGAGATGTTGGACAAACTTGAAAACCGTTTAACCTCGTGGACCTTCCGCTCCCTCAACCTCCCCAGTCATGTTTTCCTTCTAAATTATGTTCTTTAGTCGATGCCTCTATACCTCTTCTATGTCTTGGTAGCCCCAAAATGGGTCTTAAAAGCAATCAAAACCATGAAAAGGTATTTTCTTTGGGGTTGCAATAATAACAATAATCGATGGGACCTAGTCAATTGGAAAAAGTTATGTCTCAAGAAAAAGGAGGGGGACCTCGATATTAAGGACCCTGAGCTGAACAAGCAAGCCCTCTCAAGAAACATTTGGTGAAATTGGATATCAAAAAACAACTCCCCTTGGACCATGCTATGGAAAAAAATGCTTTGGAATATTCCCCACATCATCTAATCATATTTGACGAGGACATCCTTGGCTCCCATATCTGGAAGGCGGCCAAAAAACACAGGTCGTTCATACAAAAACATAGTTTCTGGGAAATAAAATATGGGGATAAAGCCCTTTTCTGGTGTGACTCTTGGCAACAGTTACCTAGTTTAAAAATTCTTCTTCCAGACCAAGACATTCAAACTTATATCCATCTCAATGAGGACCTCAATGTGAAATACCTCTGGAAACCTTCGAATGACGGATTCCATCATTGGAAAGATACCTCCACCTGGGACATGGTACCCAACAAGGAACTTGTGGACAAAATATGGACTAAAATAAGCAGTCGACACCTTAAAAAAAAACATGGCATGGATGTCATCATATGGGGCCACAGACCTTCAGGTACTTTCTCGGTTAAGAAAGCCTACAACGTCCTTTGTGCCCCGTAGGATCTCCATCCCTCCCCTATTTTGAAACCATCTGGAAGCCCCTTTTGTGGCCCAAAGTCTCCCACTTTCTTTGGCTTCTAATGCACCATCGTATCTTCACTTGGGAGAATCTGTCCAGAAAAGGGTTTCAAGGTCCCTCAATATGTTGTCTCTATCTCGAATAGCATGAAACCATAGACCATCTCCTTTATGCTTTCCCCTTCTCTAGCTCTCTGTGGGACTCAGCCGTTGAAGATTTTCGAAGAACCAATCGAGTAAAAGGAAATTTAATGAACATCTTCAATAGTGGATTGAACTCCCGTTTGAAAGTAAAATCCTCAATAAACTCTGGACACTTGTTGGTCCTCATTTTGTCACCATTTTTGGGTTAAATACTTTACATATTAGCACATGTTTTGTTACCTTTTGGTGTATTTTGTACCATACAACTCACCATTCAAGCCTCAGGTATGAATGAATTTAAGGTTTATGTAAATTTTGTTTATTATTATCATTTTACGATTTGAATGATTAAATTTGACATGATATGAAGCGTATTTGATATATTGATTCATGTGTATAATTGTTTGCAGGTTATATGGTCTTTTAGACAAGCTAACAAACAGACATGCATTCAACTAGATATATGGAGAGCATATCCACCTTGTCGTCTAGATCGCTAAATAGACCACGCAATACTGGTAGTGAATTTCTGTGCATTAAAGGCATGTAACAACCATGAACTGTTGTGACCACGCGCCAACATCTTAGCATCAACCTTCTTTTGGAAGGATGCTTGTCTAATGTCTTTGTGTGACACCTTAACACCGGCTCCAATTAAGACTGAGAGCATATACCACATCGCGCGCCAGAGAGGAACCAGATCTGCGAAGAAGAAGGAACTGTCATCTATTAATTATCAATGTAATTACTTGTTATAATGACTGTCTTATCATAAGAGTAGTTGACCACTGAAAGGGTCGACTTGCTTGCCTTCTGTAAACACTATATATATAGGTGATCTCATGTGAGGAATAAGGTTAATCGATGAATGCTATAGCTGATAGCTCATGGTTAGTAGCTGATAGAATCGATGGAGTTAGTTAGGATAGCGAGATAGTTAGTTGTTTTATCCGTTTTCCACAAGACTCGGTAACACCACCTTTGGTTTAATGAAAGCTCCATTACATTGTGCATGATCGTGTTCTATTAAAAGAGCATTACTATGTTTCTTGGGAGGGCCCCTTGACAACAGAGTTTTACATCTTTGTGTATGTTTTGTTATTTCCTTTCTTTGTAACTAGTATAATTTTTCTTATAAGTTGTTTATGTAGTTTTGTTCCTGTAATCATTTATGTTTTGTGTAGTATAGATTCCATTGTTATTATGTGGATTATGTAGGTTTATTTTACCAGTTAGCAACCAGTTGCGCCTAGAATAGTTTCAAAATTCCTTTTCAAAGTTTCTACAATTCATTGCTTAATTCTTAGACTAGATTCCTTTGGTTAAGTCACAGTAAAACTAGTTTTGTTTAGTTCTGTTTTTGCTTAAATATATTTCAGTCTGTTTAGTAATGTAATTTCCTTTTTGAATTATGAGTTAGTTTAGATTATGTTGCTATAAGATTTAATTAGTAAATAGATTTACTCTTTTACATTTCATTAGCATATGCATGAGTCAGCTGCTCTAAAATAAATCATTTAAATTCACTGTTTCCCGAAATTTTAATATTTTCTTCAGACAGACTCTCATTCAAACAGTCTGTGCTGCCTTCCATACAGACCTTCGTTTCAAGCTACTGTTCAGTCTTTCATTAAACCCTATATGTCCTTAATTTGTTTTGAGTTTATTTCCTTAGTTTTTAGATTCTGTTTTAATGGTAGTGGTTAGATAGTGATTGTATTTTCTCTTAATACCATTAGATAAGATTGTTAAACTACTTGTTAGAACTCATTCTTCTTTTCTCCTTCCTTCTCACCTTATGCCTAAAGAATTATGTTATGTATTTTGATATTTTGTTTTGACTTGTAATTAAATCTGAATTGTTCCTTCACATGTAAAGTTTTAAATGTATTAATAGATTAAGTATCATTGCTCATAGTAATACAATTTATCGTCTTAATCATATGGTTGTTAAAAGAATCCATAGGATATAATTTAGATCATCTTTATAAGTCTTCTGCTTGTTCATATATCATGTTTACCTCCTTGTAATATTATTTTATCTTTTGCAAGTAAGGTTCAAAGGTTTATTTGTTTATAGATCAGTATGTTTACTATAGCTTGTAGTTGGATGATTCTTAGCCTACATATTTTTGTAGAGATTAAGTTAGATCTAATTCCCTTTAGCTTCTTCACCTGATTTGAAAGCCATTTTGATACTTCTCCTGCTCCTGTCCTGAATACAATAAACCCTTATCCTCAAAATAGTCAAGGAGAATAGAATTAGTGGCCATCTATTAGTTGCATGTATAAGCTTTTAAGAAACATAATTAGTTTTTGTAAATTCTTCCTTGTAAATTGTTTCTCAATAAAATAGACCTTCTTATAAAGAGTAGTTCATTGTCATCACACTGTCTATAACTTTATCTTTTAATAATTTTTTTAAGTAGATTAGTATAATTTGATACCACTCTACCCAGTCCTCTATTTTTATTAACTTAACTAAGTTATATCCTTAGGAGTTCAACTCAAGATATTTCAATATTTGGTTTATTAAAGTGTTACCACAATACTCTCTACCTTTGCATATATTTTGTAGCAATTCTAAGCCTACTAACCCCAGTTGATAATTAAATATTAGGTAAATTATTCAAGACAATATTTTTCCCAACATTTTTTGCGTCGTTTCCAGGGAGTTGTACCGTAAGGCATAATAGATGTACCATGGTAATGGGGGAACAGTAAGATGAGAGGTAAGAAACTGTGCATCTATTATAACAGATGCCCCCAAATCCAGTAGTAATAGTAGTAGTAGTAGTAGTATAGGGATAGATTCATTAAGATAGTTTTACAGGAAACATAAGACCCTAACCATCAACTCAGTAAAACTCATAAAAAAAAAAGAAAAAAACATCTATAGGAAGTAATTCTGCTAGAAATATAAAGATATTCTTACGAGGGAAATCATAGAAAGAGAAGAGAACCTGGAAAAAGATATTGAGGCCCTTATTCCTGACAAAATTTAAAAATAAGTAACCAGGTAACCTATTAATCTTCCACTAAGTCATAAAGTTAGATAATATAACTCTTTAAGTGGCGGAGCTGAACTTCACTAATTTTGTCAATCTTTCCTAGGTTGAAGCTCTCTTTGGCAATAGTTGTTAGATTTTTATCATTCTCAGCTAGCATTATGATCTTAGGATTTTTAACTGAGAGAATAACATGCACAACAATAAAACAAAAGAGACAAGAGACACAAATAATTTTCCTTGGGGAAACCATAAAGGAGAAAACCCCGCAACTTCCTCAGAGATAGAATGAGCACCAATGGCAACAGTAAAACCTGAAAACATAAATATGATCTCCACAGCTTCTGTCTTTCTCTCTCACACTGAGAGAGCTTCTCCTCTCTCACTCATGCGCCCCAATGAGTGAGTGTGTGTATAATAAATGGAGAGGATCACTCTCTATTTATATTCTTTTGTTCACTTGGAACCCACTCGAACATGTCGGCCTCACTTAACAATTACTTACTAGAGACAACATCTCTAGGAGTGTCTAATATCCCTAGTGCCCCAAAACTTGTGGGGACTTTTCCTCCTCCGACCAATAAGGAGGGTTATCCTTAACACAATGGTGGGGACTATTGCCCCGACTTACAATGACTCACCTAGGGTCGAATTCTCTAAGATAGTCTAATAACCCTAAGGCCCCACAACTACGGGGACTTTAACCCTTGACAAATAGGAGGGTTACCCGCAATGACTTTACATGACTTGTTACATTATAGAAACTCCCGATTGGAACATTGGGGCAATACATTACTCAATTACATTACAAACACATCCTGGAATAAACATCGGGGTATAATACATAAGATATAAAAGTGAATTCATTCTGAAGTTACAATTACATCAACACTTCCTCTTAACTAGGAAGGTATTCTCTCGACACAATTTATCAGCACAAGTCTTCTTCTCTGTATCATCTGGATCGTCATCAAGTTCTCGTCATCTTCAATTCATCTTCATCTTTATTTCATTTTCATCTTCAAGTCATCTTCATCCGGATTTGGATCATCACTCGATCTGGATCATCATCACTGGATCTAGATAATCACTCAATTTGGATCATTATTGTTGGATCATCATCAAGTCATGATCATCACTTGATCTGGATTGTCACTGCTAGATCGTCACTTGATCTGGATCGTCACTGCTCGATCATCATCAAGTATGGATCATCACTTGATCTGGTTCGTCATCAAGTCTAGATCATCACTTGATTTGGATCGTCACTACTAGATCATCATCAAGTCTAGATCATCACTTGATCTAGATCGTCATTGTTGGATCATCAGCAAGTCTGTATCATCACTTGATCTGGATCATCATTGCTAGATCATCATCAATTCTAGATCATGACTTGATATGGATCGTCATCAATTCTAGATCATCACTGCTAGATCATCATCAAGTCTGGCTCATCACTTGATCTAGATCGTCACTACTGGATCATCATCAAGTCTGGATCATCACTTGATCTGGATCATCACTACCGGATCGTCATTAATTCTGGATCATCACTTGATCTAGATCATCATCAAATCTAGATCATCACTAAATCATCATCATCATTACTGCTTCTGCTATCTCAATCAAATGGTGTTATCTCTTCATTCTTCTCGTCACAAGAATTTCTATAGAGCCAACCCTTTTTCATGCTGGTTGTAGGCCTAGCATCCATTGAGGTCTTCTTCAACACTTATATTTGACACTTAAGTCAGAATGGCCCGCCCAACTCTTACATATAACCTCATATTGTCAGAAAGGCACGCCCAACGCTCACATCTGACCTCATCTTGTCAGAAAGGCCCATCACTCACATCTAACCATGTGTAAACACATCGTACCAGAATGGCTCAACACTTATATCCGATCATGTGCAAGCACATAGCATCGGAATGGCTCTGCACTTACATCCAACCCCATCTTGTCAGAAAGGCACAACACTCACATCTAACCATGTGAGGAACCTAATCCTTTAACCATGATAGAATGGCTCAGCCCTTACATCTGATCAAGTGGGAGCACATCCCTCTATCACATCAGAATGGCTCTCAGTCCTAGACTAAGTTTTCCTGGTAACTGACCAGGAACTTCCATTCCAAGAATGGCAATATCCCTTATATCTGATCATGTAGGAACTAAACCTACAGTCATATCGGAATGGCTTAGCACTCATATCTGACATGGAAGGAACCTAAATCCTCTCACCATGACAGAATGGCTCAGCCCTTACATCTGACCATTGAAGGAACCTAGTCCTCTCCCATGTCAGAATGGCTCATGGACTCATCACTTCCGTTTGGAGGGAACCTCGATCTGGAGAACACCAAGCTTCTCCCTGAAGTACTCAAAATTCTCTTTGGCCATTTATAGCATAGAATCACATCAGGGTTGATTACATCTAAGGATGAACTGCAACCTTCACCAGGACCAATTACATCCAAGGGAAACTTGTCTCATTAGCTATGCTAGAAATCCTTATTTCAAGATATCTCGATCAATATCACTGCTCCTCTCTGCATCATGCAAGTCAGATCAACCAAATCAAATAGAAGTTTTCAAAATAAACATATTACCTCCCAAATAGCAAGTGGCAAGATCTTTTGCCTCAGTTGTACTCAACACCATGCAGGACTCCATCCTGCCAAACCAAGAGATCACACTTGATCCCATACTCAACTGTACCCTTTAGGTACCTCACTGCATGCTTTGCAACCATCAGGTGAACATGTCTCAATGTGTTCACAGCAAAGCAAATATCTGGTCTCATATTCATCAAGTTAATCAAGGAATAAATCATTTGACAATAAATCGTGGAATCAACCGTCTCTTATGAAGCATCACTTAATAGCTTCATGATTGATGCCATATTTGTGGTCATGGCCTTACAGTCCATCATCTTGAATCTCTTCAAGATCTCTACTGCATAATTCCTTTGTTTGAGGAAGATTCCATCCGCATTCTGCCACACCTCCATGCCTAGAAAATGGTGCATCGACACATAACAGGATCATCACTGGTCTTCCGCCTTCAACCTTAAAGAAAAGGTTGGAATCCACTTTACTCTTAGTAAAGCCTAGAGTCATCAGTAAGTTGTCCATCCTGTCGTACCATGTCAAAACTCAGGATATTATGCTGTCACTCTCTCTGAAGTGGAGCATCATTCTCCCTTTGTCTTTTGTACTCTATGCACTGAAACATTCTGTACCAGAGTGACAAGTAGCTTCCTATGCTACTAATATTCTATATATCCATCTAGGATCATTGGATACCAAGATCCTCTATATTGAATTTTTTCGAAAGTTCTTCTCGCACCCATATGAGAGCTTGTCATCCTCTATAGAATTTCATCTTCAACCTTGTAGCAAAGGTTCAGGTCTTCATCAAGCTCCTCATGTAGGTGTTATCGCATGGGTGTCTTCTGATCTCTTACAAGGCCTTCTTTCATTTGCACACATGATTATTCCTATCATGTGTATCTCTAGTGGTTGCAAATGTCTCTTCGTAGTCTATGCCTTGTGCTACGAATCTTTCCTTGTATCCCATGATGTTTCCATCTACTGCATGATGGAACTATGAACTTCTCTTCATGTATCGATACTGCATCCTAGACATCATTCTTCTTGAACCTTTCTTCTTGGTTACTTCTTCATGGCTAGAAGGTTCTGCATCAATGATATCATATTATTCTTCATCTTGAACTGTCGTCACTTGTAGGTGATTATGTATGCGATCTTTCCTACAAGTCAAATGTAGTTGTATAGTTAGAAACATTTCATAAGTTATATTCATAATGAAAAATTCTTATGCATAAATATATGTGATCATGCAACTACTTTAGCCAATACAACATCCATCCATATCTCACAGAAACTTTCTAGATGCCTTCCATCTCTACCAGGACAACATTGAGATTGTGCACTAATCCAATATGTCAGCAAAGAGGTTTCATTCTAGATAAGTAGAAATGGAGAGTTGTATAGCACCATGAGCTACTTACCCATCACATGCATATCAATAGAATATTTTCATTAATGCAAACATTCTATCATGCATAATACATCAACTGAATATAAACAAATGCATAATCAAAACAATATCATGAAATGACAATTGAATACTTATCTTTATTTGTTTCATGGGTAGACTCCTTCTTGAACCTTCAGCTTCATATTCTTCTTCATTCATCATTTCTTATCCAAATTCTAAGTTGGATAAGAGTTTCTTCAAGAGTTGAGTCCTTCGTATTCCTCATCGCTTGAGGGATCTTTTTTCGATAGTGAGATATTGATCTTCAGTTGCTCCCATCTTCTCTTCTCTTGATATGAGTTGAGCTTCTTCTTCTTCCCAGAGTCTGCTAAAAGTAATCACTTTCTTCTGGCACACATTCCTTGCATGAATGAATCACATGATCCTGGGAGGCCATTCAAGGTGGCTACCACTACTTTTCCATTCTCCACTTCTTCTTCTACTGCTACAAGTTGTTATGCATTCTAGATCTTCACATTCTTCAACTGTTTTCTCAAAGCCATCTTCTGATTTATGTTCTTATCTTCAAATAGCTTGATCGAGGAATCAAACATATTCAGTGTCTTTAGGGAAGACACTTGTGGTACAGGTTGATCAATGATTGAATAAACAATTATCTTCTTGGCCTTGATCAAGTTCTTCTTGTGTAAGGCTTTGAGCCTCATCTCCCTCTCGAACTGGAACATCTCTACTCATGTAGGTTTCCAATTCATTTTCTTTAGAGAGATCATATACTTCCATGCTTGGAAGTTGTCAAATTAAACAATATTATCATCAAGATGATGTGATATATAAATTTGAAATGAGAACCTCAAATGAAAATATCCAAAGATTAGATCTTACCGATTTGAGGTGTCCGTCCTGGTTCCAGAGCTAGCTGATCTAGGGTTTGTCAGAGAAACCCTAATTTTCAAAACTTGGGATCTTTCAAATATGATTGGATAGAAAGATAGATATCTTCAAGTTGAGCTGTCCAATGTACTCCTTTTCTGAAAACAGTGGAGGGAAGCTTCTGGAACAGGAAGCCCTAGTTTTCTAATTTCTTCTGCAGAAATGCCTGTTACGATTTCTGCAGTATCTCTGAAATTACTACTCCTCTATGTCTAAAAATATGTACTGAGGTAACGTCGCATGTCTTTATTCCAACACCATAGGTTTCATCAGGATTATTTTCACAAATTGGGACTTATGATCATTTTCCCAAGGTGACCTATTACAGGACTGTTCATAACAGCGAAGTTGTGCAGACTTCCACGTGTCACTGTTTCGTCTTATAAGTCTGAATCTTGGACCACAGAAAGAAAATTACGTTCCCATTCTGGAACATCTACAGAAATTTCATTTGGACCTTTGTAGCCCAAGATATAGCAATTCTCCCTAGGTGTCCTTTTTAGGGATGAATCCTGGAAGAGGCAGGAACCCTAACTTGGAGGGATCATATCTCCTTGAATATAGTGAATATGAGGCTAAATTTTGGACACATTCTAAATCAAGATTTTATATTAAACATATACAATTTTTTGCTTTTGATCCTTCTCCAATCTTGGGATATAGCGAATGTACCAAAACTTAGCAGTTTTAGTATTTAGAGTTTTTCTAGCTCGGGGTCAAACTAGGGTTTGACTTTCCCAGAGTTTCACCCAACCAAAAATATTGATCCAGGTCTCTAAAATTCAATTTTGATGAGGAGAAAAATTCTATGCCAGGCTCACTCAAAAATTCCTCTTCTGTAGAAATCCCTAATTTCCCACATCGAAAACTGAAGATGCTCGGAATTGAATTCTGCTTCGACAGAAAGATGCACCCTTCAATAGAGAGTCAACCTAGCATACTTTTGCTGTTGGACTATGGAGAGAGACATAAAAATTAAGAAGCCCTAGATTCTGCAGATTCATAATGTCTTCTTCTCAGGTTAGCTCTAATTCCATGTTAGATTTTTATCATTCTAAGCTAGCATTATGATCTTAGGATTTTTAACTAAGAGAATAACATGCACAGCAATAAAACTGTAACATCCCCGACCCTCTAACCGGAAAAGAGGACGCTACCAAACAAACAAAAACCTTTGGGAAACTAGCCCCATGAACATGAACATATATAAAATGCTGAAATAAAATTCTTAAAACACAAAACATGCTAAGATGCATAATCATTCACATACATCGCAGAAGCAAACATACATTCAGGCATTAAACTTTTTCATCATAGTTCATTAGCCATAAAATATAATTGTAGAGATGAAATATACATAGATACAATCTCATAAAGGACTTGTCCCGCAACCAGCTACGCCGCTGCAACGTTCCACCCAACCAATGGTTGGCGTGCTCATCAATCTGTCAGCAACGTTGCCACCCCCGAGCTGGGCATGATTCCCCAAGGAGTAAGGGTCAAAGGAGGCTTACACATAGCCAAGGTACACAAATCAGCCAAGCCCACATAGTAGGGTTTATCAGGCCGTCAAGGAGCTAGGAAAGGATAAATGCTAAGCTGGTGGCCTCAATGGAGAGCTAAGGACTCCTACACCAAAGCTAACCTGAATTCTAATACATCCACACACCCGACACCAGGAATCAGTCCTTTCTCTGCTTCACAGTCCCTCAAGCCCTGACTTCCCTTTCCAATATTCTTCCAAGTTATGGAGGAGAAAGACAACAATCTCACTCTGTTTGACTGGCTCCAAACATCAGTTTCTCAAGCATACCCAACCTCTAATCCTACTCTCAATAGTCTGAAGACCAACCACTGCATACCGTAACAAAACAAATAGTTCACAGCTTTGTGAAGAAGATGAAGACAACAAGGTGACAACCCCAAATGAAAAGGTGAACACAGCTCAGGTCAAACAAGACGTTTCAGAGTTGTTCTTGGCCCTAACATGGCCAAAACACTCGGCATCAATTCCACAAGATATTGGCACACGTAGCAACCAATACCAGGGAAATATCAACAACCCAAACTCATAATGAAACAATGGAAGCCTCACACAGTCCCCAACGGGAGAGAAGTCCGATTCTCAATCCTAGACAGGGGAAGAACCTAAACATAGACCACAAGCAATAAAAGAAAACCACAGTCCGTGATCAATAATGAAATGTCTAGAAGGACTACAACAGGAATGTGAGTAGGGGAAAAATTGACCCTCAACATAAACAGGAGGAATACATGGGAACCACGGAAAAACATCCCTCAGTGACAACCACGACAATCCTTCGCAGTCCGACAATGGTGGAGGAAAGTACCCAGTATTTCTATGTGAATAGGATATAGAACCAGTCCACAAGCCAGCAGCTCATGAGGCAGAGGAGAACGACCCCCTCAACAATGAATTGTAATCCATTTTAACTCTGCCCTGCATGAGGAAAATGAACAGTCGATGGTGGGGAGAGTGGACAGAACGATCGACCATCGCATCGTGGAGAGAGTGTAAGCGTGAGCATAGTGGTTTTTCTACTAGCCCATAGTTTCCCCCACTAACAACAGAATAACTAAGGTGGTCGACACAAGGAAAACCCCGAATGGCCCCCCCACAGGTTAGATAAACCCCCCCCCCCCCTTTACGTTAGGAAATCATGCCCTTTTCATTTAACGTTGTACCGTTGTAGTTGGTTGTAGGTTTATTTTAATTGATGTGCATATTTACATGATGCAAAACTTTAGTGTGTCGGATAGCATGATATACCATTGGAAACGATACCAATTGCCAAAACATACACAACCAAATCGATGGTGGGGTTTTTTCCTTGAGCTCCACACCACGATTAATTACAAAATTACATCATGTACCTTTTAATGCAAACGGGGTCAAAATTGGGGTATTACAATCTCCTCCCCCTTAGAATAACACCGTGCTCGGTGTTCCAATACATAGGAATACATATACAATTTGCACATCAAAATTTCAAAATTTTGCAGATCTGTCCCACACTCAATTATTTACTTGAACTTTCAGGACCAAGCCCCCTCAGCTTCCACAATTTTCTCCTGTTGCCTCTCAACTTTTGGCTCATCCCCAAGTTGAGAAAATTTGTGGCTGCTACCCTCTTTATGTTCCCTCATTGGGTAGTCCCAGCGTAAATGATGTCCTCCGCATTTGTAGCATTTCGCTGGCTGCTTCATCTTTACCTGCTGAATTTCCTTTGATTCTTCATGCTTGGGACATTTATTAATGGATCGCTTGGACGAATGTCCCATCATTGATCCACTTTCCTTGCCTTTATAGATTTCTCCCAGAAGGCTTTTGACCTCCTTTTGCAAATCAATAGAGTCTTGCAAAAACGGGTGGTTCATCTCATTCTAGCTTTTCTGTATCTTGAGCATCTCTCCAAGATTCTCTTGGGTCCTGGAAATCGTTTGAAGGAGACTTCCAGTCAAGTCCAATAACTTTTGGTCTTCTACCACGATTAATGTGTACCATTGGATTTCGCCTTTCTCACCTATGAAATGCATCATTGAAATTCTGTTAGACCAAGCATAATATAGGCATTAATATCAGTCAATTAATTTCCCAATTGGCATGACAATCCAAGTCTCATTAAGGAGACTTTCATATTTTTCATGGCTTCCCAACATGCACATGAGCTCATTCATGTCCATTCTTGGGCAGGGAATTAACCATTCCAACATTCACAATTTACTTAAAGGAAATAAACACATTCTATTTTCAGTCAGACATGCATTCAACAATCCTTGTTTTCACAATGGATATATATATATATATATATATAATCAGAAGGAAGAGAGAGAGCAACAATAGTTTTTCTTTTCCCCTCTTTGTTTTTTTCCATCCTGGAACCCACACCACCACTGTGGCTTTTCATGCTCTTAGCCTCTTTCACTTCACCATGAATGCTAGACCAATCCCTCTTGGTCATGACACTTAGTGTCTCTGGTCTATTTCAGACCTTTCAAGCATGGGGACTCCCCACATGGTTTGTCTCGGCTGCTAGGAGCTTCACAGGCTCACTAGAACCTTTTTCATTACTACTCATTCTGGACTCTTCAGGATAGTCACACATCCACATGCACCCCTCGGATGCTCTTGTAGTCCTCGCTTCCAGCGATACCTATATTCAAACATTGAATAAATTCACAGGTTTAGTTTATTCGCATCAATTTTTATCTCTTAAACACGAGTTTAAAACATCATAATCAAATCATATACACATGCATATTCATAAGCAAGAATTGCAAAATAATCCAATACTTATCTGTATTATGCGTTTCCTCATTGGTCCATAGGATTCTGCTTTGCTTTGCAAGCCATTGGATCGCCTATGGACTTGGATGTTAGGTCAGCACGCAGGCTGCTCCACAACATCCTTATATATATATATATATATATCAGGCATAATCAAGCCAACCTTCAGTTGGGTTTATCAGACCGTCAACAAATCACCTGCAATTATATCAACAATGCACTTATATCAACAACCAATCATCAGCCAAGCCAACACCGTTGGGTTTATCAGGCCATCAATAATAACACATGCACTTATATCAACAATAAATGACCATTCCAGGTCCCATTTTCGGTAGTGAGCTCTAATTCCACTAACCCATATCACACAAGAGACCACTCCCTTCTCTGAGTTGGCAGTCCCTCAGGAATGTCTCCTTCTCTGTGCCCTTTAGCAGGAGGTAGGATAAGCTCAAGCCATTTTCCATTCGGTGTACAAAACCAGACTACATTTGTTTAGCCTGACAACACAAGCAATATAAGCATATTCGTTAGCATCATTGCTCTAAAATCGTAACCACATTTCACATCATTCACTATCAAGTATTGAGACACCAAGAGTGCGTCCACTCCCTAGGGTGTAATCAATATTGAAAAACCCTTCCATGATCCAACATCGAAAAAGTGTGCACCCTTCTCCGGTGTGTGCCATGTAGGCCCTATTCATACTCAAGCAATCTACCATAATGGAAATAAAATCAAAACATGCTTTGCATATTGAATTTAACAACTTGACATTCATATTCTTAGCTAGGGTCATAGAACACGTATCCATTTGCCGAGGCAGTATTCCTTCATTGAGGAGGAATGGGGGCTCCCTTCTCTGAGCTAACAGTCCCTCAGTTTTCCATCCCAATTCCTCTTTACATTTCGTATCCATGCATGTCTTACTGACATAACCTATACCATCTCACTCATGTTTCTTACCAAACATGCAGTCCAGATGAGACATTTCCAAAATGTCCAATGGAGTTTCACCAGAAACCCATTTCCAAGATAAAAGAAAACCTCCCCATGAAGTTTGGCTCCTACACATTCATCAAATAGCCAAACAGTCCATCATTATCTGATAATACAATCCAAATTTGATTGTTCCATAACCAAGCAATAACATTAGTAATTAAATTCAATGAGAATTTGCAACTCTATTTACTATAGAAATTGAGTTACTTGGCAATGAGGTGATCCTCAATTGTGGGTCTCTTGTAAGCAACACCACTATGCCCATTATAATTTTATGCTGACTAGCATAACATAAATACCCACTTACAATGCGTCCTCCTGACACAATATTATGCAAACCAATAGTGATTAGTAGTTGTCAGCAATTTCTTAAATCTGAAATTCACAATTCAAATTTAACAACCCATTATGCATACAACTATTTTTACAGCCATGAGACTCTTCTCATAAGGTTTGGATTTTTCACATGGTAGATTCGGCATTTGTCATGGTCTTACTCTCATTGCCATGTTCTAAACAATCTACCTGAAACATGAACTTCAATCAGCCAAACACTTGGTAAGTAGGGATGCATATAACCTTTTCATTGCTGCAATCATCACTGAAGCATTTTCAGAATTGATAAAATTCAATAATTTTTTTTCCAGGTGTTAATCATATCAATATCACCAAAACTCATTTACTTCACGCAATCATTATCATACTTTAAATTACAGGGTACAATCACATCATTTATGCAATTAAATGAAATGTTTAGATACTCCTTACTTCACAAGCGTATCATTTGTACCACCTTGCTCTTCCATAGAGTATTTCTGGTAGCCAATTGATCATGACTACCCTCTTCATGCACTTACTATCCTGCATTCATAACAACTCTTGAAATGGTTCCATAATTGTCATCAATTCATCATTTCGGCCATTAGTTATTCATAATATCACATGCACTATCTCAATGCATTCATGCAATGCATCACAACATTTGCACCCATACTTACATAATCAGTTACTCACACCCTTCATATGCATCCATTCAATACATAACTACAAGATTTATAAAATATTTTAATGTGTATCCACTCGATGCTACCTTGCATTGATTCAGGAATACTATGCATTCAAACATACCATGCATGGCCTAACCATGACTACTTCATATAAGATGCATTACTATAATCAAGATCACTAGTGCTTACTTTCTTCGGGCTACTAAGCTCATAGCAACATAATATAGGCATAACATATTTCTTTATGAATACAGTATAAAATTCAAATACCCACATGGTATGAGACCTCTTGCTTTTACCACTCCATGCAATTGTCATAATTAAACTCTTACCTTCATGGGTCCTACTTACACCCTTGACATTACCAGTTTGGTTGGTCCTTTGCAGGAGATTGTAAAATTTTCTCACCAACTTTTGATTCTAGACTTGTTGCCTTACCCCTTTCTCCAGAGGGTTTCTAGTCACATTTGTCAACATCAAAAACATATTCATCCATGTCCATGTTGTCATTGGTTTTTCCACTAATGCCAACACCAATGCAATAATTATCATTAGTAATTCATTATAACGTATAATCCTCACTATTCTTTCCAACATGTAATATCCTATGCATGCAAAGCATATCCTCATACATTTTATGTATAAAACTTATAAAATGTAGTTATAATCAGCAAGATAGGGTTTAAGGAAACTTCCCCTTTTAAGTCCCTCATCCTTGCATGGAAATCCTCTTCCACACAACAGCTGGTTTGAATGCATGGTCTTGCTACCTCTGAGCATGCAATCTCCCAGATTTGTCCATATTGACAGCAGCACATTTCTTTTCAAGTAATCACTAGCACTTTGCTGCTCCACACTTAGATTTTGGTGACTCTCCCTTGTTCCCTACTGGATAATCTTTCCAACGCCTATCTACATGCTTCATTCTGACCTCAGGTGTGAAAACCACACCGCTTCTTAGAATGATGGAAAAACACACAACTGTATTTTGGTAAAAAATACTAACTTGAGTCACCTAAGGTTTTCTTCCCTTTTCAGTGCTAGAACTGCTGGAAAATCTAATGAGAAAAATTTACTACAAATCCCACTAGAACACTAGCTGGAACTGCTAAAGAAAATTCCACTGGAAAACTCAATTTTCTTTCTCTCTATCGGGTCCTTTTCCAACTAAGTTACCGACGTTTCGGATCCTTAGTGGACTAGTCTTCCGACCCTTTGACAACCCAGATGACTATATTTCTCCGATGCTCATCAACAGCCCAGATGACTATATTTCTCCGGCGCTCATCGGTGGCCTTATCAGCTATAATTTTTCGTTGTATCGACGATTTCCTCGACTATATTTCTCCAATGTAAGCTTTCTGGACAACATCAGCAATGCC
This sequence comes from Pseudotsuga menziesii, assembly GCA_001517045.1. NCBI lineage: Eukaryota > Viridiplantae > Streptophyta > Pinopsida > Pinales > Pinaceae > Pseudotsuga > Pseudotsuga menziesii. The sequence goes on along the minus strand of LPNX010757312.1, from coordinate 24,637 downwards.
AAGGACTGTTCATCGGATCCTTTCTCACTAACCTCCTGACATTTTGACAGCTAGAACGTCTAACTTTCTCCACTGTGTCAGCAGTCTGGTGCTTTGTGCATCGGGTGGCTAACTATCTATACTTCCGCAATGGTGGCTAATCGATCCTTTCAAGATTTCCATGGATCACAGCTTTGTTGGTGGTCAAAGTGACATCTCACTGTGGCATTGGACACTTAGTCCCCTAGACGTCTACAACGATGGTTCATCAACGCTGAAAACCTTTTCCAATCGGTGATCGAGACTTCTAGTCGTCAGAATGATAGTTCAACTGACAGCTGCAATCGCAGAATCCTAACGACTAAATTCTCTCGACGAAGCTCATCGGCGGTTTCATCTACTAATCTTTTTCGACGCTTTCTGCACTTTGAGAATTTTCGGAATTTATCTTCCCTTGTCTGTCGCCACGTCGGCTTTCCAAACAACTAACTTTCATCGACACCTCTTGTTCTATCTATTGGTGATCCCATATTCTATTCTCCCTCGATGTGTCGGCGGCTCAAACAACAACTTTTCCCGCCGCATCAGCGATCTGAAGCATAACTATCACGGCATCGGCAGTCGGAACATTTGTCCGTCAAAAACTTGTTGCTCTAGACTTCCGCAACGGTGGGCGCTTGAAATCCTAAATTCTTTCGATGTCCATCGGTGACCTATAGCACTAACATTTTCTGATGGCCGATGATCCTATGACTTAGAAAAAAATTGGAAACTTTTTCTCCTCTGTCTTCTGCTGCGTCGGCTATCGGAGCAACTATCCATCGGGTGGATAGTCCATTAATTATCCGCAATGGTGGATGCATCATCCACTAACCCCCGTCATCGTTTCATCAGCAATCCATTTATCTTAGTGGCACTGATCGCCAATGGTTTTTAACACTTAGGCAATTTTTTTGAACTTTTCTTGTCGCTGCATCGACTGATTCATCCTTTAATTCTCAACGATGCTTCAGCGATCTTCGGCGGACCTTTGCCGAAACCATGGATGGGTCTTTACCTATTTCCTTCCTATGTTTTGGTGGTTTCATCCACTATCTTTCACCGAGGTATCAGTGATTTCCTTCACTAAGTCTCTCTGATGGTAGTGGCGTTTCGACGGACCTATCCACTAATTTTCTTCGCCGCCTGGGTCTGCATCGAAGGTTCTTTAGACTAATCCGCCCACTGCATCGGGTGGGATTCCCACTAAGTCTTCCGATGAGCTGATAATCTTACACTTAGAAAAATTTCATGGATTTCCTTCCACCGGGACCTCGTCGGGTGGTCTTCCGACTAAGCATTCCGCTGTATCGGAGGATGTTTCCACTTAGTCCTCTGATGATCCAACGAGTTTGGCACTTGGATAATTTTTCAACCAAATCTTTCTGGAACTTTTCTTATTTATGCTGGGCAGAGGGAAACTTGCCTCTGCTAACTGATCTCTCATGGCCCATTCAGGCCCATGCTGCAACCTGGCTTTGATACTATACTGTAATGTCCCTGACCCTCTAACCGATGAAGAGGACACTACCAAACAAACAAAAACCTTCGGACAACTAGTCCCATGAACATGAACATATATAAAATGCTGAAATAAAATTCTTAAAACATAAAACATGCTAAGATGCACAATCATTCACATACACCGTAGAAGAAAACATACATTCAGGAATTCAACATGTTCATCATAGTTCATTATCCATCAAATATAATTGTAGAGATGAAATATACATAGATACTTATCTCATAAAGGACCTGTCCCACAACCAACTACGTCACTGCAATGTTCCACCCAACCATAGGCCAGCGTTCTCATCAATCTCTCAGCAACGCTTCCACCCCCGAGCTGGGCATGATTCCCCAAGGAGTAAGGGTCAAAGCAGGCTTACACATAGCCAAGGTACAGAAATCATCCAAGCCCACACAATAGGGTTTATCAGGCCGTCAAGGAGCTAGGAAAGGCTAAATGCTAAGCTGGTGGCCTCAATGGAGAGCTAAGGATAGCTACACCAGAGCTAACTTGAATTCTAAGACTTCCACACACCCGACACCAGGAATCAGTCCTTTCTCTGCTTCATAGCCCCTCAGGCCCTGACTTCCCTTTCCAATATTCTTCCAGGTTGTGGAGGAGAAAGCCACCAGTCTTACTCTGTCTGAGTGGCTCCAAACACCAGTTTTTCAAGCATACTCAGCCTCTAATCCTACTCTCAACAGTCTGAATACCAACCACTGCATACCATAGTAAAACAAACAATTCATAGCTCTGTGAAGAAGATGAAGACAACAGGGTGACAACCCCAAACGAAAAGGTGAACACATCTCAGGTCAAACAAGATGTTTTAGAGTTGTTCTTGGCCCTAACGTGGCCAAAACACTTGGAAACAACCCCACAAGATATTGGCACATGCAACAACCAAAACCAGGGAAAAATCAACAACCCAAACTCATAATGAAACAATGGAAGCCTCACACAGTCCCAAATGGGAGAGAAATCTGATTCTCAATCTTGGACAGGGAAAGAAACTAAACACATACCACAAGCAATAAAAGAAAACCATAGTCCACGATCAATAATGAAATGTCTGGATGGAATACATCAGGAATGCGAGCAGGGGAAAAATCAACCCTCAACATAAACAGGAGGAAGACATGGGAACCACGGAAAAACATCCCTCAGTGACAACCACGACAATCCTTTGCAGTCCAGCAATGGTGGAGGCAAGTACCCAGGATTTGTGTGTGAACAAGAGAAAGAACCAGTCTGCAAGCCAGCAGTCCATGAGGCAGAGGAGAACGAACCCCTCAACAATGAATTGTGATCCATTTTAACTCTGCCCTGCGTAAGGAAAACAAACAGTCGGCGGTGGAGAGAGTGGATAGAACGATCGACCATCGCGTTGTGGAGAGAGTGCAGGCGTGAGCATAGTGGTTTTCCTACCAGCCCATATCTTCCCCCACTAACAACAGAATAACTAAGGTGGTCGACACATGGCAAACCCCCAATGGCCCCCCCATGGGTTAGACAACCCCCCCCCTAACCTTAGGAAATCATGCCCTTTTCGTTTAAAGTTGCACCGTCGTAACTAGATGTAGGTTTATTTTAATTGATGTGCATATTTACATGATGCCAAACTATAGTGTGTCATATAGCATGATATACCATCGGCAACGATCCCAATTGTCGAAACATACAAAACCAAATCGATGGTGGGGCTTTTGCCTTGAGCTCCACACCGCGATTAATTATAAAATTACATCATGTACCTTTTAATGCAAATGGGGTCAAAACCGGGGTATTACAAAAACACAAGAGACAAGAGAAACAAAGAATTTTCCTTAGGGAAACCATAAAGGATAAATCCCCGCAACTTCCTCAGAGATGGAATGAGCACCAATGGCAGCAGTAAAACCCAAAAACATAAAGATGATCTCCACAAATTCTGTCTCTCTCTCTCTCACTAAGAGAGATTCTCCTCTCTCACTCATGCACCCCAATGAGTGAGTGTGTGTATAATAAATAGAAAGGCTCACTCTCTATTTATATTCTTTCGTTCACTTGAAACCCACTCCAACATGTCATCCTCACTTAACAATTACTTACTAGAGCCGACATCTTTAGGAGTGTCTAATAACCCTAGTGCCCCACAACTTGTGGGGAATTTTCCTCCTCCGACCAACAAGGAGGGTTATCCTTAACATAATGGTGGGGACTATTGCCCCAACTTACAATGACTCACCTAGGGTCGACTTCTCTAGGATAGTCTAATAACCCTAGGGCCCCACAACTGCGAGGACTTTAACCCTTAACAAATAGGAGGGTTACCCACAATGACTTTAGATGACTTGTTACATTATAGAAACTCCCTATCGAAACATCGGGGCAATACATGACTCAATTACATTACAAACGCATCCTATAATAAACATCAGGGTATAATACATAAGATATACAAGTGAATACATTCCGAAGTTACAATTACATCAACAATAGTAACCCCACAAATTGACACATCCACAGTAGCATTCCCTACTCTTATAGGAACCAATAAAAGAATGGGTGATCAGAGGAAGATTTCTCCTAGAAAAGAATGTTAGGTTGCCCCATTCCCACCTCGAAAGAAACCTTCTAGGTACACTCACTTTAGAAACCAAACCTACATAAAGAACGAGGAAGAAGAACAAGCAGCAAGGAACAATTTATGTCCAAAATGTAAAATTAAACATCCTCAATGGGAATTTCCATTAAACAAAACCCCTCCATGTTATATCTGCATGGGGCATCATGTTTTCCCCCAAGGGATCAAAATGGATCCTATCAAGATAGAGGCAATCATTGGACTTCCCTCTCCAAAGACTCTTCCTCCTCTTGATTCTTAAAAATATTGTAGGTTATTATCATTTGTAAATATGTCAGTATGTGTATATCTCTTTGAATAAATAAGAGTCATGTCTAATCATAGGGGACTCTTTTTCTATGTTTTCAATAATAAAATAAAGCATCCAATAAATGTTTTTGAAATTTAGTTACCAATGGGTCTTTCTATTTCTTTGAACTGCTCATGGGATATTACCTAAAAAGGAAAGTACTCTAAAAACACTAACATCATATCTTAACTTTGAAGTTTTAATTTTCAAACCATTTATTTTATGATTTTGTTATGCTTAATATATGGTGGTTTGATTTAGATATGTATATGACTGATTACTTGAACAAATACTCAAAAGATTCACTTCAATTATCATGTTTTTCATAATTTCTACACCTAGAGATTACTAGTTCATCTACACTTGTTATCAAAACTTGACTCTTAAATATTTTGAGAACACTCTAGGATAAGTGGAATTTATGCTTGTGGGGAACATTATATTTTCTAAAGAAAATAGACTGAAAGGCCCAGGAACACCTTTAAGTTATTCTCTTTTGACATGATCTATAGTTAAGGCCACTTTATGAAAAAAAATTATAACTCATGTGTTTAGCAGGGCTTACCACGCTCTAGTACCAATCGACTTCCATATACTCAGAATATTTATACAAGGCAAACCCGTCGGTGTACTGAAAAGGCTTGCTGGTAGCGGTTCAATGCTAAGTAACAACCTCAAAATTAAGGAATTTCGATAAATGCAAGTAAACCCGTAGGGGTACTGAACAGGCTCGCTGGCAGCGGCGCTATGCTTGCATGGTACCAAGATAAACCTGCCAAGGTACTGAACAGGCCTGTTGGTGGTGGGGAAATATCAGGTAAATGAGATCTGGTTAATGCACCACTAGGCACATGGTTTCAAAGCAAAATATGTTTAGGCCTATTGTTTATGATGTCATTAAAGAATAACTGTAAGATGGCCTTGGATCCGACAATCTGAATTCAACCAATATCTAGGATATGTTTATCCTAGAAATGAGACCCATAGGTATAAACTCCTACCAATTTGAAGGTGAGCTCAAGAATTTTTGAGATGACAAGATATCCTTACAACAAGGCAAGGGTGACTAGTTTTCCCTATGGTCCTTTCACTTATATCTTCATCACATGGTAAATGATAAATTTATACATTCATATATTTGAGCATTTTTATTTTTGGATAAATGTATATATCTGAATCCTTTCCATTTATAGTTTTTCTGTCTTTTACACACTTACAACAACATGATTGAACTTTCCTTAATTTATTTTGGCAGTTACTTAGTTTTCTTGTATGGCTTGGGGACATGCCATATCTTTGGTTTGGGGGAGGAGTAGCCTGACTGCCTGTCTTTATCTTTACTTATAAGAGATTCATTGCTAAATGATAAAGTGTCTACAGGATAATGCAAATAGCGAAATTGGTTTTAAAATATAGGATGAATAAGGAAGAATTCCAAGAATTATTTCATATGACTTCTTTGTGACATGGCAGCTTAGGAAAAGCCACAATTAGCAGCAGTTTGACCGCAGTTTGATCCAGCAAGCTCATTTTCTTATAGAAAGTTGTATGAAGAATCATATGAAGGGTTGAATGTCGTTATGAATAAGAATTCAAATGACAAGATGAATAAAATTTTTATGACATTTTCGTATCTATGGTTAAGTATTGGCTTAATTTTGTTTGGGTAAAAAACTGATTCATACCATTAGGGTCACATCCACATAATATTATGACTAATGCCGATTCATGATAGTACGAATTAGATCTAATATAATTTTATTTCACCCCTATATGGATATGATACAACCTTAGGGTACCTTCTAGTTATCATGACTTTGCCATCATCATTATCCTCTTTCTCCGTTCACACGCATAAGCTATCAGATAAGTCGATCTTCTCGATGAACTAAGGTTATGGTTATGAATTTGGTTATACATTCGCATCAAGTTACATGTTCAGCCTATCCAAAGCTTGCTTTGGACATGGTTGAACCAACTAAACTTTAGAAACTCATTCAATTATGCACTTTAGATGGCACACGTCTTGGAAATTTCCATAATGGCACGATCGTTTAGGCATGCCGATCTATTTGCATGATCATTTGGTAGGTTGAATGCGGCAAGCTTTAAACTAGCACTATGCGAACCTTCTCCCATTCCATCGCTTTCACTAACCGTTATCACTGTAGAGCATTCTAGCCACCTTTCTCTGCAAACGTTGTATTCTCCCCTCTGCTTAAACCATGCCGAACCAATTTGAGACATAAACTTACCAATATTTGTTCCAAATAAAATAATTCAGAGAATTCCGGGAAGTGTTTTTTTGCGTCGGTTGGAACATGTTCCTCCATCTACTGCAAGGATACAATGAGGAAACCTCATTGCTTTTTGCAATGGGGTTCGATGGGAGAATGGCATGGGTAGGACATCTTTCCTTACAGGTTACAGAGGAATTGATTATGCGCACCACTAAGCTTCCCCGAGAAGGCGAATGATGGCATAAACACTGGTTTGTTCCAAGAGCATCGCATAGTTTTTCCCTCAAGCCTGAATTCCAGCATGTGACAAGTGCGAAAGGTTATCATCGTAGCTGGATAAATCCTGAATATATCAATCCGTTGATGGTCATTATTCATCTGATTACCTGTGAAGGTAAGTTTGGTGTTTCCAAATCCTATCATCTCCGTTTATTGGCCCATTTCGTCAATAATAGAAGTCTTAATTTTCCTTTCTTTTTTCCTTTGAAGTCTAGAGAAAATGTCGAACCTGGTTTGCAAGAATACCCTTCACCCCAAGAGTAGCACGTACCACCACAGCTTGATCAGAATTTTAATTATGGAACAACTCAAGGAGCGAAACCAACCTTTGGAGACCTTTATGTTTAAGGTGCTTAATCCCCACCTTAATATCCACAAACGATCTCACCATTTTCACCATGGAGCTAGTCAAACCTCGCCTATAGAAGAGGAAAACCCCAACATTTTCCACCTTGACGAAGATATCTCAGAACCTAACTAACATGCGCAAAATACCCCTACTAGTCCCGTGTCCACCGAATTTGTACCTTTTTCATGACCTCGTACCAGAATACAAAAGGTGAAAAGTGATCAACGTATGCTTTGGCCCGGTACCTAGACCGCAATCTAGTCTGATGTGCAGACTGGTCATTCAAATGATGAGGCCGAGGTAGAGAAAATCGACCCAAATTCATCCATGTTAGCATTAGCCAGTCTTTCTTCCAAATTACTAAAGGATGTCAACCAAATGGACATTCTTGCATATGACCAAGATATCAGCCCTGAAGAAACCCTTCCTACTGTCGATTTGGATCCGCCTTCAATGGAAATGAGTACTCCACGAGATTTCAACCATTCCCCAGAGCCATCTACACCACCGCAGCCAACATTAGATCAGTTAAATTCTGAGTTAACTTAATTGACGAAGAAGAATGAAGGGTATGTTAAGTTAATTTCAAAGCTTCAGGAGGAAAATAAAGAGTTGCAGTTACAGATTAAAAATATGGAGGACCTCCACAAGACCGTTAGTTTATCACAGAGGGATCGGCAATCAAGGCATTCCCTTTTGAAAGTGCAGGCTAAGAAATTGAAGTTCAAATAGTTCACTTCATCAAAGTTGGAGGCAGTTGCTGATGCAGCCCTGCCTCCTTCCTAATTCTATCTTTTATTTTCTGACCAGTGGGACCTGACAATCTTCTGGTTTGGGGGAATGTTGGTTGTCATTTTGTCACTATTTTTGGGTTAAATACTTTATATATTAACACATGTTTTGTTACCTTTTGGCATCTTTTGTACCATATAGCTCACCATTCAAGCCTCAGGTATGAATGAATTTAAGGTTTATGTAAATTATGTTTATTATTATCATTTTAAGATTTTAATGATTAAAATTGACATGATATGAAGCGTATTCTATATATTAATTCATGTGTATAATTTTTTGCATGTTATATTGTATTTTAGACAAGCTAACAAATAGACATGTGTTCGGCTAGCTATATGGAGAGCATATCCAGCTTGTCGTCCAGATTGCTAAACACACTGCGCAATACTGGTAATGGATTTCTGTGCGTTAAAGGCATGTAACGGCCATGAACTGTTGTGACCACACACCATCATCTTAGCATCAGCCTTATTCTGGAAGGGAACTCATCTAATGTATCTGTGTGACACATTAACGCCGGCTCCGATTAAGACTGAGATCATATCCCACATCGCGCGCCAGAGAGGAACCAGATCTCCGAAGAAGAAGGAATTGTCATCTGTTAATTATCAATGTAATTACTTGTTATAATGAATACCTTATCGTAAGATCAGTCGACCACTGAAAGGGTCGAATTGCTCTCCTTCTGTAAACACTATATATATAGGTGATCTCATGTGAGGAATAAGGCTAATCGCTAAATGTTATAGCTGATAACTCATGCTTAGTAGCTGATAGAATCGATGGAGTTAGTTAGGATAGCGAGATAGTTAGTTGTTTTATCAGTTTTCCACAAGACTCTGTAACACCACCTTTAGTTTAATGAAAGCTCCATTACGTTGTGCATGATCGTGTTCTATTATAAGAGCATTACTCTATTTGTTGGGAGGGTCCCCTGACAATAGAGTTTTACATCTTTGTGTATGTTTTGTTATTTCCTTTCTCTGTAACTAGTATAATTTTGCTTATAAGTTTTTTATGTAGTTTTGTTCCTTTAATCATTTATGTTTTCAGTAGTATAGATTCCATTTTTATTATGCTGATTATGTAGGTTTCTTTTACCAGTTAGCAACCGGTTGCGCTGTTATAGCTGATTTTACCGCACATGGTGGATCACACCTTTATGGCCTTCCCTATCCCTTTGTAGACTCTTTAGACCCCATGGACCATTTTTGTACCTTTGATGTTTCCAAGATCGTCCCTAAAAACATCCAATAATTTCCATACGCGATTTTTAATCCCTTTCTCGCGTATATACGCAGATTTGACCCTTAAACCTGCGTACATAGGGATGTGTGCAAAACGACAAATGATTTTGGAGTTTTCCTTGATGTGGATCCGAGTCCCTTGTCTCTTGGCCTTCCATATGCCTTGAGATCGCTCGAATTCGAGTTTCCATTACCCCATTGAAGAGCTATATAAGGAACCCTTTGGATACATTGAAGGGGGGGGGATTGAAGAGCAAGAAAACTATAGTCCATTGTTGCCGGAGCTTATACTTGAGTTTTCATCCCTTTGTCCCTTAGAGCACTTTGTGTTATTCCCAAGCTTTCCTTTTGCTTGTGAGCTTGCTATCGAGAGATGGAGGGTTGAAGTGGTGGAGGCCCAAGTGGGGGACTCAGTTTCTCCGATTCGCAGACGTGCCGACAGAGGTTTTCACTATTGTAATCTCTGTTTTATATCAATGGAAATATCTTTTCCTATCCAATAATGTGTATTTAAATGAGTATTTGATCCATGGATTCTTTTAAATGCTTATATGTTATTGATTATATATTCTAGAGTAGGTATAACACAATTATATATAGCATGCTTGTCTTGTTTGTTGAATGTTGAGGAAGCAAATTGCTAGTACAAGCGAGAGTGGAAAAGCTCAATGGGGATCTACTTCAACCATCTGAAATAAGGTACGAATTGAGATACTTTAGTGTTAGATGTTTGGTTTCTCTTGCATATAGGGAAGGATTGATTTCTGGAGTTAATCTGTCTGTTGTGGTACCCCAAGCCATAGGAATTTCTCTCAGTAACATGCGCCTAGAATAGTTTCAAAATTCCTTTTCAAAGTTTCTACAGTTCATTTCTTAATTCTTAGACTATATTCCTTTGGTTAAGTCACAGTAAAACTAGTTTTATTTAGTTTTGTTTTTTCTTAAATATATTTTAGTCTGTTTAGTAATGTAATTTCCTTTTTGAATTATGAGTTAGTTTATATTATGTTGCTATAAGATTTAATCAGTAAATAGATTTACTCTTTTACATTTCATTAGAATATGCATGAGTCAGCTGCTCTAAAATAAATCATTGAAATTCACTGTTTCCCTTAATTTTAAAATTTTCTTCAGACAAGACAGTTTGTTCTGCCTTCCATACAGACCTTCATTTCAACCTACTGTTCAGTCTTTCATTCAACCCTGTATGTCTTTAATTTGTTTTGAGCTTATTTCCTTAGTTTTCTTATTTTGTTTTAATGGTAGTGGTTAGATAGTGATTATATTTTCTCTTAAGACCATTAGATAAGATTGTTAAACTACTTGTTAGACCTCATTATTCTTTTCTCCTTTCTTCTCACCTTATGCCTAAAGAATTATGTTATGTATTTTGATATTTTGTATTGACTTGTAATTAAATCTGAATTGTTCCTTCACATGTAAAGTTTTAAATGTATTAATAGATTAAGTATCATTGCTCATAGTAATACAATTTATCTTCTTAATCATATGGTTGTTAAAAGAATCCATAGGATATAATTTAGATCATCTTTATAAGTCTTCTGCTTGTTCATAGATCATGTTTACCTACTTGTAATATTATTTTATCTTTTTCAAGTAAGGTTCAAAGGTTTATTTGTTTATAGATCATTATGTTTACTATAGCTTGTAGTTGGACAGTTCTTAGTCTACATATTTTTGTAGAGATTAAGTTAGATCTAATTCCCTTTAGCTTCTTCACCTCATTTGAAAGCCATTTTGATACTTCTGCTGCTCCTGTCCCGATTACAGTAAACCCTTATCCTCAAAATAATCAAGGAGAGTGGAATTAGTGGCCATCTATTAGTTGCATGTATAAGCTTTTAGGAAACATAATTAGTTGTTGTAAATTCTTCCTTGTAAATTGTTTCTCAATAAAATAGACCTTATTCTAAAGAGTAGTTCATTGTCATCAAACTATCTATATCTTTATCTTTTAATAATTGTTTTAAGTAGAGTAGTATAATTTGATACCACTCTGTCTAGTCCTCTGTTTTTATTAACTTAACTAAGTTAGATCCTTTGGAGTTCAACTCAAGATCTTTCAATCTTTGGTTTTTTAAAGTATTACCACGATACTCTCTACCTTCACATATATTTTGTAGAAACTCTAAGCCTACTAACCCTGGTCGATAATTAAATATTAGGTAAATTATTCAAGACAATATTTTTCCCAACAACACTCACCCCCGGGTTTGTGTTATGGAACGTCTGGAAAGAACTTAACAACAAAAATTTTAAAAACACCGAGAGAACGACCAGGGTTCTATGGGACGTAATAAAAAGAAATCTCCAGGAAACTATCCACTCCAAAGGTTGGGTGGCCTTTGACATTCCCACCTCCAAGGGTGAAAAGCTAATCCTGGATTCCTTAAATTTCAATTCCACTACTGTCCCTTCAACCTCTAGATCCACCAAGATGTGAGTGGCCATCCCACTCCACTGGGAGCCCCCTCTCGATAACGTCTTTAAGCTTAATTTTGATGGTGCCTCCAAATGAAACCCAGGGAAAGCAGGATATGGTGGAGCTATCAAAGACCACAATGGAGATATCACTCACTTGTTCTATGGCAGCATCGGTCTTGACTCCAATAATGTAGCAGAACTTGAAGTCCTAGTGGCAGGAATAATGATAGATGACAAAAGGGGACTCTCAGATAATTCTTTCCATGGCCACAGAAATTCACAACAGTACACTGGTCACCAAAGTGGCCACCAGTTGGCATCTTGAGCATGGGTTGGGTCGACTGACCAACCAACTCCATTGAATGCAAGCACTCACCTTTCACCACGTGCGCAGGCAAGCCAATGCTTTGGAAGAATTCCTAGAAAATATGGCAATGAACACTAATCACACTCTAGTGGAAGGCATGCTACAGGATCCCATTGATGACACCCTATTTCTCAAAAGCTGGAAACTAGTCAGGTTAGATCTCTCCTCTCTGGATGCGAGTGCCAGCGAGACCAACCGCTGTCATGTAGTGCCTCGTTCCGAGATCCCTACGCATGGATCCCTGCATGCAGAGGGGACATCCATTAGTCCCACCACCATAGATTCCATATCTTGTTGTCGCATGCAGAGGGAGAAGGTTGTCATTTCTAGGCCTACGACATAGGTTGGAGACATCCTGTCCTCCTCGTGTGCATTCATGGTTGATCAAATGATTTTAATGCAGGTTGGTACAACCTCAGGGTTCGGGCAGGGTGGTGTTTTGAAGCACATCGCCATAGATTATTGGGGTATTGTTTTTGTTGGGTTCTTTAATTCTCTGTCTCGGATAGTTCGATGAGTTGCATGAATTGAAGCCCGGTCTCAGCATAAGGGTGGCATTGGGAGTGGGTGTGCTCTTCTGATCCTTATTGGAATTCTCCATTGGTCTGTCAGTTTTCAAGGCAATGATGGTATTGCAGGTTTTCATAGTGTGGTAATCATCCACCATTCTGCTCCCTCTCTGTGCTGCATTTGACCCTCCCTACAACGTCCAGCAATTTGGCTGACAACCATGTCTAGCAAAAGAGGAACGTCTCGTCATTCTAGCATGGGTAGAGGGAAATCCCAAAGGGGTATTAGTTTGCACATGGAATAATGCTATGAAAATCATATCACCAAACCAGTCAGTATCCTCATAGATGATAGGGAAGGCAGGGTGCTGAACCAGTGGCTCAAAACAGGGTGGGGAGGGATCCAAATCAACCATTACTGGCTCATTAAAAACATGTTGGGAAATCTAGTGGAAGATATGCTCAGCAATTGGTTGGAAGCGCGTGATATCGTTCTTGCGGTGTAAGCGAAGATGATGGAAATGGATGCACAACTCACCAATTTGGACAACACCTTTTCCTGGAATTTCATGGAGGGAAAGGCTGGGAAGACTAGCGAAGTGGATGGTGGTAGTGGGAGCACAATAGGGGGCAGGTCTAAAGACTACAGCTTGGTTCCGATACCACAACTAGTAGAGGTCCCTCCTTTCCCCATTCCTATCACCTTTGAACCTATGTTCAAACAGGCGAAGGAAGCTGATGGCCCGGGCACTGAACCCCCACAAACAGCATTGGAAACCATTTCCAACACCACCATAATTTTGCAAGAGGAAGGATGGGGATTCCCCATCATTGAGGAAACCCCCCCCTCTTGAAGCATGCACAAAACGTCTTCAGAAACAGACTGTCGTTTCAGGTTCTTTTGTTATCATTGTCTAGTTTGGTTATCTCTCTATCTATTTTTGAATAAGAACTCTTTAATTAGGTTACATACCAGCTACTATGACTTCCTCATAGTCTTGAACAGTTTCTATAATAGTTTTATCGGAAGGCCTGTGGTAGGGATTTCTCCCTTGCTACAGGGCAGGATTGGATCCCTTCCGTCTATAGGATGGAAGGGTAGGTTCCTGTATGGAAATGCAGAAAATAAATGAACAGAAAGAAAGAAAGAGCTGAAAGACAAGAAACAGTCGGAAACCCCTCTGCAAACAATGTTAGGGCTTAACTCCAGCTACCTGCAAACAACTATTAGAAACAAAAGACCCGCAAAACAAGTTAAGAAACAAACCTGCAAACAAATATGGGTCAGAAAACAACTAAGCTACTAAAGAAAATACATAAGCAAACAATGGTATACCTTCTCCTTGGTGCAATGGGCCACCATGCCCTGGAAAGAAGAAGCACCTCTCTGTCTCTCTTGGCTATGGAGGAGCTATGGCTCAATGGGAGAATGAATGGATGAGAGGAGGGATGTGGGTGGCTTGAGAGACAAAGGGTCTCAAGGTATCCACGAGCAGCATAATAGTATGCAAGGGAAGAGTTGTTTGAGAGTGACCCCCACCCCTCTTTTTATAGCATTTTTAGGGTTTTAAGCCCTTAGTCAGGGCTTTAGCCCCTTTTTTGGGATTTTAGCCCCTTCCCCTAACTTTAGCTCCTTTTAGGGTTTTAGGCTCCTTTGAGGGGTTTTATCCCCTTTTTGGAGGCGTTAGCCCCTAGGAGAGTTATTTAGGCTACTTTTTGGGGGTTTTAATCCCTTTTACTCATTTTTAAGCATTTTGAGGATGTGGGGGTCTAATGGGGTGGTACGAGGGTCATGCATGGGTGTCCTTGGGTGGTGTAGGCCATGTAGAGCTAAGTGATGGATTTTTTGGGTGAACAGATTGCCCCCTAATGTGTGAGGGCAGGAGCTCATCGTATGGCCGATGGACATCATAGGATTTGCTGCAGAGAGGTGGTGCTTCAGGGGATGGGGCATGGTGGCTTTTGGTTTTTGTATTAATATGGTTCCCATTAATGGGTGAGATACAAATAATGTGTGACACGTATATGGACGAGGCGGGAATCCCCATACTCGTGACAATGTTAAAAGAATAATTTTATCTATGCTCTAAAATACAAGAGTTGATCATATACAACTGATGGTACATAGTGGTTGCCTCAATGTGAGGCTGAATACAATATTGATCTGAAGAACTGGTACATTAGACCCATGGAATTCTCATGGAATGCTATATCTTCATGACTGACGGCCTGCTGGATCTGAGACGTTACATAACTGTATGGACTTGCTGATTGAGAGTCAAAGTCTCTATGGTACAAGTATGCTGCATCAATCATAAATATATATAGAAGCACTGTTGGGGCTTCTGAACACTGTCTCCAACGCAACCCGAAAATCACAAGGGACATAACCTGTTTAGGTCCCTCAAGTAGACTAATCAATGTGATAGAGTCAAGTGACATACAAATAATATTAATATGGTTCCCATCAATGGGTGAGATACAAATAATGTGTGACATGTATATGGACCATAGTTTTAAAAATCGTTGAAACTGGAACCGGAACCAGCCGGTTCACCGGTTTGGAACCAAACCGGGTCAAACCGGTTGGTTAACCAGATCGGGGACCGGTTAGATACCGAACCGGCTGGTTTGGTACCAAACCGGTCTGGTTCGGTATCTAACCAGTGCAACTGGCTAGTTTCCGAGCTTGACTGGTCCGGTTCAATTTGTTTTCATTTTTTAAGTTTTTACTTTGTTTATTATATTTTATTTTTTAAATTTTTATTTTTACCTAACCTATTCCCTACCCTAAGTCCTAACCCAACCCATTCCCTAACCTAACTACCCAACACATCTACAATATAAGACTACCGGTGCTTATCATTTGACATTACCTTTGTCTTGTTTTAACTTTTAAAGTTGAGAGTTGAAGCTTGAAAGTTTGCAACCGTGGACTGTGGAGCAAGGAGTTGGAGTCCTCACAGGGTTTGGCTACCGGTCGAGGTGTGGCACATTGTGGATTTGAGCCTTTGAGGTGTGTTCCAGCACTGTCTGGAGTCTGGACTCTGTAGTCTAGCTGTAGCCTGCTAGCAGCCTAGCAGTGAGCACTAACAACTTACAAGTGAGTATTATGAATCATGATATTATCTCTGTCTACTATAATCTATTTTGTATTATATGGTTTTTAATATTTATCAACATAACAGTCCAAGTTTGAGTTAGCCAAGGCCCAATATAACCGATTCTCTGCCTTAGCAACAGACTTAAGTCTTACTAATATCTCACGGTTCACCCTTCCTGAGAATAATGAGTCATGACAGTGATGTTGTTGTGGATAGTAGTGGCCTTGGGCTTAATATGTGAAACAAGAACAAGTTAGGGGCAAGATTGGGGTTGAGATAGCTTAGAGAATGACTCTAACACCTGATTATGTTCGCTGTAGTAAAATATTTCATATATGAAACATGTAAACAGCGAGGTAAAAATTAAAATGTGCAAATGATGGGAAAAGAACAATACCCAAGTGGCTGAGAAATTAGAATGACTCTAAGACCAATGCCTAGAAGAGGGGCAATATGGGGTCTATAAATATTAAATACTCAAAACAATAAGTTGATATGCTGATATATTTCTTATATCAATTCCCAACAGACTTGCAGGCTTGAATGATTTATAGAATTAGACTTAGTAACACAAGGAAATTGACATCACTGGTGATTGTATATTGAATATACAACATCATTGAAAACTACAATCCACACATAACTTAATCACATGCAGCATTGTATATGAAGATGCACTATATCAAAAAAATAATATGGGGAGACACAATGGTATCTACCTATTAGGCTATTACCTAATGTTGCTGGATGGTGTTATAGTAAGCCTTTTCAATTCAATTCAGTTAGTTGCAGCGTTTGCTGTTAATCACATTCAACATTATATTTGAAGATGGAGATACAGTGATATACCAGAAAAGTATAATGAGAAGCAATGGTATGTACCTGCTGCTGCTAGTTGGTGTTTATAAAAATCCTTTTCAATTAAATTCACAGAGATGCAATCTTTGTTCTGGTAGAAAAATGGAAGCACCATGCTTCTATGTATCATTAACAAATGTTTTAAAATCCTAAAGGAAATGTGTCTTCTTTGTTCTGCTCCAACTAAAAAAATTGAGAAAGCTAAGACTTGGTTTTTTCCTTGGAAAAAATGTTGAATGTTTAAACTTAGCAGCCATTTCCAACCACTAAATAATAAATAATAAAAATCACAGCAGTGTAATTACATGGTTTTTATTATTTTAAATTTTTATGTTTTACAAACTTCAGGCTTGCATTGGAGTCTTGGATAGTGACATGTCACATAACATTCCAATGGAAGGGTGGAGTCTTGTGGAAATGGCTGCTTACAGCCTTATCAAATGAAATGATAAGGCTGTAAGCAGCCATTTCCACAAGACTCCACCCTTCCATGCAGGGAACAACAGTTTACAAATTTAAGGAATAGTTTTCAGGATAAAACTCAGCCTTATGACCAACGTATGAGTCGTGATCATTTTATGCAAGAAAGGTGTTAAGTTTTAACTTCCCAGACATATGAACATTGAAGATCATTTAAATAATCAGATCTGATAGCAAATTAAAAGACAATCCTGTAGGTGACTTTTTTTTGAGGAATTAATGTTGTTTTTTTATTATGTTTTTTTGAGGAATTAATGCTCGTTGTTGTTTCAATTTTCAGCCTATCCGGATTCCGAAATGGCCCCAAAAGCAAAAGATCCGGCATGGGCACATGCAGATGTTGTTGATGGGGTTATGTATTACAAGTACTGCAAGAAGTTGATTAAAAGTGGTGGAATTTACAGGCTTAAACAACACTTGGCTGCCATCAAAGGGAAAGTGAAGGAATGTGAAGCTCCACTAGATGTCATTGGACAAATTAGAGCTGATATGCAAGAATATTTTAAGAAGTTTGAAGAGAATAAATATAGGCAAAAAGAGATAGAGGAAGAAGTAGGAAAGAAGAGGAGGCTCGCTGAAATGATGGGTGGCCGTGGGACCTATGCTCCGGGTTCAATTGAAGGCTCTTCATCTATCCCTTCTGATCCTTTTGGGTATGTTGCACCCTCCGATACTACACAAGAGAAGGAGAAGGGTAAATCAAAAAAGAAGGGTGGCATTCAAAGCTATTTTACATCCTCTGCTAGTGCCAATGCTTCTCATGTGCCTCCAACACATGTTCAGCCCACCTTAGATGACCATTGGAAGAAGAAATACAAAGAAGCTTCCTATGAGTACATAGCTAGATGGTGGTATGATGTTGATCTCCCGTTCAATGCTGCACGCTCTTCTTATTACCAACCTATGTGGGATGCTGTTATAGCTGCTGGTAAGGGATTCAAAGGCCCTAGTATGCATGACTTGAGGGGATCTCTTTTGCAAAAAGAGATAGTGTCCATAGAAGAATACTTGAAGGACTTCAAACAGTCATGGGTCAGAACAGGATGCACTATCATGTCAGATGGATGGAATGATCAGAAGGGTCGTACTCTCATAAACTTTCTTGTCTCTTGCCCACAAGGAACCATGTTTTTGAGATCAAGTGATGCATCTGATCAGGTGAAAGATGCAAATCTATTATTTCGTCTTTTGGATAGCGTTGTTGAGGAGGTGGGGGCAAATAATGTTGTACAAATCATCACAGATAATGCCTCTAACTATGTTCTTGCTGGTAAGATGTTAGAGGAAAAACATAAAACCATATTTTGGACTCCATGTGCGGCACATTGCATAGGACTCATGCTTGAGGACATATGCAAACAGGATTGGATCAAGAACACTATAGAGCATGCCAAAAGCATCACCAAATACATCTACAACCACGGTTGGGTATTGAGCTTGATGAGGAGACACACTCAGGGCAGGGAGCTTGTTAGGCCTGTAGTTACTAGATTTGCAACTCACTTCCTTACGTTGCAATCTCTCATTTCCCAAGCACAAAACTTGGAGAAAATGTTTTCAAGTGATGAATGGAATTCATCACAATGGGCCCTCAAACAAGATGGAAAAGACACCAAGAAAAGAATTAAAAGCTATTCATTTTGGAAAAGAGCAGCAGAAGTTGTGGCACTTTATGAGCCACTTGTTAAGGTGTTGCGGTTGGTTGATGGGGAAAAGTTGGCCATGGGATACATTTATGAAGCTATGGATCAAGAAAAGGAGCAGATAAAGGCAACATACAAAGATAGAGTGGCCAAGTATGGGCCTATTTGGGAGATCATTGATAGGAGATGGAACAATCAACTCCATCGCCCTATACATGCAGCTGGGTATTTTCTTAACCCAAGGTATCATTATAGAGCGGATATTGATCCAGATCCGACTGGGGAGGTAGTAGATGGATTGTATTCTTGCCTTGAGTGCATGGTCCCAAATGAGGCGAACCAATTGGAGATACATCGACAGATCAACTCTTTCACCGCCGCCACAGGCACCTTTGCCAATAATGTTGCTAAGATTTCAAGAGAGGAAGACCAACCAGGTAAACATTTCCATTGTTTGATTAACTTATGTTTTTAAAGTTTAAAGTTATTAACTACCTTGAATTAAGTTTAAAATTTAAATTGTTGAATTAAGTTATTAACTACCTTGACTCTTCACATTTGCAGCACAATGGTGGCAGGCATTTGGTAACCATACTAAACTATTGCAAAGGTTTGCAATACGGGTCCCGAGTCAAACCTGCAGCTCTTCTGGGTGTGAGCGCAATTGGTCTTTGTTTGAGCAGATTCACACAAAGAAGAGAAACCGTTTAGAGCAAAAACGGTTAAATGATCTAGTCTTTGTGCAGTACAACCTCTGACTCAGGCGCAACCAATTGATGAGCAAAAGACCTGATACGGATCACATTGTGTTGGATGATATAGATCCAAACTCAGAATGGGTAGTGGAGACCCAACCGCCAGAGTTTGGTGATGACATAGATGTTGAGCTAGAGGACTTGCTGGATGTTCCGTTGGATGCAGATCCTTTATTGCCGATGCCATCAGTTGATACAGGTGTAGAAGCTGAGACTGAGAGAGCAGTGCCAGGCATGGCAGGCACTAGCCGATCAGGACCTCGTACTTATAGTCGTCGACGATGTCGACAATCAGCCAGTACTACTACTTCATTAGCAGATGACTTTGATCCTGAGGAGCCCGAGACTGAGCCAGATCATGATGCATTTTCTAGTCCTTCTGGTTCTTCTTCTAGTTCTAGTTCTAGCAGTGGTGCTGAGTTTGATGATGATCATTGATGATGTATTATCATTTATGTAGTTGATTATGTAGCATGTTTTTTGGACTCTCCAGGCCATATAGCCTTTACTATATAGGACCTAGCCACCTAGGCCTCATGGATTATGTATTTTGTTCTAGTATCCTAGATATGTTACATGTATTATGATTTATCATTTATGTATTGCACAGAGTACAGTCACGGACTTCAAATTACAGTGCACTTTGTACCATTTTGATATATTGACTCTTATATGGTATATACATGAGTAGATTTTGGTTAATTTGTCTTCAATGCCTTGGAATCATGGATTATAATCTTGAAAATGTTGTTTTCCTTTAAAATTTAAGTATTTGATGTATTTTTTAGCAAACCGATTCATTAAATTCAAATCGGCCAATTTATGACCGATTCATTACCGATTCCGATTCCGATTCCGAGTTGACCCTCGACCGATTCCGATTTTTAAAACTATGATATGGACGAGGCAGGCATCCCCATGCTCATGACAATGTCAAAATAATAATTTGATCTATGCTCTAAAATACAAGAGCCGATCATATACAACTGATGGTACATAGTGGTTGCCTCAATGTGAGGCTGAATACAATACTGATCTGAAGAACTGGTACATTGGACCCATGGCATTCTCATGGAATGATATATCTTCATGACTAATGACCTGCTAGATATAAGATGGTACATAACTGTATGAACTCGCTGATTGAGAGTCAGAGTCTCTGTGGTACAAGTATGCTGCATCAATCATAAATCTATATAGAAGCACTATTGGGGCTTCTGAACACTGTCTCCAACGCAACCCAAAAATCACAAGGGACATAACCTGTTTAGGTCCCTCGAGTAGACTCATCAATGTGCTAGAGTCAGATGACATATGGGGTCTTCAACCAAATACTACATGGACCAAACCCTATATGAATCTCAATGGTGCGATGATGTAGTTGGAGTCGAGCACGTGAGAAACAACCATCCCGAGAGGCACTAAGGACTCCTCTCAAGTGGTCCAAGGAACTCATCAATGAGGTTAATGAAACCAGGATACAGGGACCTTTGGGTCTATCCTCTGGAATATGCGTGTTTTCATCGACAGAGGGAGACCTGCCCCTAGTCAAGGAAATGGTGTTTCCTTGACCAGAAGCATGAGGGAGATAATCAAAAGATGTGAGACAATCTGCGGACTGACCCATTGAAAGGGGGGGGGGGGGGGGGGGAAGGGAAAGAGTTGAACATGGGCAGGGGGAGTATAGTAGACTCGAACTTCCTTTGTTCAGAGTATGACAGTAGGGAGGACCAGGCAGCAAATGAAACTAACTCATGGGAATAGGATCATAGTTGTAATACCGAGAATGTCACTGCAGATGGGAAATACTTGGGGGAGGTGGGTACTTTTGATATTGATGGGATCCAAGGAAGACACATTGCAGAGTAATATGAACAAAGGAGACCCAAAGTGGAAATGTTGCCAAACTGTTTTCTGTGAGGTGGTGTCTAGAGACACCGTTGTGGTACAATCTCATGGATTTTTGGCGAGCCCGAGAAGGTAAATGCTCGACGGTGCTTTCAATTTTAGAGAGTCTGAAAGCACGAAGAAGACTCCAGTGGGGGCTCTTTTTCATTGGTAGTCTCCTGTGCCCGAAAAAGGATAAAAGTATACATAGGAGAGCTCACCCATCCTGTAGGGGATGAGAGACTTCTTTACCATTGGTAGTCCAATCAAGCCAGAAAAGGTTAAACCTATACTAAGTCTATGGTCATTACGATACTTTTACAAGCATGAACAAAACCAAGTTTGCTCGACAATATTTCCTTGATGAGAAGGCTGGAAAAGAGCTTAACGACAACCTGTGGTGAGCTTTTTCGTAAAGTGCGGACCCTTTGCCCGAGAAAGCATAAAAGTATGCAGAGCGAAACGGTCTTGGCTTGAATATGCTAAGGTGATCCTTTTCATTTGATGGTCTACATGGTCTGCAAAAGGAGATAAATGAGGCGATGTAGATGCCATTTCCTATACTTTAACAAGCGGAAAAGGAAGCAGCTGCGCTCGGATATCTTTTCATTGTTTTTAGGAGTCATAAAAGAGCTTAGATGAAACTCTAGTATGGTCAACCAATTACGGTGGCACAAGCGATTCCCCATGTTGAGATAGTGGATAGTGGTCCAAAGGTTATCCGTGCGGTATGGACGGAGCAGATGGCTCTCAAACATACCAATACATGCGTGGGATAGATCACAGCAGATGTTCACGAGTCGATGCGGCAGAGGCACGCAAACTGAGGTGGCTCTCGAAAAAAGGTCAAGAGAGCTATGTGTGAGTTACGGTGGATGGACTTGACTACATGTGATTTGAGTGCAAGTTCAGGGGCACTTATATACCAAATACATGTAAAGGAAATGATCTGTTTTTTGGACGATGGTCTAGAGACCCGCATGAGGTGCGGTGGATGGAGTAGACAGCTATGTCTTAAAATACAAAACAAAAATAAAAATGGTGTCCCTTAATGGGCAGTGGCCCGAAAACCTGCATGAGTAGCGATAGGCAATAGTGATACAAGTACAGGTCCGCAGACACTTGCATCGTCATATTGCGGCTTATAAATCGAGGTGACTTCTGGGAAAAGGTCCTAAAATTTATTTGTTAAACATGAGATGTTGGTCTCATAAGGAGATAGAGGGTGAAATTCTGAAACCAGTGGCATGAACGACGTCTCAAATGGACTCTGTATGGTCCTGTTATGTCAAATGGGAGAAATTAGGTCAAATAGGGCCTATATAAGGGTGGGGACCACTTGGTGAGGTGGCATTGTCATTGTTCATTGTGGAGTTGGAGAGATGGGCCCTAAATCTTCATTTGTTGATTTCTCTTGTTCCGACCAGTGGTTTCGAGTTCCGTGACTTGCAGGTAAGAGCTCTTGCTGAATCTATTCTTTTTGGTGGTTTACATTCTGCATTTGGTCACTCGGAGGTCCTCCATGAGCTTGTTGGGGTTTCATGGAGCCAAGTCACACCTTTCGAAGGAAAAGGAGTGACCTGGTCACATCTGTGGGGCATTTTTTAGCGACCTGGTCACTCATTTTTCCCAAACAGGTGCGACTTGGCCTCTGGGTGATGTTTTTTTATGAGAGCAGTGGCTGACATTTGTTTTTTGCTTGTGCAAGAATGATGAGATTAAGTGGCAAGAGAGAGACTATAAATACCTCTAGGAGGCAACATTACGAGATGGGAATGTGCATGGTACACTGGCCCGTTGCGGTTTACTGAAGTTTATGAGGATACCCCTCATGAAGAGCTTGAGTTTGTTGCTACAAACGCTAGTGAGTTTTTGGGATGTTGAGGAGGAGGTCTTCCTCTTCCAGGGCCAGCGTATTGAGATTACGCTAGCGAATGTATACTTCCTGACTAGGATCCCTATGTGGGAGTTGTTGGTGACTTGGCATCGGTGTTGTCTCGGGGGGAGACATTGGAGGAGTTGTGCGATACGCACTGTTACACTACGGTGTATGTGCGTGGCTCCTATATCTTGGTGTGTGACATCGAGGATATGTCGACACGGGTGGTGGTGACCTTACTGTTGCATATCTTGGGTTCCATGTGGAGCCACAAGATATCTAGAGGGCAGCTTCAACTAGTAAAATGTACTATAGGGGACGCGTACCATGGATGGGCCCAGATGTATCTTCAGGCTGTTTGGCATCAACTGAACAAGTCAAAGTCATCCGGAGCAGGATTTTGTTTTGGCTCCTTTCTGTGTGCTTTCTTTTTTGAGAAAGTACCTACACTGCGTTCGCATTGGGCTATGTAGGATAGTGGTCCATGGGAACTACGGATGTACTGGTGGTGTCAGATGATGATACGAGAGGGTGGTGGCAGAGTGGGCCACTTCTTTACTGAGGAGATATTAGAGCAGTGGCGCCAGCTTCCAGTGGTGATTGAGGAGTACCCGTATGCGGGTATGAAATATCATGAGGACCCTGAGATGCCCCGACCTCTCGGCCAGGCGTGGGGACCAGCTGGTATGTATGCATGATGTTTTTATGTTCATCTTTATACATAGTGTAGTTTGAGCTGGTTGATAGTTGTATGTTGATATGTGTGAACTGATGGTGTCCTTGTTTGTGTATGTAGATATTGGACCCTCGACCGCCACCTAGTCATCAGAGGCGGGTGGTTACTATGGCTCATGTGGCAGTTCCTGCTGGGAACCCTCGTAGGCGACGGCGGGAGATGGATGGACTACTGTCGCATCTAGAGCGGCTTGGTGCTGGGGTCTCTGATGATGCCTGGCAGCATCTGATCAATGATGTGATTGCTTCTATTCATAGCTTTCCTCCCGAGTGGACTTCTGTGATGAGGAGGATGGCTATGGCCTGTGAGCACATTCGTCAGGCGACGAGAGGTGATCTTCCTGCAAAGGATGAGTCTTCTGAGGAAGATGATGATACTGAGTCAGATGATGAGTCAGAGTCAGATTAGCAGCCTAGTGGGGCTGCCCCTAGTGCATTGGTGCACTTAGGAGTTTTTGTGTCACTATATATATCCTACTGAGAAAGCATATGTGGCTTCTCATTTTGTACTGGACATATTTTTGGACATGCGACTGATATATATATATATATATATATATATATATATATATATATATATATATGACGCACGTGGGTGCGCTTTTATTGTTTTATATATGTG
>LPNX010757303.1:120398-142270 GCA_001517045.1 Pseudotsuga menziesii | reverse complement strand
TTTTGCACTGTTTCATTCTTCAATGGCTGAGTAAATTGTGAGATCTTCTTTGTGAGTTGTGTGTTTGTCTACAGATCTATATGCTCAAATTTACACTCCCTCTGGAATTGGAACCTCCTCACTGATATAGGAGTCCAACTCATTTTCTTCTAGTACCAGGGAGATCCTATACTTCTAGGCTTGGAAGTTATTAGCTCCCTCAAGCTTTTCATTAAGCTTGGTATGATGAGACATCTTAACTAAGAACCTCAAATGGAAATACAAAATATTTAGATCTTATCAGGTCAAGATGTCGGATTTGGATTTGGAGTTGAAATTCTGTAGTGCTGGTTCAGGAGCAGATTAGGGTTTTTCTTTTCTGGAGTTCTATCCAACCAAATGCTTTGAATTTTATCCCTAACTTTGATTTTGGGGAGGAGATCAATCTAGGCCTGGGCTCACTGAAAAATTCCACTTCCGTGAAAAGCCCTAATTTCTGGCAACAATGTTGGGTCTCTTGGAGACATTTACCATCATACACACTCTTTTGGTCAAATTGGCCTAGCTAAACCACTATCCTAAGTATAGTTAACATTAATTGACATCAGTGGAGCATTAATTTCCACCATCCAGTCACGCCCATGCCTTCCTATAGTCAAGGAGGCTAACTTAGCCTTCTCCTACAGTCAAGGAGGCTAACTGGAGCACTCTGGGGGTGATCTGAGTGACATTAATGCACCTAATTGCTAACTGGTGGTTACAATCAGTTCAACCAGTCAGTTAAGGCACTTCCTGTCATTAAATATATTATTTAATGATTATTTCTTATTATTTAATGATCTGGAGTCAACAAGGCGCCTCCACCAACTTCTGATGGTCAGTTCATCTTCAGTTAACCTCATCGGGGTTCTTTGAAGTCATGGAGCACTAACACTTGATGGTTGGCTTGCTATGACATGTGTTTGATCTCCTTCAGTTGAGATTCAGTCATTTATTGCACTCCAACTTCAGTTAGGGTTTGGTGAGTCAATTAGGGTTTTGGTCAAGTGGTTAACTGAGTGTGATTGAATGGCTAAGAGTAAGTTAAGCCAGACTCACTCACTGAATTCGAATTGTCTCCTTAGGTATTCAAATTCTTCATGGAGTTAAGCTATTGCTTGACATTGGTATTGTAACCATTCATTGTTTATTAAATATACAGAGAGGAAACCAATTTTGATTCCGATTAATACCAATTCATGAGTATTTGTTAATTATTCTTTGATGATTTTGATTCCTAGTTCCTAGATCATGTGCAAGAATTAATATGGTATCAGAGCATATGGTGGGACGAAGATCAATCTCTCAAAAATAAGATTTTTGACAGATTTCTCCATGAAAAGTGAGCAATAGCTCAAAATTCCAGCACTGCACCAGAAGCCAAGGCTTACCACTCAATATCCCAAGTAAAGAACTTGTTGATCAAGCTTGCTTGATTGACTATGCTGAGTGTGATGAAAGCCTAGAATGTGCAGGCTGTCTGACCTTATTTTTCCCGTTCTGTTTTGATTTTCAGGTTTCTACAGGTGAAGCATTCACTACAACATATCCAGATGGCCTCCTCAGTACCTCTGTTGACTCCATACAATTTCCACACATGGAAAAGTAAAATGGAGGTTCAGTTGCTTTCCAAAGGACTCCATAGAGTCGCCATGGACACTAAAGTTGAGCCTAGATCCACCATAGAAAAATCAAGATTCTTGAATAAGAAGGATGAAGCCTTCGGTTTCCTGTGCCTCTCTATTTCCGATGACCTTCTCTTCCATCTCACGGATTGGAATCTCTATACGGAAAGCATGATGACTTGAGAGTTTACCAACTCGAAAATGAACTCATGTCTCTCCAACCTTCCAATTTCGAGACTCTGAATGATTTCTTTACAAAGTTCAAGTATATTGTTTTCCTCTTGAAGCAATGCAAAGTGGAGAAGGAGGATGATCAGCTCATCCTAGCCATACTCTCCAAACTTAGGGTTGATTATTCAATTTTTGTTTCTACATTCCGTGCGGGGAAGCTCACAATCGCCGGATGGAAGATGCCTACACTCAATGCCTCCATTGAGTCCTTAACTAATGAACATTACAAGCTTGTCCAGATAGGGATCATCCGATCTTCCCGTGATCAAGCCCTCCATGTCTCGGGGCCCAAAGATGTGAAGGGTAAAGGAAAGCAGTAGAAAAATCAGAAAACTAAATTTGATGCTCCCAAGCCTAGAGTTGAAAATCAGCAGCATGATGAATCTTCCGGCTCAAGGAAGAACAAAGGAAAAGGGCACAATGGGAAAAAAAAAGTCAGGTGTTCTTACTACGGGAAGGTTTTTCACCCTGAACATGCCTACATGAAGAAAAGGATTGATGAAGCAACCTCTCTCCTTGAGAGGAATCACATCAATCTTTCAGAGAGCTTTCGGAGGAGAGATCACCAAGATCGGGAACCACAGCATGAGAAAGGTCATGCCCTCATGGCAAGCACTTCAAAGTCCAAAGCAATACTGATTGATAGTGGATCTTAGAATCACATGATGGCTGAAAAAGACTACTTTTCATCCTTGGAGACCGTCAAATCCATCCCCATCCACATGGGAGATGACTCCACCATCATTTCCGAAGGACAAGGTACTGTAGATCTAGAAAATGTTTTTTTTTCTAAATTTTTGTATGTACCATCTCTAACAGAAAATATCCTTAGTGTATATCAAATGACACATACAGGAATGCCTAAGAGAGTCTCTTTCAGCCCAAATGATGTTGAGATAACAGAAATTGCATCCGGGAAACTCATTGCGAAAGGCCTTGCAAATCATCATGCAAAAGCCTATGAGTTCTCTCACTTTGTTGCGGATGCAAAGCCCACCGCTTTGCTAACTCATGGAAATGAGGTTAGTAGGTTGTGGCATGAGAGGTTTGGCCATCTTAATTTCAAATATTTGTAGCAATTACAGAAAAACTCCATGGTTGAAGGCCTCCCGGTCATCAAGGCAACCACAGGAGTCTGCAAGGGCTGTGTGATTGGAAAACACCCTGAGCACAAGTTCGATCGGGGGAAGGCAAACCGAGCTACAAGAATATTGGGGCTGATACATTCTAATATCAATGGTCCAATGCCTATCACATCCATGAATGGATCAAGGTACCTCCTTACCTTTATTGATGATTTTTCAAGGTATACATGGGTTTTCTTTCTCAAAAAGAAATCAGAGGTATGTGAAAAAATTTCTGAATTGAATGCCTTGATCGAAAATGCCTCTGGGCTTAAGATCAAGATCTTGAGATATGATAATGGAGGGGATTATGTCAGTAGTGATTTTTTGTACATATTCTCCCAAAGTGGTATTCAGGTCCAACATTCAATTCCCTACACTCCCCAGCAGAACGGAGTAGTGGAAAGGAAGAACCGGTCTCTCAAAGAGATGACCACCTGTATGTTGGAGTCAAAGAAGCTTGCTGAAAATTTGTGGGCTGAAGCCATGCATGCTACAGAATACATTCAGAATAGGGTGCCAAATTCATTAGTGAAATAAAAGACTCCTTTCGAAGCATACTTCGGACACAAGCCAGATGTGTCGAACCTACGGGTGTTTGGGTCCACTGCATGGACCTGGATTCTGCTTGATAAAAGAAGGGAATTGCAACCGTAGAGCATAGAATGTCTGTTTATTAGGTATATTGATGAATCTAAAGGATTCAAGCTACTGGATATCAATACCAAACAGATCATCATCAAGAGAAGTGTCAAGTTCGATGAGCCTCTTCAGGAGGTGGAACTAGTGAAGGAGAAAACTGCTGAATTGCCTTCCTATTCCACTGAATATTTGGATGATGAAATTGGGGGTGATGACCCTGATTTGGATCCTATGATTTATGATATCAATATTTATCAATCATCAGATAATGAATCAGAACCTGAAGTGCAAAATCATCTTCCTACATGGCCCCAAAAGACACTCTCCTCCGCAGGTGACAACATTGGAAATCCGGATGATCCAAGGAGAACCCGGTCTGATTTCCAAAGGGCAGGTATTGCACTCTCTTGTTCTGATAATTTGCTATCCAAAACTTGCTATTTGATTATTAGTTCAGATACAAAATCCTACTACCATTCTCAGAATGATCCGAGATGGCAAGTTGCCATGGATGAAGAGATGAATTCTCTTCAGAAAAACACTACTTGGGAGCTAGTTTCTCTTCCTCCGGGAAGGAAATTGGTTCAATGCAAGTGGGTGTTTCAGACAAAGGTTGCTGCTGATGGAAGCACCTAAAAATATAAGGCAAGGCTGGTAGCAAAATGTTTCTCTCAGGTCCAAGGAGTGGACTACCATGAGACCTTTGCACCGGTTACAAAAATGGACTCCATCCGTCTTGTTTTGGCTATTTCCGCATCCAAGCACTGGGAGGTGCATCACATGTATGTTAAGTCAGCCTTTCTACATGGAGATATTCATGAGTAGATATAAATGAAGCATCCTGATGGCTACATCACTGATCCATCTTTGGTTTGCAAGCTAAAGAAGTCACTATACGGGTTAAAACAGGCCCCAAGAGAGTGGTATTCCAAGATGGATGCCTTCCTTCTCTCGCAAAAATTTTAGAGATGTAGATCAGATACAAATGTGTATTTACAGAAGCATGATGGTCATATAATTATCATTGTTTTATATTTTGATGACTTATTGATCACAAGTAGCACAATTGCCTCCATTTCAGCCATCAAAACTGCTCTCCACAATGCCTTTGAAATGAGTGATTTGGGGCTTCTAAAACAATTTTTTGGGCTCGAAATTGAGCAAAATTCTGATGGGATTATGGTCACTCAGTCCAAATACATTTCAGACCTGTTATTCAAGTTTAACATGGCTGAATGTAGTCCTACACCATTCCCTTTCCTTTCAGGGATCAGCCTTGAAGAAGGAAAACACACACCTCCCATGGACTGCACTATCTATCGACAGCTGATTGGTAGCTTGTTGTACTTAACACATTCTAGGCCTGATATTTGTTATGCTGTGAATGTTGTATCAAGATACATGTAGCAGCCTCATGATAGTCATTGGAAGGCAGCCAAGAGGATCCTCCAGTACATTCAGGGAACCAGGACCTACGGCATTCACTATGCTGCAGACTCCGAGCTAGAGCTGGTTGGATACACAGATTCTGATTGGGCGGGTGATTCTATTGATCGGAAGTCAACTTCCAGATATGTATTCATGTTTGGTGGTGGCCCTATTTTTTGTTCAAGCAAAAAGCAGGTTTCCATAGCACTATCTTCAACAGAGGCCGAGTATCGAGGAGCGGTGAATGCTTGCATCCAAGCAGTTTGGTTGCAAGGCATTCTTTCAGAGTTTGATCTTGGTAGTATTTTGTCCACTATCCTATTTTGTGACAACCAGAGTGCTATTAAGATATCCACGGATCCAGTTACCAGGTAGAGGACCAAGCATGTAGAGATTCACATGCACTACATCAGGGAGCTAGTGCATGACAGGACCATCATTCTACAATACTGCCCGACTGATGATCAAATTGCAAACATCTTCACCAAGATATTTTTAGAAAAGAAGTTCACTTACCTCCGTTCACTATTGGGGGTGAGTTCATCATGGTGATCCAGACTACTTTCAGTGTTCAACTTGAGGGGGGGTTTTTCCCACTGGGCTTTCCCTCTTTTCCTCACTTAGTTTGTTTTGAGCATTGTTTCAGTTTCAGCATTATACAGGGTGACCTATGGCCTTAGTTGGCAAGGCCCTAGCATTTTTATGCATCTATTTTTTCTAACTCTTCCTGAGTATAGCTTAAGGGGGGGTGTTGGAGACATTTACCATCATACACACTCTTTTGGTCAAATTAGCCTAGTTGAACCACTATCCTAAGTATAATTGACATTAATTGACATTAGCGAAGCATTAATTGCCATCATCCAGTCACACCCATGCCTTCCTACAGTCAAGGAGGCTAACTTAGCCTTCTCCTACAGTTAAGGAGGCTAACTGGAGAACTCTGGGGGTGATCTGAGTGACATTAATGGACCTAATTGCTAACTGGTGGTTACAATCAGTTCAACCAGTCAGTTAAGGCGCCTCCTATCATTAAATATATTATTTAAAGATTATTTATTATTATTTAATGATCTGGAGTCAACAAGGCGCCTCCACCAACTTCTGATGGTCAGTTTAGCTTTAGTTAACCTCATCGAGGTTCATTGAAGTCATGGAGCACTAACACTTGATGGTTGGCTTGCTATGACATGTGTTTGATCTCCTTCAGTTGAGATTCAGTCATTTATTGCACTCTGACTTCAGTTAGGGTTTGGTGAGTCAATTAGGGTTTTGGTCAAGTGGTTAACTGAGTGTGAGTGAATGGCTAAGAGTAAGTTAAGCCAGACGCACTCACTGAATTCGAATTGTCTCCTTAGGTATTCGAATTATTCATGGAGTTAAGTTATTGCTTGACATTGGTATTGTAACCATTCATTGTTTATTAAATATACAGAGAGGAAACCAATTCCTAGTTCCTAGATCATGTGCAAGAATTAATAGGGTCCAAAACTGAAAAACCTCATAATTCGATTCTGCTTTGACAGAAAGATGCGCCCTAAGGAGGAGAGTTATTCCAACCTTCTTTTGCTGAAAATATGTGGAGAGAGATCCACAAAGTATGAAGCCCTAGTTCCCGGAGCTGCATAGTGTCTTCTTCTCAGGTTAGCTCTAAAACCATGTTAGATTTTTAACATTAAGCTAGCATAACATTAGGATCTTTAACTGAGAGAACAAAAAGCACATCAATCAAACACAAGAGACAATGAACACAGTGTTTTTCCTCGGGGAAACCATAAATGTAGAAAACTCCGCAATTTCCTCAGAGATAGAATCAGCACCAAAAATGAAACCCAAAAATAGTAAGATGATCTCCTGACAGTAGTAACCTCTTTCTTCCTTGACCCTGTGTCTTTCTCTTCCTCAGTTATACGATACAACTGAGTCTAAGTGAGTGTGTGATAAATAGAGAGGATAGCTCTCTATTTATACTAATTCTTGAATTAACTAAACCCAACTAGGGCCAACTTCACTAGGTGAGTCTAATAACCCTAGTGCCCTGAAACTGCGGAGACTTTAACCCTTAGTCAATAGGAGGGTTACCCACCTTGACTTGACATGACTTGTTTACGTTATAGAAACTACCGTTAGGAACCTCAAAGCATGACATGACTCAAGTACATTACAAATACATCCCGAAATAAACATCAGGTTACAATACATAAGAAATACAAGTGAATACATTCCAAAGTTACAATTACATCAACACAGGAACTGAAGAGAATTCAAGAGGTGCAAACCTCCAAGCCAACAGAGCAGCAAATTCTTTTGACATATTAATATTTTGAAGTCGCCACTGAGTTCATCCTTCATGGAGTTTCCAGGGATGAGATTTTCACAAGCAACAGTGCTTGAAGATTCCTCAACCCTAAACTTTTTTTATGTATTTAAAATTCTTGAGATTTGAATGTTTCAGTAGAAGAAATAATAGAAGAAATATCTCTTGAAATACCTGATGTAGCTTCCTTTGCAGCTCTGGAGGTCTGCCTTAGCGAAGCCTTAACTCTTCTTAGGATCTCTTCTGGATCTGAAACAGGTGTTACTGGTGGCCCTTTAGGGTTTTCTCTGGTACTTGGTCTTCTTGAAGCCACCTTATTCCAATGGAGTCGCCAGATAGATGATTACAACCAGAATAGTGTCCAAAATTTGTCTATCATCAAATTAGGATCTATGTCATCTCCAAGGGAAGTTGAGCTTCAATCTCCTCTCCCCAGCAATAGCGCCAATTTCTTATCACTCCAAGAAACTCCTCTAGGTTGCAGCTCGAGGATGCCTGGTAACTTAAATATTTTTATGGTTTTCTTAGTCGATCAAGTCAGGTGACCTACAGGACCTCACACTCTCAAGACATGCATGAAAATCAATCAGGGATAAGGCTTCTAACTACCAATGTTCATAGGTTTGATAATATGGTGCAGAGATAGAGAACTTATCATGCTGGCAGATTCATACATAAAACATATATATATAAATGGCTAATCATAACAAGCCTAAAGTACTTATAATTCAAATCATCAATATGCCAATAGGATGACAGCTATCAGACATCAATTAACCTAAATAAACCTGAATAAAACATTCAAGCATAAGCACAGACTAGACAGAAAATGGAAGCTGAACATATGATAGCAAAAGAGCTTAAATTTGGTCATAAGCAATATGAGAAGCTTGACAATAGTAATGGTCTACAAGTCCTCGAAGCTGAACCCTTTCAATAAAATAAGTCTTGGGCTTTATATCCTTTACAAAAATATTTAGATCCTGAAAAATTGGATCTGATTTACTTAAAATAGACAAAATGATTGTTTTTGCATAATTAGGTCAAAAAACCCTTATTTGACCACGAATCTAACTAAATGTAGAACTCGTTCACTATTTGAACCTTCTAATAACTAAATTAAGTACTGGAAATCACTACCACTATTCCTCTGCTGGATAAGTCATTGTTTTGATTAGACAGTTAAGTGTTGGTGAGCTTTTCTTCCTTTATGTCATTGTAAAAACTAAAGCATACCTTCCCTGATGTTTTCTTCAGCGTCCTTCATCTTTATACTTCGTCCTTGAGCTATTCATGTTTGCCCAAAACTGGTCCTTCGTGCAAAAATTTGAGCCTATGCCTCTTTCTTCTTTCGTTGGTTAAGAGGCCAAAATATCGAAACTGTTAGCTGCTGCTGAAAGTGGTGCTTTCGATGGCTAATGAACTGCCTTGACGTCTACCTAAGCCACCAAAATCCTTGTTCTTCAAACATTCTTAAGCCACCCCCAAAATTGTTCTTTCAAGTTGGTTTACTTATCTTTCTTATTCAATAAGATCTATGTTAGGAAGGTTAACAACAGCCTGGCTTGATTTTGGAGGCTGAAGGCTTCCTGCAGCTTCAGCTAGGGTTTCCAATGTGAGGTGAGTGCTAGGGTTTGGCTTTGCATCCTTCATCTGTAGCCTCTGAAGCCTAATCATTCTATACAACCTTGTGTTGTATTTTAGGTATCTTTTGTTTAGTCTTTTTAGAAAAACATACCTTTCTCTCATCTCTAGGTAAGAGTTGTGCAGCAGCTTATTCCTCCTGGTCAATGTAGCATTGTTTTTCTTTATCTCTGTTTCTAGAATTTCCATCTCATACACTTTCCTCAGCAACTGATTTATCCTTTGTGTCTTGGGATTTCTAGACGAATCCTTCTCTGCTAGTTCATATTTCTCTTTTAGTGTAGTTGATGGGAGTTCTTCAATCTCTGCTACAACTTGCAATGCTAGGTCAGCATTTGCCCTAAACATTTGGCCAAACTGCTGAAAACAGGGGCTCAGAGATGCATTTGGTTCTCCAAACTTGTGACACTTGTGTATAAAATAAAAGAGTTTTTTGTAGAATGTTTTGTTGTGAGAAATAACCTCTCTCAGTTTTGTGGAATTCATTTTAATTTTCCCAGGATATGGATTTCAAAAACATGTGTCAAACAGGAAATTCTGAGATCCGAAAATTAGGTCTCAGAGATGGATTTGATTCTCCCAATATGAAACACCTGTAGGAAAACATAGAGAGGTTATTGTTCTCGGACCTGTTAGGAACAAAAACCTCCAATGGGTTTTCAAAATGATTCTTCAGTCGCTCAGAATCATCGTTTTAAAATTATTCCTTTTCACGATAAAACGCCCCTTTCGGTGGCTTGGAGCGCCCTAAAATTTCGGTCTTAGCTGCCAAAAGTAGGGATTTTGGTGGATAATGAACCATTGGTACATTCACCTAAGCCACCGAAAGTCCCTTTGCAACAAAATTTTCTAAAATGAAGATCAACAGGCTTTCGGTGGTTAACGTGGTCCTGAGTCGAAACTGTTAGCTGCCGAAAGCTGGCTTTTCGGTGGCTAATGAACTGTTGAAAAGTTCGCCTAAGCCACCGAAAGCTAAAACTTTCAAATTTATTAAAAAAAACAGAACACCAGATATTCCAACCTTGTTAGTCAGCCCAATGTCTTTCATAATATGACTTGAAATCTTCATCCTATCAAAAAATAAATTGTATGAGTGAACTTATTGAAAATAAATTTATTTTGGGAGATAACACAATGCTTACAACATTCAAGGACCCGCGACATTCATTGTGGCTTGTTCTCTTTGCAGAAGGCGCAGAATTCATAGAGCAGAAACACATACAATGTCAACGATATGCAGAAGAACATGGCTTACCTATCCTAAACGACGTGCTTTCACCCAGAATAAAAGGTTTCACTTCATGATCAAAACCTTGGACAAGATCTTAAATTTCAATCAAGCAAAGGATCTAGAGACAAATCAAAATAATCTCCAATCATTTTGATTCCCACATTTTATTGGCAGTGAATTGAATCTTCTACGAGTGAGGGCATACCATCAACGACGATTGGCAATAGGCGCAGACACAACTTTGATGCAAGCATTTGCGAATATGGATTTCTCACTGGAAGTTGAATCCAGTTTACAGTATTTACTAGATAGGTGTAGACACAGGAAAAGGCACATTGCATTTGTCATTGATGAGAATCAGATCTCAATGAAAACCGCCCTAAAGAGCCTGTCTGATAAGGATCACACCCCACATAAAAAATGGAACGCCAAGGATCTTTGGAGCGGATCACAGCCAGAAAATACGAGGTTCGTTTGTGAAGGATGCCAGTTGGCCACTTTATCAAACTTCAACAAATTGTGGGAGAAATTTGGGATCAAACGTTTTAACACGAGTTCATAATTATTATTTAACTGAACCATTTATCATCAGTCGATCAAGAGATAGCCACGTTATTCTTTATTAAAAGATGGTGGTAATTCATTGTACACTGCTGTCAGTGGAGTGAGATATTTGAGGGACGACGTATAGCCTAATAAAAATGCCATTAAGGAATATGATCTATACTGGTTAGCTACAAGAGATTGAAGAAGATAAGCCTTTTTCTTCGTAGATTACCAGACAAAAAGATAAAGGCTTAGAAATTGTTGCAATGACGTTCCAGTAAACAATTATTTATTTTTTTAAGTGTTTTTTTTTTTTTTAATGTTTGAATGTTGCATGAAAGCCTGAAAAGTTGAGCATTTGGATGGCTGAAAGAACCTGCATTTGCAGGTTGCGCATGGAGGGTTGTTTGCAGGTTGCATATGGATGGCTGAAAGGTTCTGTTTTTAATTTTTTTTTAAAGTATTTTTCTTTTAATATTAATATTAATTTTTTTAAGAATGGTATCTATATATATATATATATATATATATATATATATTTGTTTATTATAAGATTCATTTTTTTATTTTATGTATATATATTAATGTTTCAAATGTTTATAGTTGCAGGTTTTTGTCAATTTAATAATATATACATTATTAATTTATTAAAAGTAAAACTAAAAAACAAGATATATATATATATATTTGATTTTTAATAAAAACATTTTATATATGTTTTAAATTTTGTTTTATTTTAAAGTATTGCAAAATAATTTTTTTATTCCTAATAAAGTTAAAAATAGGTGTTGATCAAAGGGTTTTTATTTTAAATTTTAAATTTTATTATAAAAACTAATATTAAAACAAAAACATTGTAAAACTAAAACTAGTATGTAGATCTATTCATCAATTTATTATATAGTTGTTTGTTTTATTTTCTAATTATTCATAGGTTTAGAAGAAACTTTAAATCCTAATGCAATTTTATTTTTTATTTTTTTTGTACTGGGGGAATCGGTAACTGGGCGTTTCTAGTACTCGCGTGACACGGGGTCCATTCCCGTCGGCTGCCACTATAACCCCAGGTGCGTCCACACAACCCGCAAGCATGGGGCACGGATAAGTCAGGGTGAGATTTGAACTTGAGACCTCCTTTACAGCATTCCTTCATTTACACGGCACTTGCCAGTCAGTCTACACCCCTGCAGGCTAATGCATTTTTATTAATATGATTAGAAAATTGATTAAATGAAAAATGGAAATAGAAAGAGATAAAAGTTTTATAAATGAAAGATTAAAACTATTTTTTAATCCCAAACGATATTTAAAAATAAATAGTAATTTAAGACTAAAATTTTAAAAAAAATTAACAAATAGAAACATTACAGTAATTTAAAGTAAAGCATCCTATCTGCTAAGTGAAAGCAAAAACCTACCTACTTTACTTTAATTATATTTTACTATCATTTACGTGTAATGAAATTTCCAATGGAACCACACATGTAAAAGCAGTAAAAGAATATTTACATAATATTTTACAAAATGAGATCTAGTATATTCAAAAGTATGCGAAATTAGGGATTGTAAGCGTAATTAACAAAAAAAAAAAAAAAATTGATCTAACCTAGTACTTACATGGAAACATCGTTCGATGTAGCTCTTGTTTGCATGATGATCACCCGAGATCCCTTCTTCATCCTCCTCAATTTCTTTCTCGCATGCTTGTTCCTTATCAGATGTATAGAACTCTTCAGATTTTGATTCTTCATTCGCTTCTGGACGAGTGGTTGCATTTTTAATTGTGGTCAATATCTCCTCTTCTTGAGAAGAGGAGATCCCGGATTTTGCAAGGATCTCAATGAATAATTCCAAACTTACGCTCATCAACTCAAATGCTTAAAAAAATGAAAAACAAATACATGACAAATACAAAAGACAGTACGAAATGAGTTAGTACAAAATGAATGCAAAAAACAAAAATTAGAAGTGCACAAAAATCTGTACAAAACAAAGAATGAACAGATACAAAGTTAGAAACAAGTTAGTATGAAATAAAGGCGCCCAAAAATGAATACAATTTAAAATAAAAACTAATTAATTGGTTTCTTTAGGTCTGATAAAACAAAGTTTGGTCTCAGTGGACGTTAACCATCATCATCATCATCATCATCATCAAGTGGAAAGCTTACTTTGGTCTTGAAAATAATTGTAAAGCAACAAACCTTGTCATGTGGGAGAAAAAGAAGCTCCTCTTTGAAACTTTAGTCACTGTTGTTATCTTGTATGGATGTGAGGTTTGGGGTTGCAGCATCTCTAGAGAATCTTAGAGAAATATTGAGCAAATCCATAAGCGTTTTATAGCGTATAACATCAAAATTAAAAGCAATACACCATATCCTATTCTCCTTATAGAAGTGGGTCTTTCCCCTATTGAGAGCCTAGCTATGAATAGGCTCCTGTTGTACAAGCACAAAATAAATAACATGGGATACCATAGCCTTCATAAGCTAGCTTTTAATTCCAGCCAAAACCACCTAAGGCTCAAGCGAGGTTGGTATTAAGATACCAGGGCCTGGTTAAACCACTGGGAGATTGATGAAAATATTGCATTGCAAAATATTAATAACATTAAAATATTGTTACTTCTAAGTTTAAAGAGAAAATGTGGTGTGAGAAAGATTTAGAGGCTAAAAGAAAATTAAGATATTATAAGTAGGTCATCTACCCTACTCTAGAATATCAAAATATCTCTCCTTTTTAACTAGTTCAAAGAAAAGAATTAATATATCCAAGATAATAACGAACTCTCATCAGCTCCATAGTGAAACAGGTCATTGGATAGTTCCTAAAATACCATGGTTGGAAAGGATATCCCATCTATGTGAGAATAGGAACATTGAAGATGAAAATCACTTCCTCTTAGAGTGCCCTGCATACACCCACATTAGATCTCATTTTTATAATCTTTGTTGCAATACCGACCTTCCTAGCCTTTTAACTTGCCAAAATTATAGTAACCTCGGGACGCTTCTTACCAAGCTCTTTGAGCAAATCAATACAATTTTAAAACAAACTAATTTATTGGTTTCTTTAGGTCCGATACACCAAAGTTTGGTCTCAGTGGACGTTAACCATCATCATCATCAATTTCATCTGGAGAAAAAAAAGAGGTGCCATTGGTAGCACCTCTTTTTGACTAGGGGGTTGATTTTGGTGTTTTCATTGCAACGATGTCGACTATTAAGGCCATAGTGGAAAACACGTCATAATTTTAACGTTGGAAACAAAAGGGGGGTGCCATGGTAGGAGCACCTTTCAATTAGGGGGTTGGTTTTAGGGTTTTGATTGTAGCACCATAGATTGTTTAGGCCAAGGTTTCAAACAAGCTGCAATTTTAACCTCAAATAAAAACTAGGGTGATTCTAGGAGGTCAACTTTTCAATTCGAGGGTTGGTTTAGGGTTTCGATTGCAACAACACCACTTGAGGTTACCAAAATGTTGTAATTTTAGCCCTGGAAAAAAAGGTTGATAATAGTATCACCACTTTTCATTTTTGGGTTTTTTTTGGTGTTTTCGACGCAAAAATATGTGTTTTTATGTCTACAGTTCTCGTTCTTTGTATATAGTTCTTGTGTATTTTCATCAAGGTGTCCATCAAGGGAGCACCAAAATTTCAAAGAAATGAAAAAAATAAGGATCCGCTTGCATAGGAGTCCCTCTATTAGTGTCCTAAAAAATTTAGCCCTAACCTTTCATTCAAAAATAATAAAATATCTAAGACCTTCTAAGTGGTTGAAAAGTTACAATAAAAACACACCTATACAAGACTCCTAAGATGCATCCATCCAAATTCACTCTCCCAAAATCAACTTAGGCCCTTATTAGGTCTCGAGTCCAATCAATGAAGAGCCGAACATGGGCCTTTTGAAGGTCATCCAAGGATGGTAAAGGCCCAAGTCTAAACAACAAAGGTGTGAGAGACAATTATGGTAACCCTCATGAAAAAAGCATTCAAGGTATGTGTAACCTTAAGAATATATGCACCCTCCAAGGGAGCTGAGGTAGATGTTAAGTGTTTATATCAGGTATCACAAGAAATTCCCACTACAAGTCCTTCATGCATAAAACCTAGGAAAAAAAACTAGTGTTACCACTTCACAGTTGATGGTCGAGCAAAATGGCCATGGGTAAGATGTCTGCATATGGCTAAGGAATACAAAACTTAATCCCGAGCCCAAAAATATGGAGAAAAGGTGTCACCCCAAGGACTTGTCAACTCTTCTAAAGCTTGCGTACACACATAGTCCCCTAAGAATGTAATGAGGGGATATTCACAATCACTTACTCAACTGGAGGTTATGATTTATACATGTGTGGGGTGTACTTTCTCAACAAGCATCTCTTGCTACGAATGGATTAAGTACACTCAACTAATCAACTCCTAGATATTTTTTATTTGGCCTTGGATAATTTACTCCCTATGCATACAACCAAGGTCCTAGAATGTATATTATAGTACATTTTCTAACAAAGAAAAACAAGTCATCTTATCTTAATTATGTTTCTTTTAAAGGATGATGTTACTTAGAGGGATGTGGAAGGTTGAAAAAGATGACGTTCTCAAGTGAAAAAGACACAAAAAGAGATCTTGCAAATGAAAAAATAAATAAAACTTTGAAAGAGATGCTTGAAAATAAACAAGTTATGAAATTTATAAGAACCAAGTAGAACCTTTCAAACCTAAATGAAATGCAAAATTTTGAAAAAATTATTGTAACCAAAGCAAACAATTCTTCATGGTTTTCATTAGAGCAAGTTAATGAAATAAAAATAATATTTTCTTTTAAAGGTTAATGCTTAAGATCATCAAACTACGTAAGAGATCCCAAATGAATGGGAAGAAACTATGTTTTTTTTGCAATATTCAATTATTATTATTTTATTAAAGGCATAATGAATAAATAACTAAATGGTGATTTTGAAGGCTTAAAAATTAGAATTTGGAAAATATAAGAAAGAGATATATCCCTAATAAACAAGTAGTTAACCTAAATGTTTCGAATATTTTTATTTTTGTGTAGCACCTAGTTGACCCCCATGCCTTTATTTAAGGAAATGTGTGGGTAATTATAAGTTTCAAGAAGAAAAGTTGTTGGTCCCCACATGTTTTTTCCCATCCAAAGTCATGGGGCCTACCTCGCTCACTAAGTCAAGTCATGGAAAATTCTAGATTCAGACCTCTAAGTCGATTTTTCTTTTCAATTAGATCCAAATGCAAGAAAAATAGGGAAATTGAATGCTAAACCAACCAAATATGCAAATAAGCACCTTTCTAAGCCTTGGAGAGACTAAGAAATTTTTAGAAAAAGAACTCACAAATAAAAATATTCCTCCCCTAGGGAAGACTCCTTTGGGTTCCTAACAGACTGTTGATGTATTTGTAACTTCGGAATGTATTCACCTATATATCTTATGTATTGTACCCCGATGTTTATTTCAGGAAGTGTTTGTAATGTATTTGAGTCATGCCATGCCCTGATGTTCCTATCAGGAGATTCAATAATTTAAGCAAGTCATGTCAAGTCATTGTGGGTAACCCTCCTATTGTTCAAGGGTTAAAGTCCCCACAGTTGCGAGGCCCTAGGGTTATTAGACTCTCTTAGAGAAGTCGGCCCTAGTGAGTTATTGTCAAGTTGGGAATTAGTATAAATAGAGAGTGAGCCTCTCTATTTATCACACACTCACTCACACTCAGTTGTAGCTCATAGTTGAGGAAGAAGAAGTTGTTGGGGCTAGAAAGAAAGACGCTACTGATGTCGGAAGATCATCTTACTATTTTGGGGTTTTACTCTTGGTGTTGATTCTATCTCTGAGGAAGTTGCGGGTTTTCCTCCATTTATGGTTTCCCCGAGGAAAAACATTGTGTTCATTGTCTCTTGTGTTTGATTGTTGTGCTTGTTATTCTCTCAGTTAAAGATCCTAATATAATGCTAGCTTAAATGATAAAAATCTAACATGGTATCAGAGCTAACCTAAGAAGAAGACACTGCGCAACTGCAAAAACTAGGGATTTCTACTTTTTGGATCTCTCTCCATATATTTTTAGCAAAATAAGGTCGGGCTGACTCTCCTCTCTAGGGTGCATCTTTCTGTCGAAGCAGAATCTGATTCTGAGCATTTTCAATTTTTTACCCTACACTACTGCCGAAAATTAGGGATTTCCACAGAAGTGGAATTTTTGAGTGAGCCCAGGCCTGGATTGATCTCCTCCTCAAAATCGAAGTTTAGAGATCAAGATCAAATTTTTTGGTTGGATAGAACTCCGGGAAAGTCAAACCCTAATCTGCTCCTGAACCAGCACTGCAGAAATTCAGCTCCAGATTCAGATACAACA
This sequence comes from Pseudotsuga menziesii, assembly GCA_001517045.1. Taxonomy (NCBI): domain Eukaryota; kingdom Viridiplantae; phylum Streptophyta; class Pinopsida; order Pinales; family Pinaceae; genus Pseudotsuga; species Pseudotsuga menziesii. The sequence goes on along the minus strand of LPNX010757303.1, from coordinate 125,087 downwards.
TCTTGACTTGGTAAGATCTAAATCTTTTGTATTTCCATTTGAGGTTCTCAGTTAATATGTCTCATCATACCAAGCTTGATGAAAATCTTGAGGGAGCTAATAACTTCCAAGCCTGGAAGTATAGGATCTCCCTGGTCCTGGAAGAAAATGAGTTGGACCCCTATATCAATGAGGAGGTTCCAGTTCTAGAGGGAGATGAGGCTAAGGCCTTACACAAGAAGAAATTGGTCATGGATAAGAGGATTATTTCTGATTCAATCAAGGATCACCTCATACCATAGGTGTCCTCCCTAAAGACACCTAAAGCCATGTTTGATTCCCTGACCAAACTGTTTGAGGGGACGAACATAAACCGGAAGATGACTCTGAGAAACCAACTGAAGAATGTAAAGATCCAGAATGCAGAGACCATCTAGTATTACTTTACAAGGGTCTCTCAGATCAAGGAATAGCTGGAAGCAGTATATGAAGAAGTGGGGAATGTAGAGATTGTGATGACCACCTTGAATGGTCTTCCTAGGGCATGGGACTCTTTCATTCAAGGGATCTATGCCAGGAAGAAGCTAGTCAAGTTCAGTAGACTATGGGAAGAATTATCTCAAGAAGAAGCTCGGATAGCAGCTCAAGAAGAAAAGATGGGAAGTGAAGATCAAGCTCTCACAGTCCACACTAAGAAAACCAGAAGGGGCCATCATCACTCCATAGGTAAGAATTCGCACTCTAGAAGAGATTTGTCTACTATTAGATGTTACACATGTGATGAGAAAGGACACATATCCAAATACTTCCCTAACAAACGGAATTTTCACAAGAAAAAGGGAAACAAGAGAAGACATCATGTTCATGCTACAGAGGATGATGAACCTTCCATAAAGAGAATCAGACAAGAAAGTGATGATTCTTCAAGTGATGAAGAATATGTACTGATCTCCGCTCTCACAGGAACTATCTCACAAGGAAGAAATGACTGGCTTATAGACAGTGGTGCTTCCAAACATATGATGGGATTCAAAGAATCATTTGTGAAACTATCTGAACATGAGTCACCTCACAAGGTGAAACTTGGGGATGACTACCAGTATCCAATAAAAGGTAGTGGTGAATCCTCCTATAAGCTAGACTCTGGAAAGTCTATGAAGATGAAAAATTTATTGTTTGTACCGGGACTTAAGAAGAACCTCCTCTCCATATCTGCATTGGATGCAAAAGGAATGAGGGTTGCTTTTGTAGATGGCCAAGTTCTTATGTGGCCAAAGGGAAAGAATTTTGATGATGCAATGGTGATTGGGGAACAAGAAGGAGGTCTATACAAATTGAAGGGCCAACCAGAACAAGCTTTGGTTCATGACTCAATAGAACCAAATGAACTTTCGCATAGAAGGCTTGCACATGTGCATTACAGGGCACTACCACTTGCAAGCAAATTTGTTGAAGGTCTTCCATAAATGCAGACAAAACATGATGGTGTCTGCAAAGTATGTGCAAAAAGAAAGAACACAAAGAAGATATTTCCAAGTAGCGAGAGCAAGTCAAAAGGAATCTTGGAAATCATCCACTCCGATGTATGCGGTCTGATGTCATCCAGTTCATTAAGCGGGTATGTTTACTATGTTTATTTCATTGATGATTTTTCTAGGAAGACATGGATATACTTTATGAAGAACAAAGATGAAGTATTCAGAAAGTTCAAGGAATTCAAAGCCTTGATCAAGAACCACACAGAAAAGAAAATCAAGATTTTTCGATCAGATAATGGCGAACAATTCGCATCGAATAAATTCAAAGACTTATGAAAATATTCAGGGATTAAGAGGGAGTTAACCACTCCATATAATCCAAAACAGAATGGAGTTACATAAAGGAGGAATAGAACGATAATGGAAGCTGCAAGGGCTATGCTTCATGATCAAGATCTTCCCATGCATCTATGGGCAGAAGCTGCCAGAACAACGGTGTATGTACAGAACCATACTCCACACAGAGTACTTGAGAATAAGACACCTGAAGAAGTATTTTCCGACAAGAAACCAGAAGTCAGCTATCTCAGAATATTTGGTTGTCCAATGTACATACACATTTCGAAATAAAAGAGGACAACGTTAGATCCTTCAGGAAGGAAGGGTATATTTGTGGGATACTCTGAAAGCTCGAAGGCTTACAGAATATAATTCCCAGGATTCAAGAAGATAGACATCAGCAGGAATGTAATATTTGACGAAGACTCAGCTTACAACAAATCCAGAAAGAGACCTACTGAAGAACCTGAAGAAACAAAAGCACCTAGAATTCATGACACAACCATGAACGAAGAATATAAAGAAGAATATCGATAAATAGAAGAACCTGTAGATCCACCTCATGAAAAGAATCCTCACAAGAGGAAACCTGCTTGGGTACGAGAAGCTATCCAAGGTGTAGAAAGATATGGGACTCCAGAAGAATCACACAGAGAAAGGAAAAGAACCAGGTCATGTTCCAGTTATGTAGCTTTATTATGTGATTTCATTGATAAAGAACCTTCCAACTATGAATAAGCGACACAAAATAAATTATGGAAGGATGCTATGATCAAAGAGTACCAATCGATCATGAAGAATGATGTTTGGGATGTTGTCCCAAGAGCTAAGGGGAAGTCTGTGGTGACTTCCAAATGGATCTACAAGATCATGCATGTTGCAGATGGCATCATAGAAAAATATAAAGCAAGATTCATGGCTTGTGGCTTCTCCCAAAAAGAAGGAATAGATTCTGAAGAAAATTTTGCAACTGTATCCAGATACACTTCCATCAGATCAGTACTTGCTCTAGCTGTAGTGATGAAATGGAAGATACACCAGATGGATGTCAAGACTACTTTCTTGAATGGTGTAGTGGAAGAGAAAGTGTATGTGGAGCAGCCACTTGGTTTTGAGAGATGTGACAGGGAGACTCATGTGTGTAAGTTGAAGAAATCCTTGTACGGTTTAAAACAGGTACCTAGGACATGGTATGGCATAATTGATGGCTTTCTATCCAGTTTGGGCTTTACAAAAAGTAAAGCAAATTCCAACCTCTACTGCAAGGTTGAAGAAGGAAATCTAGTGATACTCCTACTATATGTAGATGATCTGTTTGTAACAGGTATGGATGGATTGATTACTGATACAAAGAGAAAGCTTCCTGCTGAGTTTGAAATGAAGGACTTGGGAATGATGCATTATTTTCTAGGCATGGAGGTGCGGCAGAATGCGGATGGAATCTTCCTTGGACAAGGGAAGTATGCAATAGAGATCCTGAAGAGATTTGGGATTATGGACTACAAGGCCATAACCACACCTATGGCATTGAACCTAAAGCTATTGAGTGATGCTTCATCTGAGTCGGTTGATGTCACGATGTATCGTCAGATGATTGGGTCCTTGATGTACCTGATGAACACGAGACCAGATATTTGCTTTGCTGTGAACACCTTGAGCCGGTTCCTAACAAATCCGAGACATGTTCACTTGATTGTTGCAAAGCATATTATGAGGTACCTAAAGGATACAATTGATTATGGGCTCAAGTATAAGGCTGATCAGAAGATTAACCTAGAGAGTTATGTTGATTCAGACTGGGCAGGTAGTGCCATCGATAGGAAGACCACTTCAAGGTGTTGCTTCAGTATGGGATAAGGTGTGATCTCTTCATTTAGCAGGAAACAATCCTGTGTGGCACTGAGTACAGCTGAAGCAGAGTATGTCGCAACCTGTTCATCTAGTTGTGAGACAGTATGACTGAGGAAGCTACTGGATGATCTATTTTATCTCCAGTTAGATGCTACTTGTATATATTGCGACAACCAGAGTTGTGTGAAGCTGTCGAAGAACCCAGTGTTCCATGACAAGTCGAAGCATATCGAGATCAAGTATCACTATATTAGGGATATGGTGCAGAGAGGAGCAGTAAAGCTCCAGTATGTTGTGACGGATGAACAGATAGCTGATGTGTTGATGAAGCCATTGGCCAGAGTGAAGTTTGAGTACTTCAGGGAGAAGCTTGGTGTTCTCCAGTTCGAGATTCCTCCCAAGAGGAAGTGATGATTCCGTGATGTGCCTTTCTGACATGGTGAGAGGATTGGTTCCTTCCATGGTCAGATGTAAGTGTTGTTCCCTTCTGACATGGTGAGAGGATTGGTTCCTTCCATGTTCAGATGTAAGTGATGTGCCCTTTTGACATGGTGAGAGGATTGGTTCTTTCCATGGTCAGATGTAAGAGCTGTGACATGGTGCGAGGATTGGTTCCTTCTATTGTTAGATGTATGTGATGATCCGACATCCAGCATGAAAAAGGGTTAGATCTGTGAAGACACATCTAGTATGAAAAATTACTAGCTCTGTGTTAATCCCACATCTAGTATGAAAAAGGACTGGCTCTGTATAGATCCCACATCTATTATGAAAAAGGACTAGCTCTGTGAAGACACGTCCATTATGAAAAAGGACTGGCTCTGTGTAGATCCCACATCTAGTATGAAAAAGGACTAGCTCTGTGAAGACACATCCAGTATGAAAAAGGAATGGTTCTGTGTAGATCCCACATATAGTATAAAATGTTAGTTTTTCATCACATTAAGCTAGCATTATGATCTTAGGATATTTTCACTGAGAGAATAACAATCACAGCAATAAAACATAAGCAAATCACAAGAGACAAGAGACACAAAGATTT
>LPNX010757303.1:0-116628 GCA_001517045.1 Pseudotsuga menziesii | reverse complement strand
TTCATATTCCTCATTGCTTGAGGGATCTTCTTTGGATGGCGAGATCTTGATCTTCAATTGCTCCCATCTTCTCTTCTCTTCTTATGATTCAAGCTTCTTGTTCTTTCCAAAGTCTACTGAAAGTAATCACTTCCTTCTGGAACACATTCCTTGAATAAATGAATTCCACAATCCTGGGAGGCCATTCAAGGTGGCCATCACCACTTCTGCATTCTTCACTTCTGCTTCAAGTTGTTCTTGATTTTGAGAGACTCTTATGACTGCATGGTCTCTGCATTCTAGATCTTCACATTCTTCAACTGGTTTCTTTAGGTCATATTCTGATTTTTGTTCTTCCCTTCAAATAGCTTGAAATTCTGGAAGACCTTCAACAGCTTTGCTTGCAATAGGTAGTGCTCTGTAATGCACGTGTGCAAGCCTTCTATGCCAAAGCTCATTTGGCTCTACTGTTTCATGGATCAAGGCTTGTTCTGGATAGCCCTTCAATTTGTACAAGCCTCCTCCTTTTTTTTCTCCAATCACTACCGCATCATCGATAGTCTTTCCTTTTGGCCATATGATGAATTGACCATCTATGAATGCAACCCGCATTCCTTTTTCATCAATGCTGAAATGGAGAGAAGGTTCTTCTTGAGTCCTGGAACAAACAATATTTATTTCATTGTTAGAGACTTACCAGGGTCTAGCTTGTATGAAGATTCCCTACTACCTTTTATTGGATATTGGTAGTCATCTCCTAGTTTGACCTTGTGAGGTGATTCATGTTCCAACAGTCTTACAAAGGATTCCTTGAATCCGTCATAAGTTTGGAAGCCCCACTGTCTATAAGCCAGTCATCACTTCCATGAGATATGTTACCTGTGAGAGATGATATCAGAACATATTCATCCTTGCTTGAAGAATATTCACTTTCATATCTGGATCTCTTTCTGGATGGTTCATCATCCTTTGCAGCATGAGCATGATGTCTTCTTTGGCCTTGACAAAGTTCTTCTTGTGAAAGGCTTCTAACCTCGTCTCCCTCTGAAACTGGAACCTCTATACTCATGTAGGTGTCCAATCCATTTTCTTCAGAGAGATCATATAATTCTAGGATTGGAAGTTGTCAACTTCCGCAAGCTTGTCACCAAGCTGATGTGATATATCATATTGAAATGAGAACCTCAAATGGAAATAGCAAAGGATTAGATCTTACCGATTTGAGGTGTCCGTCCTTGTCCCGGAGTTCGCTGATCTAGGGTTTGTCACAGAAACCCTAATTTTCAAAACTTGGAATCTTTTAGATATGATTGGATAAAAAGATAGATCTCTTCAAATGGAGCTGTCCAATGTACTCCTTTTCTGAAAATAGTGGAGGGAAGCTCCTGGAACAGGAAGCCCTAATTTTCCAATTTCTTCTGCAGAAATTCTTGTTACTGCTTCTATGATATCTCCGAAATTACTGCTCCTCTATGTCTGAAATTTCGTACTGAGGTAACCTCACATGTCCCTGATCCAACACCAGAATTTTCATCAGAATTGATTTCACCATTTGGGATTTATGATCCTTTTCCAAAGGTGACCTGTTACAGGACTGTTCAGAACAGCTAAGTTGTACGGCATGCCACGTGTCATTGGTTCATCTTCTGAGTCTGATATTTGTACCACCGAAATTACAGTCCGTTTCCTTTTTGTAACATCTTCAGGAATTCCATTTGGACCTCTGTAGCTCAAGATATTGCAGATCTCCCCAGATGTCATGTTCAGGGATGAATTCTGGAAGAGGCTGGAACCCTAACTTGGAGAGATCATATCTCTTGGAGTACAGCGAATCTGAGTCCTCTTTTTGGACACATGATTCATAAGTATTTTATATTTGGCCCCTGAAAGTTTCATATTTTGAGACTTCTCCAATCTCAGAATATAGCGACTGTACCAACACTTAGCAGTTTTAGTATTTAGGGTTTCTCCTAGCTCAGGGTCAAACTAGGGTTTGACTTTCCTGGAGTTTTACCCAACCAAATTTCTTGATCTAGGTCTTTAAAATTCGGTTTTTATGAGGAGAATAAACCTATGCTGGTCTCACTCAAAAATTCATCTTCTGTAGAAAGCCCTAATTTCCGCATCGAAGACTGAAAATGCTCGGAATCAAATTCCGCTTCGACAGAAAGATGCGCCCTAAGGAGGAGAGTTGTTCCACGTTACTTTTGCTAAAAATATGTGGAGGAAGATCCACAAACTAGGAATCCCTAGTTCCTGTAGCTGCACAATGTCTTCTTCTCAGGTTAGCTCTGATACCATGTTAGTTTTTCATCACATTAAGCTAGCATTATGATCTTAGGATCTTTTCACTGAGAGAATAACAAGCACAGCAATAAAACACAAGCACATCACAAGAGACAAGAGACACAAAGAGTTTTCCTCGGGGAAACCATAAAGGAGAAAACCCTGCAACTTCCTCTAAGATAGAATCAACACCAAAACAGTAAGAGATCTCCCAAAATAGCAGTAGTCTTCTGTCTTCTGTCTAGTCCCAAAATTTCCTTCTCCACTAGTGTGCCACACTTGGGAGAGAAAGTGATGTATTTCACAAGTGATAAATAGAGAGACTCTCACTCTCTATTTATATTCATCCGTTCATTTGAATTGCCTTTTCACATGTAGGCTCAACCTAATAATTACTACTCGAGCCTACACCTTAATTAGTGTATAATAACTCAAGTGCCCCGAAACTATGGGGACTTACCTAGTGACTTGATATGACTTGATTACATTATTAATCCTCCCGATCGGAACATCAGAGCATGACCACATGACTCAAATACATAATAGAGACATCCCAAAATAAACATCGGGTTACAATATATAAGATACATAGAAGAATACATTCCGAAGTTACATATACATCAACATAAAAAAGGACTAGCTTTGTGAAGACACATCCAGTATGAAAAAGGACTGGCTCTTTGTAGATGCCACATCTAGTATGAAAAAGGACTAGCTCTGTGATGATACATCCAGTATGAAAAAGGAATATCTCTGTAGATGTACATCCAGCATGAAAAAGGGTTGGCTGTGTATAACTTCCTATGACAAGAAGAAGCAAGAGATAGCACCCGTGATGATGACCCAGTGATGATCCAGATCGAGTGATGATGATCCAGCAGTGATGATCCAGATCAAGTGATGATCCAGATCCAGTGATGATGATCCAGATCGAGATGAAGATGACGAGAACTCTTTGATGATCCAGATGATACAGAGAAGAAGACCTATGCTGATAAATTGTGTTGAGAGAATACCTTCCTAGTTAAGAGGGAGTGTTGATGTATTTGTAAGTTCAGAATGTATTCACCTATATATATTATGTCTTGTACCCTGATGTTTATTTCGGGAAGTGTCTGTAATGTATTTGAGTCATGCCATGCCCCGATGTTCCTATCGAGAGATTCAATAATGTAAACAAGTCATGTCAAATCATTGTGGGTAACCCTCATATTGTTCAAGGGTTAAAGTCCCCGCAGTTGTGGGGCCCTAGGGTTATTAGACTCTCCTAGAGAAGTCGTCCCTAGTGAGTTATTATTAATTCTAGAATTAGTATAAATAGAGAGTGAGCCTCTCTATTTATCACACACTCACTCACACTCACTTGTAGCGAATAGCTAACGAAGAAGAAATTGTTGGGGCTAGAAAGAAAGAGGCTACTACTATCGGGAGATCATCTTACTATTTTGGGGTTTTACTTTTGGTGTTGATTCTATCTCTAAGGAAGTTGCGGGGTTTTCTCCATTATTGTTTCCCCGAGGAAAAACATTGTGTTCATTGTCTCTTGTGTTTGATTGATGTGCTTGTTATTCTCACAATTAAAGATCCTAATATAATGCTAGCTTAAATGAAAAAAATATAACACAGACAACCTACATGTACCCATGAATTTCTAAAATGAAATATGTGGGCCTTTGTTATAGTTGATTTTACCACTCTAGGTGAATCACACTTGTATGGCCTTCCCCTGTCCCTCTGCAGACTCCTTAGACCCCTTGGACCATTTTTTGTTCTTTGATGTTTCCTTGACCATCCCTAAAAACATGTGAAAATTAATACACGCGACTTTTAAACCCCTAATCGCGTATATACATGGGTTTGACCGCTAAAACTACATACATTGGAATGTGTGCATAATCCAAATCCTTTTGGAGTTTTCCTTGACATGGATTCGACTCACTTGACTCCTAGCCTTCCATATGCCTTGAGATCGCTCGGATTCGACCTTTCATTACCCATTTGAAAAGCTATATAAGGAACTCTTTGGTACATTGAAGGCATATGAGAGAATTGAGAGAAAAGAAACTATAGTCCATTATTGCCAGAACTTGTGCTTGAGTCTGCATCCCTTTGTCCCTTGGAGCACTTTTGTGTTCTTCCCAAGCTTGCCTTTTGCTTGTGAGCTTGCTATCGAGAGATGGAGGATTGAGGTGGTGGAGGCCCAAGTGGGGGATTTAGTTTCTCCGATTCACAGACATGCCGATAGAGGTTGTATCCATTGTAATCTCTGATTTTATATGAATAGAAATATCTTTTCTTGTCCAATAATGTATTTTTGAATGAATATTTTATCCATGGATGATTTCAAATGCTTATACATTGTTGATTATATATGCTAGAATAGATATAACACCAATATATATAGTATGCTTATCTTGTTTACTTGTTGTTGAGGAAGTGATTTATCAATTCAAGTTGAAGTTGGAAAGCTCAATGGGGATCTACTTCAACCGTCTGGAATAAGGTACAAGGTCTGATCCTTTAGTGTTAGATATTTAATTTCTATTGCATATTGGAAAAGATTGATTTCTGGCGTCAAGTTGTCTATTGTGGTACCCCAAGCCATAGGAATTTCTCTCCGTAACAGAATTAGCGACTCCGCTGGGGAGTTCCTAGTAGTTGTCCTTTGGGGGTTTTCTATCGGCATTCAATGACTTTGAATTGCTATTTTTCTCTTGTTTCTGTGTCGGGTTTGGGGGCATGTTTTCCTGGTAGTGTTTGATTGGTGTGAAGTTTGTCTTAGCTTGTCTGTTTGCCTTTATTTTTATGCACCTTTTTTCCTCTATGCGAGTTTTTAACTCACAGTTGCGTATATACGTGGGTTGCACTGCTATTTCTGCGTACATACATGGGTTTACTGCGAACAGTCATGTATGCCCTTGGTTTTTCCTTCTAGAGGAATTTGGATGGTTGCTGGGTGAATTTTGATGATTTCTAAGTCTCCTTTGATACTACTAGAGTCTGTATACACCTCTATTTCTGACCAGAGATGTTTTTTTAGGGTAAATTTCTTTTTTAAGAATGTTCTTGTCATTGCATTTTCGATTTTTTGTTTTGGGATTAGTGCATTAGATTTATTTTACCTTAGTACTTTGCTTGAGTGCTACTTGAGTGCTACTTGAGTGTGCTTGCAGAGTCTGGGGGTTGTAGAGCCATTCTTTTGCTTTTATATCTCATTTTTATTTCAAAAAATCCTAAAATATTTGCTTATTATCATGCATTGCATCTTGCATTTTGCATAGTACTTGCACTAGATTTGCTTTGGAGTATTAGTCAGGATTTCATATAGGAAAGCTTCCATTTATCATTTGAAGAAAATTGTGCATTTCACGTAGTAGCATACCCTATTTTTCATGGGCACAATGCATTGGCATTGATTGTTAGGTGTGCATTTTGCTTCACGTTGTGTCATAACACCATTAGTTGCATGGCCATATACCTCTTTTTAGTAATAAATCCAATTAAAATCAACACTTAATTAAAATGAACTACACTATTTTATTTGATAGGGTTCACCAACAAGATTAGGTTTTAGGGTCTTGGAATAGTTCATTGTGAGTAAATTCTCCAAGACCACTAAACAACAACATTATGTGTCTGTCCAGGTGAGTGTGTGAAATTCCTTGATATAACCAGTGTTTCCCAGGATCCTCCTCTCAAAAGGGAGTTAAGCACGAGGCAGTGTGAGCGGTTATTGATTGGGATGACCCCTAGTCATAACTGAGTAGCATTGGAGATATTTCCAGGATTGTATTTGTATCTGGGGGCTCTTTTGAGAGTTCCGGGATTTGCTACCCTACCCATACGGTCAATCTCTCCTGCGACTATCCGCCTGAGCATTAATTATATTGAGGTGACCTTAGTGGCCTTACCTAGGATATCGAGGGGGTACTTTTCAGGGGTTATTCTACGGGTGTCCCAACCAGGTTGAGGTCGGACAGCACAGTCGCTTTACACGTTGAAGCTGAGGGCCACAATAATTGGTTACATACCTCCGCTTGTTGTGTATGGGAGTCTCAAGCCTCTCCTAGGCAAGACATACCTGCTTCATTCGGGAGCTCACTTATCCTACCCTTGATTGCTTGTATTTGGCTTTATATTTTATTGGTGATTGCTCTGTGCATGTTAGGTTGCCTAGGGTTTGTGTAGATAGAGAGTCTTTTATATTTTTTGAATTATTGTGGATTCGGGTGCATCTCCTCGCCGTTCTTGTTGTTTAGTGGGACTTCCTCCTTCTACATCTCCTCCTCCTTTGTGAGAGAGAAATAGATAGTCCAGGCGGACTACTTCGCACATTGATTCACACACCATGGGAGACAATATAGAAGGTGTTCCTGAACCACCTTCTCCCATTTATGTGGAAGATGGGGAATTTACTACTAACTATGATCCTTCACCTGATTTGACTGAGTTAGGTCCTATGATTTCTGAGATAGGAACTTTTCATGATAGACCTACTTACTCTAGGGTTGATTCCCCATTGATGCATCATCGGTATGGAATGTCGGAGGATGATGAGACTCATTTTGAACCCACGAGCACTAGTTATGGTAGTTATGGTATCTCTGGTTTTCCCACACATGATTTGGCATTCCATGTCGAATCTGAGTTTGAGCCTAACACTATGCCTAGGGGCACTCTCATTCCTTACCATGCGGAGAGGTTTGGGAGCACAAGTCACATTGCACCTTCCATCCCGACGGTGGAAGCTACATCACATATTTCTCCTAGGTCTAGGATTAGTGATCCTATTAGGATAACAGATCTGAGACAAGTGACTATAGGGAATAGCACGTACATAATTACAAAGGTCCCTTCGTCCTCTGTCCCTAGTTCTTCTAATTTTCACCCTCCACCTCATTCATGTGGTCCTTCGGGCCAAAATGTTGCTACGAGTCATGTCTGTACTGCGGTTACTAGACCAGTTGTGTCTCAGGTTTAGGCACTACCCGTTGTTTTGGGAGGTCATGTTCATACTTCTAGAGGTCATATTCCTACTTCCGAAATGTATATTCCTACTTTCGAAGCGTATATTCCTACATACGGAGTGTCTCATGGGACATCTCATGCGATGACTTATGGACCCTATTATGGGACGCAGTATGGATAGGGCTCTTCACCTTATGGGTGTGGGTATCAACAACCTGATTACTCTCCTAATTACGGCTTTGTAGCTCTGAATAGTCAAGGTACACCACACTATGGTTCTTCCATGCCACCCTATACGGGTCAAACAAGAGGAGGGCACTATGGCCAAGGCCATGGTGGTTATGGTAATCAAACCTATGTGAATCAGAACTATCAGGGAGCGGTCCATCGACCTAATCATCCTAGGCTCCCTTTCCTCGTAATGATGAATCTTCCTGACTTGTTGAGATTGACGAACAATCTTGTAGATCATGACCCATCTTGGCCGGCTGTCCCTACTAAGATTCCCTTAGACATACCCAAATTCGATGGAAAACAGAGAGAGGATCTAAGTGAACATGTTACTACCTTTCACCTATGGTGCTCTTCGAATTCCTTACACCATGACTCAATCCGTTTAAGGTTGTTTCAATGCACCCTTACAGGGCCTGCCGCGAAATGGTATATAGAGCTACCTAGGGGGGCATTCGCTTTGTTCGATGACCTAGCGATGACTTTTCTTAACCACTTCCAGCTACCAGTGCATTATGATGTTGGTACTGAACTCTTGTCGACATTTAGACAGGGTAAAGCCACACATATCTCGGATCATATCCAAGAGTGGCGTAGACGAAAGAGGTTGCCATAAAGCCTTTATACCGTCGAAACTCCTCCTCGAATGGTTCCTTAAGTCATTATTTCCATATATATCGAAGGATGTTTCTACATCTAGTGTGCAAAATGAGGAACAATCTATTTTTAGGGCGCAGGAACTAGATTTGATTTATGCTCAGTCTAGTTTGTTATATGAGATCATTCCCAATGCTCTGCATTCTAGTTTCGACCCCAAAGTTAAACCTGGACAACATGCCGATGGCATTGTTGGTTGTTTGAGTGCTAAACCTGTGGATTCGGTTGCAAAACAAGTTATTTAATTGTCAATCAACCAATCTGCTTCGGGACAAGCCACGGCTTCGTCTCAACCCCCCCAAACGACGAGTGTGCTTTCGGTGAAATCGTTGGACCAGAAGGGTAAGCAGTAGCCCGAACAGAATAAAAAGAAGGGTAAGAATAATCATAAGGGTGGGAATAGGAATGAAAATGCTAATAATAATGACAAGAATGCCCGTAATGCTGGGGGGACAAGCAAGATAAACGTAAGGTTAAATTTCCTTACAAGTTGTGTAAGGAGGATCACCTCACTTACTTGTGCCCTCGTATCGATGAAGCCTTGAGATTCTTGTCACAAGGCCCAGCTATGCTAACTAACCCTTTACCTCACAATCAAAATATGAACTCGAGGACCCATGATCAGTCTGGTGGTGATCAAGATCCGCCGGAGGGTAGTGGTCATGGTTGCATTAACATGGTACGTACTGCGAAAGTTGTGACCCATACGAAAGACTATGGTTTGTCACAACCCAGCCTAGGAAAGGAACCTGATCCACAAGGGACTCCTTTGCGTATTGAAAAACCTGTGGATAAACCTGAAGCTACACCTCACATTTTTCTCACTATGTGTCTCTTTTGATTCACGTAGAATGTCTTAACATGACCATCAAGCGCATTGTGATTGACGAAGGCGCTGCTCCTTCTGTGATGTCTTTATCATGTTGGAAGGGTTTAGGTTCCCCTGAGTTGTCTAAATCAACGACCATGTTAACTGCGTTCGATGGGAGATCGTTTAGGCCGAACGGGATCCTTCCTTCCCTTAAGGTCTGTTTAGGAGGGAAGATCGTTGCAATAGAGGTCGAGGTGGTTGATGCGCCCCTTGACTACAATCTCTTGCTGGGTAGGAATTGGATGTATAGTATGCAAGCCGTAGCTTCTTCCCTATTTCGTGTTGTATACTTTCCATTTAACGGGAAGATAGTCACGATTGATCAAACGTCATTCAAAAATTTGTCAGTTACTGCATCTTTGGGAGCTTCGATCCTGATCGGTGAGGACTCTCAACCGGCAACTAGGAGTGTGGGTGTAGGCATGTATCCATCCCTCATGGGAAGTTTTAGTTGTCCTGCACTGATCCTTATGATAGGGTCTAGTTCCAGTGAGGATTCGACATCTATGAGATCGGTGTCTTTTCACATAAGTTATATGGAAGATCCTTGGATTCTTCCTACACCAAATACTTTGAGTGAGCCCATCGTGATGGACATGCCGTTGCCTGCAACTATGGTAGCTTATCAAGCTAATCTTAAGTGTGTTGTAGAGCCCAGTCCTTCCTCTTCACGGATAGAGCAGGAGGACCCTTATGTGCTGCTTGCATGGGCAGTATAGTCTTCTCACGTGCATGACTGCCTTGATAGTGTTTTCCCTTTATATGAAGCGATTATTTAGGCCATGTCAGGAGTTGAGCCACCATGGGAAGAGCTCCATCATAGATCTTACTTTCTTCCTAAGCTTGACTGCTTGGAGCGTGAGGAATTTAGGGAGGTTCTTAGTGAGAGAATTGGTAGTCCTATGGTTCCATTAAGCTCTCCTGGTCCGATGGCTAATGGAAACATGGCAAATATATCTCCAACAAAACCTATCAATATCTCTCGTGATCCTGGCTAGATAGATAATGTCTATATTGGGGCAGAATGTTCCCATGCTGAGATCCAAGAATACACCGAGATTTTTAAATAATTTTGTGATATCTTTGCTTGGTCTTATGATGAAATGCCAGGTATCGAACCTCGCATTGTTGAACACGAGATTAAGACTTATCCCAATGCTAAGGCTGTTCGACAATGCTTGCGTGCGGTGAATCCTAGGAAAGCACCTGCGATTAAGGAAAAGATAGAGAAACTGTTGAAAGTCGGTTTTATCTATCTCATTCCCTTGATGGAGTGGGTTTCAAACCCCGTTCCAATGGATAAGAAGCAGGGAGTGATCCGCATATGTATTGATTTCCGTGATTTGAATCGTGCTTGTCCTAAGGACAATTTCCGCACACCATTTATTGATCAGATTTTGGATGAGTGTGCGGGTAGCGAGGTTTTTTCCTTCATGGACGGATTTTCTGGATATAATTAGATACAAATTAAACTTGAGGACCAACATAAGACTGCATTTATTTGTCCTTGGGGAACTTTTGCATATCGAAAAATGCCTTTTGGCCTTAAGAACGCCGGAGCTACTTTTCAGCGGGCCATGACCTTGATCTTGCACGATCTCAATCGATTATCGAAGTATTTTTGGATGACCTTGCTGCTCATTCTCATATGAGAATGCGTCATTCCTATCATTTGATATTGGTGTTCGAAACTTTGCCGCCATTATTTGGTTAGGTTAAATCCTCACAAGTGCATCTTTTGTGTGAAGTCAGGTCGCTTGTTAGGATTCATCGTTTCTAAAGAGGGTATAAGAATCGACCCTTTAAAGGTAGAGGCAATACTTTATTTGTCTCCCTCAAAAAATATTCGCCATCTTCAATGTTTGCAAGGCATGGAAAACTTCTTACGGAGATTCGTTGTCAATTTTTCCAATTTGACTAGAGGCTTCATGCGTCTTTTGAAGAAGGACACCACCTTTTGTTGGGATGAGCGAGCCCAGGAGTCCTTCGATGCGCTTAAGCGATCCCTGGCATCGACCTCGGTGATTAGTCCCCCAGACTATAGCCATGATTTTCCACTTTATGTGGCTACGTCCATGGAGACGATTGGTATGGTTTTGGTTCAAGAGGATGAGGAGCTACAAGAGCATGTCATATACTATCTGAGCCAGAATCTTGTTGATGCGGAGATTCATTATTCTCTTGTTGAGAAGCTTGCTGTAGCTACCATACATGCGGTTTAACGGTTGAGACATTATATTCTCCTTCGCCAGACCTTGGTTGTAGCCCATGTCAATCCGTTTCAATTCGTCCTCACTCGAAGGATGATTAGGGGAAAATATAATAAATGGATTGTCATCCTGCAAGAATTCGATCTCGAGTTTGTTTTGGCAAAATCGAAGAAATCGTTAATTTTTGCAGAGCTTATATCAGATTTCCCAAGCGAGGCCAAGGAGTTGGTTTGTGAAGATACATTTATCGATGAACATAACTTCTTAATCTCAACTTTAGACCCATGGTATGGGGATATCATTATATATTTACGAACATTGAAGGTCCCTACTCACCTCTCACGACGACGATTATGTCACGTGTCTAAGAATTACCTCATAGTGGATAAGGCTTTGTACTGCCATGCAGTAGATTCCATTTTACGACGTTGTTTAACTCATGAGGAGGCTGAGGTAGTGCTAAATGATTGCCACAGAGAGGCATGTGGTGGTCATTTATCTGGGCTTTCTACAGCCCAAAAAATCTTAAGAGCGGGTTATTTCTAGCCGTCGATCGTTAAGGATTGTGTAGATGCGGTCAAGAGGTTCCACCCTTGCCAGGTGTTTGCACGTAATATGTGCTCGAAACCTGCCCCATTACATCCCATCATCACCGCCGGTCCCTTCACTAAGTGGGGGCTTGATTTTATGGATTGCAACCCAGCTTCAGCTGGGGGGGATCATCATATCATAGTGGTTGTTGATTACTTCACAAAATGGGCTGAGGCTATGCCTACAGTTAAATTGGATAGTGAGATAGCCGCGCACTTCGTATTCAACCAGATTATTACTTGGTTCAGGATTCCGAAAGAGCTTGTCACTGACCATGGCTCGCACTTTCAGAATTGTATGATGGAAGAGTTGGCATCAAAGTTAAGGTACAAACAAGAGCATTCCTCCTCTTACTACCCTGAAGCGAATGGAAAGGTATAAGCAGTGAACAAATCACTCAAATCCATTCTCCAAAGAACCATCGCACAAAGAAAGAATAATTGGCACATTATGTTATATCCTTCTTTGTGGGCGTATAGAACCTCTGTTAAGACTACCACGGGTTTTTCTCCATATCAACTTGTACATGGAGTGGAGTCAGTATTGCCGGTTGAATGCAAGATTCCTTCTTTGAAGCTATCCATAGAGCTCGTACCAGACACTTCACCATTGGAGGAGCGTTTGGTCCACCTTGAGCAACTTGATGAGCAGCGTCGAGATGCCTTGGTGGCTGTAGAAGTAAATAAACGTCGTGTAAAGGTCCAGTACGATAAGTCTATCCAACCAAAGAGGTTTAGTGAGGGAGACTTGGTCCTTTTGTGGGATCAACCGAAAGAACCCCTGGGGGCAGGAAAGTTTAACCCCATGTGGCATGGTCCTTACGTCGTCAAACGTGTGTTAGAGAAGGGCGCTTATGAGTTAATGGATTATGAGGGGACAGCCTTGGCGGAGCCTAGAAATGGGCTCTATCTCAAAAAGTACTATGCATGATTTTCAGCCAAGGCTGGTTATTGTATATTATTGTACAGTTTTGCATAGGTAGGTCTTTTTCTTATAGTGATCGGGTTTGTGATTAGTTTCCGTTTCTTTCGGCAGATGTCAATGGAATCTTCCACCTTCATAGGATTCGTGGATGGTGCGATCCGTCACACTCAACACTCAGCCTCTGCTGCTTGGGTGATTTATACTCCTATGGGTCAGGTATTGTCTTCAGGAGGCGTATGTTTATGGCCATCTTCAAACAATGTTGGTAAATATAGTGTTGTTATTGAGCTTCTACGTGATGCCATTTTACATGGTGTTCTCTCTCTTTAAGTACGTCTTGATTCAGAGTTAATAGTGTCACAACTTAATGGTTTGTACCATGTTAGATATCCAACGTTATTAAGAAGATTCTTACGTGTGAGATTATTAGAACAACAATTTGACAACATAACATACATACATATTCCAAGAATTAATAATCAAGTTGCTGACTCATATGCTAACTACGTGTTAGATTGGCATTTGTTTCATACACAATAAATTCATCACAAACACAAATTTTTACACATGTAAATAAATAAACTGATCATCATAAAAGTTTTTATAAAGATCCAAAATGTGGTAATACATAGTGTCATGATACAAAAATGGGGCTCTCAAGCCACCAAAATATAATACACGGTAATACAAAATGTATCACTCCCAGGTATCTAAACCTGTGGAGGAGGAGGGGGGTTGTGATCATGGAATGTCACTACGGCTCTAGCTAGCCATCGAAATAACCGCACCCATGCTCATGGTACACCCACCACCTAGCGCTACATGGCCTCAGGAAAGTCCTTGACTTGTGCCATGGGAACTCTGTGTGTCAGCCTCACAAAGTTGGTATGAATGCTTTGGAGCGTCCGCTCCGCATCCACACCCATGATGTCGTCTCCTCTTCCCCTCTGTCTATGACGATGGAAGCCTTCAGGCCGTTGTGGTCCCACATATGCATGCATATGGTAGATGTCACTATGTATTGTCACCCAAAAACATGTCTTTTGATTCCATATAATCAGAAAACGCAGAAAAAATTAAATAACTCAAAAATTTAAAGAGAGGGTCAAGATTCATTACCTATGTCACCGTATGTCGATCATGGTGGTAGCGGCATGTCTGGTTCCCCCTGGAAATCTATCCCCGTATAGGGGTAGTCATCGATGGCAACTATTTGTCGTCGCCACCACGGAAAGAAATCAGCTGGATAGGGGTTGGACACCCTACCTCCACCCAGTCTACGCATTGCATCCACCCAATACCGTTGGGCCGGATCTCGAACCCCATGTAGAGGAACGTCAACTCTAGGGCTCAATCCTGGAACACGCTTGAAGAAAAACATGCTCAGTATGCTACTGAAACCGAAGTTTCGCACTCTGCCCATCTTACACTGACTGAGCTAGTGTTTCATGTTGCCCAGTAGTGTAGTGCTCCAATCGTATACCGTGGGTCTCATGCACTCCACTGCATAGAACATCAGAGGCCGCGAGTCCTGGTGGAGTGAAGCCAAGCCTGCTATCCTGCCTAGTGTCAGTAGGATGGCCTTTAGGCCCAACACCTGTATGGAGTTAGTTGGGATCTGACTCCCCACCTTCTCTGTGTCCGGATAGCAGTACACTGCAATGTACTCATCTATAGTTATGCCACCTCCGGGCTCGCGAGAATGTAGGTTTACTACTTCCCCCCGTCGGGAAAGTCCAGTAATAAAGAATATGTCCTCCACCTCTATGGTGAGGGACATCCCATCTATCTGGAATGACTCTGAGTCTAGATCCCAGTAATCCACCAGCATCTACAATAGTCCTGGTTTGGCCCTTAAGCCACCAACACACCAAAATTTGTAGAGCCCACATGCACGTAGCGCTTGTTGAGCCATTAGATTGGCCCTTACTGCCTCTTCTACATCACCATGTTCACGTTCTCTCCATTTTAGGACCATCCTACACAAAAAAATTGGAAGTTTACCCATTAGAACACTTAAATAACCCTATGCGCAGCTGCATACACGACTATTTTCCAAACAGCTGCGTATGTACGCGACTGTGAGGGCATTTTCCGCGTATATCCAGCCCTATACGTGGAAAAACCCTCGATTTCCACGTGGGTCGCACCGCTTATTTTGGATTGGCCTAGAAATCCAAAAACACCATGGAATTTGACAAAAATTGCATCAAAATGGAAGAGTAGAGCATGGGTAAGTACCTAGAAGAAACGGTAGTGGATTCCGCCGACTGGATCTCCTGGAATTCGCTGTTAAAAATCTGAGCTCAAATGGGTAAAAATTTCAAATGTTTTATAATGTTTTGAATTTTTTACTATTTATAGAATTTTTGAAAATTTTTGAAAATTTTTACCCCCTTTCTTATAGTTTGGACCGTTTCTAATCCTTTTGGACCGTTTTTG
The DNA here is from genome assembly GCA_001517045.1 of Pseudotsuga menziesii. NCBI lineage: Eukaryota > Viridiplantae > Streptophyta > Pinopsida > Pinales > Pinaceae > Pseudotsuga > Pseudotsuga menziesii. Next base: position 101,469 of record LPNX010757303.1, on the reverse strand, counting down.
GACTAATTTATGATGTAGGAGACCTTTTTGAGTGTCGTTTTAGCCGTTGGATTGACCCGTTCGTGCTGATCTCAGGTATCATGTCTAAACTGGCATATAGGTTAGGTTTCATCACCGTTTGCATTTTGCATGACCTTATGACCATTTCTTTATAGCCTTAGGTACGAACCCACTCTATTATGTCACAGAACCTTCTTGATGTTTTAGAAGTGGCATGATACGAGTGGTAGACCTTGACCTTACATGGGTACCCTAGTTAGTGTCTTATTTGCATTTGGTGCCCATGCTGATGTTTTGTCCCTTAGGGTGTGGGATTCTGTTGTATAGTATTGCCATGACATTTCGCAAGAGCCTCATACTCCTCTTGATCTTTTGCTGGCCTATTTCCCTTAGGACTCCCTTATGTCAAGTTGTAATTGCATTATCATGAGCTTTGCCTGCCTTATTGAGCTTTATGTCGGCTTCCCTGACATTGAGTTTCAGCCATATAGCTCGAGCTTGTCTCATGTCTAGCCATGCAAAGCCATTTTATATATCCTTTGCAGCTTGATCCCTATTTTTACCAAGAGGGTATTTTCCACCGAGTGTCGCTATCCTATACATGTATCCTTGCATTGAGCATAGGTATGTTCCACTGCTTGGAACTAGTTTGTTTGCCCCTATGACACTCGTCTCCTCCTAGTCGGTAACTATAAAGCAGTTTTATTCTTTTTCAAGCTTTTTAAATATTTGAAAAAGTCCAAAAAAATCAAAAAACCAAAAAATCCAGACGAGGAAAGATGTTATCTTTGGCAGCTGTCGAGTCATGTCGCCTTCGAACAGAGCACTGTATATCACATCCATTGGTTGGGTTTGTAGTTTGACTTTAGGAGCTATACTCATTTATCTGAGTTTATCTCCACCGACTGGTTAAGCTTCTAGTCCCCATGGAGCCTCTTTCAATGCCTCTTGTGTTGCAGAGATGTCCCAGTTTTGTATATCGAGTCTATGCTGCCTTTATTCAGTCACCATTCGCCGTTATGCTCTTGTTCGAAGGAAGTTGAAACCTGAGTCGGCCATTCCTCAGTTATCTTGATTTTTCATATCGGCAATTCCCGGTATAGTTACTGGTTCGTGCACCTTATGATCGAGTCCTTCCACATTATACAACTTTGCTGAGTACCTCGTGTTGGATGATGGGGGATGCCTTAATTCCCTCCTTCCATCGTATTTCATCCCATCGACTTCAGATCATCTATTCTGGGATTGGAATCTAGAGTCATTTGCGAGTGCCTTAATACTTGCAGTCATCAATGGCAGGTTCTCTCGCCATCGACAGTCTTTGGGAATACATCAATGTCCCCTGATCGATAGATCCTCTCAAGTGTTCGACCTCAACACATTTATTCACACTTGTTAGTTTGCACTCTAGTACCTTGATTCTCATTTTCATTATCGGTGGGTGATCTCGCGTCTTTTAATGGTATACATAAATGACCAGTAATCAGATGATGGACTACTATGTTCGACCTTGACACCTCTATTCACATAGTAGGACATGTACTCGTAGCAATTTGTGTAGAAGACCTTCCAGATTGGTGGCATCTCTTATATGCTACCTGCTTGATCGTGCCACTGTTCATGAGATTTCAGCTCTCGTGACTTGCTTCCAGTATATGTCAGACATTTCCAGCTATTATGGAGATCTTGATCCATTATATATCTTCAACCATTATGGAGATCATGATCCTTGGTATATCTTCGTCATGAAGATTCTGATCTATGTGTATTGTACGTGGCGACGACCACTTATGTGGTATCTTGTAGCATGCCTATTCATGGCCATTGTACTCTTATGTATCCAGGACTGCTATATGTATTTGTAGTTATATCCAGAGTTGTATCATTGTACTATGTTGATTGGGTGGTTGGTCTTCCATTTGGGATCCTTCATCACTCCACTTCTGAGATGGACTTATAATGTATTTTTTCCATTGTATGACCCCTTTGACCTCACACATTAGGGGGCATCTATTATAGCTGATTTTACCACTACAGGTGAATCACACTTGTATGGCCTTCCCCTGTCCCTCTGCAGACTCCTTAGACCCCTTGGACCATTTTTTGTCCTCTGATGTTTCCTTGACCATCCCTAAAAACATGTGAAAATTAATACATGCGACTTTTAAACCCCTAATCGCATATATACGCGGGTTTGACCCCTAAAACCGCATACATCGGGATGTGTGCATAATCCAAATCCTTTTGGAGTTTTCCTTGACATGGATCCGACTCACTTAACCCCTGGCCTTCCATATGCCTTGAGATCGCTCGGATTCGACATTTCATTACCCCTTTGAAAAGCTATATAAGGAACTCTTTGGTACATTGAAGGCATATGAGAGAATTGAGAGCAAAGAAACTATAGTCCATTATTGCCGGAACTTGTGCTTGAGTCTGCATCCATTTGCCCCTTGGAGCACTTTTGTGTTCTTCCCAAGCTTGCCTTTTGCTTGTGAGCTTGCTATCGAGTGATGGAGGATTGAGGTGGTGGAGGCCCAAGTGGGGGATTCAGTTTCTCCGATTCGCAGACGTGCCGACAGAGGTTGTATTCATTGCAATCTCTGATTTTATATTAATAGAAATATCTTTTCCTATCCAATAATGTATGTTTGAATGAATAATTTATCCATGGATGATTTCAAATGATTATACATTGTTGATTATATATGCTAGAATAGATCTAACACCAATATATATAGTATGCGTGTCTTGTTTACTTGTTGTTGAGGAAGTGATTTATCAATTCAAGCTAAAGTTGGACAGCTCAACGGGGATCTACTTCAACCGTCCAGAATAAGGTACGAGGTCTGATCCTTTAGTGTTAGATATTTAATTTCTATTGCATATCGGAAAGGATTGATTTCTGGAGTCAAGCTGTCTGTTGTGGTACCCCAAGACATAGGAATTTCTCTCCGTAATATCCTTGCATCTATTGAAATATAAACACATGTACCCATGTTGGGCCAGGAAAGAGCACAAGGAAGAAATTGAAGCTCAAGTGCAAGAGGAGAAGCAATCGCGCGATGGAAGAAAGGAAGGTAAGGAGGAAAAGGAAGCGCACAGTAGAGAAAGCTGTGACGAGGAATGGTGTGACGAAGGAATAGTGGGCCTTGAGTTGGTAGAAAATTAGCAGGTAGAAGAGTAAATTCTAGAAAGCAACAGGTCAGAAGACTGTAGGAGTTCAAGTTGGCGGAAGACTAAAGGACGATTTTTGTGGCTAGTTATGACCTGTACAAGTAGAGTGAAAGACGTTTCCGCGGCTAGTTATGGCCTGTGATTAATGTAATGAAGGATGTTTTTGCGGCCAGTATGGCCTATAATAAATTTTTGAAAGACGTTTTTGAGGCTACTTATGATTGTAATAACTAAGATGTTCTCAGTCGACCCTGCTATATCTATAAATATGAAGAACTTGTTTTGTATAAGGGTTAGGTTTTTGTTCAGAGAATAGTAGAAGTATTTTGAGGAGATCACATAGAAGTATAATAGTAGAAGGTTGTTTAGCCATGGATTTGTAGCTGGGTGCATAGACCGTTTTGTAAAGAGTCAATTTGCAGCTGAGTGCGCAGAAATTAGAGTAGAAGAGTCGATCTAGGTTGTGTGCAGATCAGTAAGAGTAGTTGGAAGAATAAAACAGAGAGCATGAGAGCAAGAAAGAGTCTAAGCTAAAAAGACATATCTCAAAATAGTCTGCAAGTCGCAGACTGCAAGGTGCAATATATTTCTCATGCCATATGAAGAGCACCTTGGTGGTTTTTCCTGGTTGGGTTTCCGCGTTACATCTTGTGTCAAATGAATGTTGAATGTTTGATTATTTTGCATTATTTAGGGTTATTGCTTGAATGAATGTCGCAATACTGATAAAAGCAGTGAATGAATGCATTATTAAATCATTGTCGAGCACTGTGTATTAATTCATGTTAAAATATTGTTAAGTTGTAATACAAGTGTCGCATTGTCATTTACTATTAAGGAATCATCTGCGCCGCATAGTTGCACCAGTTGTTAAGTTGTAAAGGGAAAGGTTGTGTCGCACGCTGGCTGTGTCACACTGTTGCGCCACTGTCGAGTAGTAAAAGACTCCATCCTTCGGACTCTGTCGAGCGCTTTGGTCACATGCCGAGGGACTATAATCCCTCGCCGACTACGGAAACATGGTTTTGGCAGTTACACATTAAGATATATCGAGTGAGACTGCGCCTTCCTCGCAGGTGTTGTTGGTTGAACTTTCTCTTTCGGGATGATGTCTTTGGGTGTTTTGTTGGTTTCGTGGGTATGTTGAACCTGGGTTGCGAGAGTGGGGAAAAGTATCCCAACAAATGGTTCTGTTTCCATAGGCGTTAAGAGAAGTAGTAAAACACCAGCACAAACTATGGGCTACGATAGTCCAAAAGTATGCATCATTCATAAGCTTCCAGGCTGGTGTCCACAATATTATCCTAGAGCCACGGCAGGATCTGGAGAAGCAAGCGCAGACTTGGATGTGGCAGCATGCTTTTTGGTCCCATCCGCCATCCTCACCATAACTTCCCTGACAGGTACCGATAAGAACTCAAGTACGTGAGTTAATGTTGGAATGCGTCGAACGGGAAGCCCATGTGATTGACAAGTCGTTGATCTACCATCGAATGATCACATGTAGGATGAGTGCCTCCCTATAAATATGAGCCTTCATCGTCAAGAATCCTTTTACTTGCACATAAAGAAGAAGAGCGAACCAGAGTCTGAAACTTTGATAGCCAAAGCTAATGGTCATTTCAATTTCTAGTACCAGTGAAGAGTTCGACATTATGAGAGCATCACCCTGCCTGATAGAAGAAGAGATTATGTCATCGGAGGTACAACATCAAGAGGAAGAACTGGAAACAATGGTGCGACCAATTTCCCAGACTATTCCTATGGCTAGTCCGGCCTCTGCTTCAGGTTCAGACTCTGCATCGGCCCCCGCTCAAAGTCCACGCGGGAATCCACCAGTTGCAGGTTCATGACTATTTGTGTCGGAAAGGAACATCCTAGGCACATCAACACCTTGGGTCAGGGTTCCAAAGTATCAAAGAAGTGTAAGGCCACTGAGGACATACCTGTCGAGGAAGCACCATCTTCACCACCGCGGAGAGAGGCGAATGCCACTATAGAGGAGCGGAATCTGCTACCGCCATATGGTCGGCCAAGGAAAGGAGAGGCGCCTGAAAGTGAAGCTTCCGATGAAAGTGCACTCCTCCTTGGTTGCACCCAAGATCCCTGTTGGAGTGCCGCTGTTGATGAATATCATACCGAAGTGGTTGAAACTGCAGTTTGAAGATACTAATACAAGGAGGCAGCCAGACCTAGAAAGACACAACTACATGGTCACACTTCCAACCGTTTCTCCTAAGCCGCAACTTGTAGTACCGATGCAGTGGGCTCGAGGTATAGAAAGTGCGGACCTACTCAATTTACTCCTCATGCCGCATTTTGACCGCAGTAAGCAAGCGAGCACATATGTGCGACAACTCCTGGTCTGCTTCCATGGAGGCTATTTATGGCTCGACAGAGCCTATCCTGTCAATGTCGAGCTCATTTCGATGATAACGGGTCTCCCACGTCAAGGACACGACCTTGTGCCATATCTACGCGCAAATAGAGATACGACAAAGATAGAGGAAAAATATGACCTCTAGCACACAAATAGAGGATTCTTGATTTCCTCTATAACTGACAACACGGTGAGGTTCCCTGCAAAGATTTTATCTTGCAAGATGGTGCGCAAGATGCAGCCCACTGAGTGCAGGAGGAAAGTAAGGCCAAATTCCACTACTCCTAGTTGCTCATTTTAATTTCGCTTGTTGTTTGGTCAAACCCACCTAGTTACTAGCCGTTGTATGTCCCAGTACTTTTCCATGGCGTGAAGTATCAAAATATGTCGAAGGGTAAAAAAGATAAGATCCACCATAAGGACAATAGCATAGAGTTTTTTCTGCACGCGAAGGCGTAAAGAGAAGTAGTAAAACACCAGCACAGACTGCGGGCTGCGACAATCCAAAAGTATGCATCCTTCATAAGCTTCCAGGATGGTGTCCAAAATATTATCCTAGAGCCACGGTAGGATCCGGAGAAGCAAGTGCAGTGGACGCCTTTCATGATTACTGACTCAGATGTGGAACCAGCCATCCAGGACTAGCCTGAGGAATGGGGCATCCCAGTCAACGTGGAAATGGACCAAGGAGATAACCACATAGATAACCAAGGAAATGGCCAAGGTAATGGCCAAGATGATGGCCAAAGCAATGATGGGGACGACGGACAAGGAAACCAGTCGCAAGAGACAAACGACGACGACAATGACAGTGATCAGGGCTCTGATCAAGATGATGCAGAAGACACACCTACTAACGAGGATGTGCAGAACCTACATAGAGATCGAGAGAAGGAGCAACCTCAGCCGCAACACAAGAAGCACAAAGCTAATAAATCGGCTAACACAGTCATTTTAGTTGAAGAAGACATGATCCTGCTTTCTGAAGAAATCGCAGAGGTTATGCAATCTAGTATTAAAGGTATCGGTAAAAAGCAGCTATGGCTGACCAACAAACTGGCAGAGCATATCAATACGCTCACTGAGGCCATCAATGAAGTGCGGAACACAGTCGAAGCCGAGACTTACGGCATGGATCCCAGTGACACGTTAGTAACACCACTACTGTTGCCGCTGGTGAAGATAGAATTCCAATTGCGAGCAATGGAGACATGGACACAAGAGTATGATGATGTTATCCATGAGTTTGGGACATTATATGTAGATTTTTCTAAACTTGCATTGGGCGAAGTATATGTTATTCAGCATGCTTCCGCGACTGAAATCAGGATCCGTGAGAATGCTCTTGCATACCAAGCTACAAAGCAAACAAGGAAGGAGGAAATCCGTAAGGCCCTCCTTCGTGAAAAAAGAGCAAGAGATTGAAGCGCGCGGGCAAAGCAAGCTTGCACTAGCTAAAGCCATCTAAGATGCAGTCACAGAGTTCTCTTTGGAAGAAGGCCAGGAAGATGTAGATACAGCCGCAAAGGTAGCCTGACTATCCAGAATTGCCACAGACCTAAGGAAATAGGCCGAAGTGCTTAAAGTGCAGCAACAACCAAGCACACCTCTTGAGGTGCTAGAAGAGCGCAGGAAAACAACATCTGAGGCTGTTGAGCGAATCAAGCAAGGAGAAAAGCTCTGCAATGAAGCGATCGATGTCATCTCGGCGACGTGGGAATTGCTTCTAGAAGATGAAGCCATGGAGAAAATCAAGGAATATGCGCTACAAGTTGATTTAAATATCATCGCAGTTAAGGCAGACATTGAGAAGTTGTCGATCAAAGAGAAGAATGCAAAGTTTGATGAGTTGAAGCAACTCCAGCAGCAAGTCAAAACTCTTCATGACCAAGAGCATAAAAGAAATGAGGAAGTCACGACACAGCAGACAAAGGCCGAAAGAGTTATAGGGCTCATTCAGCCTGTACAACTAAAGCTCCATCTTATCACTCAGTCACTGGAAGAAGAACCGTCGGAACATATCAGTTCCGACCGTGTGGAACAATTGGTGAAGCAGGCAGAGGAAGTAGGGCAAGAGCTTTCCCGAGTGGGAAGCGTTTTGAAGGAATTTTGGGACAAGGTTGGTCCCATGGCGCAGCAAGCGCCAGAACCATGAGACCTGCTTAGTGACATGGGATGAGCCACATATGAGCGTTGGGAGCCTGTTGGGCCAGGAAAAAGCACAAGGAAGAAACTGAAGCGCAAGCGCAAGAGGAAAAGCAGGCACACGACAGAAGAAAGGTAGGTAAAGAAAGAAAAAGAAGCGCAGAGTAGAGAAAGATGTGACGAGGAATTGTGCGACGAAGGAATAGCAGGTCTTGAGTCGGTGGAAGTTGGCATGTAGAAGAGTAAAGGCTGGAAAGCAATAGGTCAAAAGACCATAGGAGTTCGAGTTGGCAGAAAACTAAAGGACGGTTTTTGCGGCTAGTTATGACCTGTACAAGCAGACTGAAAGACGTTTCCGCAGCTAGTTATGGCCTGTGATGAATGTAATGAAAGACATTTTTGCGGCCAGTATGACCTGTAATAAATGTATGAAAGACGTTTTTGAGGCTACTTATGACTGTAATAACTGAGTTGTATTCAATCGACCCTACGCGGTCTTGTAATATCTATAAATAGGAAGAACATGTTCTGTATAAGGGTTCGGTTTTTGTTCAGAGAATAGTAGAAGTATTTTGAGGAGATCAAAGAGAAGTCTGATAGTAGAAGGTTGTTGAGTCGCGGATCTGCAGCTGAGTGCGCAGACCGTTTTGTAAAGAGTCAATTTGCAGCTGAGTGCGCAGATAGTAGAGTAGAAGAGTCGATCTAGGCTGTGTGCGGATCAGTAGGAGTAGTTAGAAGAATAAAACAGAGAGCATGAGAGCAAGAAAGAGTCTGAGCTAAATAGATATATCTCAAAACAGTCAGCAAGTCGCAGACTGCAAGGTGCCATATATTTCTCATGCCAAATGAAGAGCACCTTGGTGGTTTTTCTCGGTTGGGTTTCCACGTTACATCTTGTGTTGAATGAATGTTGAATGGTTAATGTTGAATGTTTGATTTATTTGCATTATTTAGGGTTATTACTTGAATGAATGTCGCAATACTGATAAAAGAAGTGAATGAATGAATGATTAAAGCATTGTCGAGCACTGTGTATTAATTCATGTTAAAATACTGTTAAGTTGTAATACAAGCATCGCATTGTCATTTACTATTAAGGAATCATCTGCGTCGCATAGTTGCACCAATTGTTAAGTTGTCAAGGGCAAGGTCGTGTCGCACGTTGGCTGCGTCACACTATTGTGCCACTGTCGAGTAGTAAAAGACTCCATCATTCGGACTCTGTCAAGTGCCTTGGCCACGCGCCAAGGAATTGTAATCCATCGTTGACTGCGGAAACATGGTTCTGGCAATTACACATTAAGATATCTCGAGTGAGACTGCGCCTGCCTCGCAGGTGTTGTCGGCTGAGCTTGCTCTATCAGGCCGATATCTTTGGGTGTTTTGTTGGTTTCGTGGGTCTGTTGAACCTGGGTTGCAAGAGTGGGGAAAAGTAGGCCAACAACCCATGAGTGCTTAACTGACAACAGACAGGGGGAACACCAAAACTTGTAAAAAATGTCAAAGACTAAAGTATTTTCAACTTCTAGGGGATTAATTAGCAAGCAAGGATGTAACAAACAACTTATTACCTATCATAACCAAAAAAACTAGAAAAACTAAGCAAAACCCTTCAAATAATCACTTAAGAGAGCTCTCCCCAAGGTGTTACTAGTTTTGTTTAAGGATATTAAATTGTAAGGGTTAGGTCGTGCTAACAGATTAGGTTAAAGATAAGAAACTCTAATCTCCTACTTAGCTAGCTAAATTCAAAATTTGACAAAAAATGTGATGGAAAAGTACAAGGGGATAGTTGGATAGCCTTCTTGATGAAGTCTATTGATCCAAGTTCTCTTATTTTCTCCAATATCATCCTGCTTGATATTTTCATACAATACAAGAATAAATACCTTTCTTAATGCTTTAATGAAGAAAGTCATGGGGCCCCATGTGTTTTTCTTGTCCAAAGTCGTGGGGCCCATCTTTTCACTATGACAAGGTGAGGGGAGATTCCAAAGATGGGACATTGGTCCAATTGGATCTTAGAGGGTCAAAAAAAATTAAAGTTTCCACATTGCCGTGAAACTAGCATCATCACAAAGTTCTCATCGAGACGATTCTGACGGCATGAACAACATATCAAACGGAGACCGGATGCAAAAGTTTTGGCTCGCTCAAGTTTGTAAGAAATTGCAAAAGAAAGGTTGCAGGATGCCAAGTGGCAGCTCAGTGGACAAGCTGACGTGGCAGGTGAGACCCACATATGATGACGTGGCAGGCAGAATTGGCATGGACCAATACCATTTCGACACTTAGCAATGACCGTATGATGAGTTGGTTCACAGGTGGTCGATGGCATCTTGACTGGTGTCATTTGGCAATGACGTGGTGAACAAAGTGACCCAATAGGCAATCGCCACTTGGCAGATCCAAGGCCATGTTATGTTTGCCAAAAAGTTAAATGGATTTGCAACTTGCGACATAAGACTCACAAAGCCATCGGCTTCACCAACTATTCAACCTTGCAACTTGTTTTTAGCATTTCGGAGTGAATATATTTAAGTTAATCAAGTAGCGTGTTGGAAAAATAAAGAGGTGGCCCGGCGGGTTTGATCCCGGGACCTTTCCAAAGTTGGATTATATGCCACGTCACATGTGAAGTGGCATATGGAATATTTTAATGCCATAATTTTATTACATGGTTTAAAATGGTTTGGGTGGTTTTATTGTATGCCACCATAAGTCACGTGTCATAACAACTTTAAGGTTTAAAAGTGGGTTTTTAAATCTTTATTTTGGTGGTTATTATATATTCCATTTTTAAATGGGATTTGTTTTAACATATGGCACGTGGGCCATTCCACTTTTAAACAAAAGACCAACGACCATGCCATGTATAATGGGGATGAGGCCACGAATTTGGTTTGGGTAGTTTGCCAATTTTTTGTTTTGTTTTGGGGGTTAGCCAACGAATGTCTTGACTAATGTCTTTTTTGCCTATTCATGGGGGCTATTATTTGGGTTTGTTAATATGCCTTTGTTACATGCCAACAAATGTGGCTATTATTTGGGTTTGTTAATATGCCTTTATTACATGCCAACAAATTTATGGTACGAGTATGGCATGTGGTTATGGGTATTTATTTTGTTTTATAACCAATATGTCATAGGAGGGAAGTAACTAAGTGTAAACACTTTATATATCTAATTGGATTTAATCAGTTTTGAAAGGACAAAAATTACATTGGATCTAGGATATGTTTGGAGAGCTAACTCAAATTATTTAAATACATTTTGACCTGGAGAGCTAATCCAAACTATTTAAACTTTCATTGCTATCTTAAGGAGGAAAGCTTTTGAGAGACTCTGTGTGGGGTCTCCAATCTTGAAGAGAGCTCCATGTAACTCTTTGGAGGTATTTAAGAGAGTATCTTAAGACTCCATTTTTGAGGTCCAATTGTGACGGACTTCATGACTCATGAAACAATCAGTTCATGTCGACTCCATGTTGGTTGGAGTTTATCGTTTTATCCTTTGATGTTGCTTGGAGATTTGTGGTGGCTTGTTCGAGGCTCAAGGCTCATGGAGTCTATTTGAGAGAGCAAGTGTAGTTGTATCATGTTCTGATTTTATCCAACTTATGAGGCAAAGAGACAGAGATAGTTGAAGAAGGCATATTTTCAGTTTACATTTGGATGCAAGTGTCAATCGATTACATCCTCATTCCGAAGGACGTTTGTGAAGGGAATGGTGAGGGTGAGACTTTTGGTTCTTTTGATGCATTTGTTTATGCAGATATTTTGCAGTCTATCGAGACTATTATGCAGATGATCCATTTTTATGTAAATCATTTGTATGCATCATGATAATGTATTGAACACTCCATTTGGAGTAGTTCCGGAGACATAGCTAGGGAGGTCTCGGTGAACTCCGATATCATATTGGTGTTTCATACGTTATTGTTGTTGCTGCTTATTTTTCTACATGCGCATGTTGTTTGACTTCCACTCATGATATATGCTATGTGACTTTTAATGAAGTTAAACTATAATCACATGCACTAACATCAGACAAACAGTCCTCATCTAGACTTTGATGTGAGAAGGTTCTCACCAAGTCTAGATTAGATACAATCCCTAAAATGTTTGGAAAACTCCATATTTAGACCTATAAACCTAGGTTTCTTCTCAATTAGATGCAAATGCAAGAAAAATAGGGAAATTGAATATTACTCCATCCAAATATGCAACTAAGAAACCTTCCAAGCCTTAGAGAGACTAAGAAATTCCCATAAACATTTAACTCACAAACAAAAAGTCCCCCCCCCCCCCTAGGAAGACCACTGTGGACTTGACGAAAAACCCACAACTTCCTAAAAGGAAACCAATGGGCCCCAACAACTGTTGAGATAGAAACACTCAGGCACCCATTAGTGCTAACTCGCAACATGTATGCAGAAGGCCGCAAGTTGGAAAAATTCCAAAATGCTGATTTTTTCCAACTTTTGAGGGTTTAATTGCCAAGAATGAAACAAACAATTTATTACCTATCACTAGACTAAAATTGCAAACACTGAACAGAAACCATACAAGGAGTCACTCAAAAGAGCTCTCCCTAGCAGATTCACCAATTTTGTTTGAGGAAATTAAATCCTAATGATTAGGGTCAAGTCACCAATATATAGGGTCAAAGATAACAAACTCTAATCTCCTACTTAACTAGCCACATTCAAAATTTGACAAAGAAGATGATGGAAAGACACCTGGTGCTAGATGGCTAGACTTCTTTATGAATTTTGTTGATCCAAGTTTTGTTATTTTATGTAATGCACTCTTGCTTGATATTTGCACACACCACAACAACAAATACTTTTCTCAATTCTTTCTAACTCATAACTACCTAAGTAATTATCTTTCAAGTAAACCTCCACCAAAAGTTCAAATCGATGCAAACAAACTTCGAACACAAGTTGTTTAGGGGGGTGGGGGGGCTAAGAGGAGAGATATTCTATTACTGATGAGATAAAAACAAATATATATTATACTTGATTATCTATCATGATACCTCCTTCACCAAATCTTGGGTTCCTCCAACCTAGGTTGTGGACAACCAACCAATCTTAAATTGCTTCACCAATTTGAAGGGAAAGGATAACTCATAGAATGGGAATCCTAACTCTATCTTGGGAAGATGAGATATCAGAAATATGAGGTCTTTGATCAAAGAGGGGATGTAAAAAAACAAAGCAAATGATGCAGAAATAATCTAGTATTAGAGTATATTAATCATGAGGTCCCTTTCCAACCTTAAGGCCTCCATTTATATTTGAAGACGATGGTTAAGGAGGTTGGTGTGGGTCTTAGCTATCTCTAGGTGTATGAACAACAACAAAAAATGCTTAGTGGCACACATTGATGAAGCTTTTTATATTTGTTTGCAAATTTTAAGATGTCCCCACATGTTACTAAAGGGAAAAATACACCACCACCCTTTACATGTTGCTAAATGGAAACACTTTGTTAGGATTATTAATCCTCCCTTGTCCAAATTTGGTCATATGTCTAAATTGGGAGTCATGTCTAAATCGGGAGTCCATCCAGTCTATTTATAGTCATTAACACCATTGGGTCCACTTGACCTAATTGGGGCACATGTTTCAGTTACTAAAGTGTGGGGAACACTAATTGAGGCTCGCTGCCACTGATTGCACTTGATTGCATTAGTTTAGGAGCCTCCTAGACCAATCCCTACAATTTAGGAAGCCACTAGGAGTGTCGAAACCAACCAAGGTCAGTTCACTTCAGTTAATGACTAGTCAAGCTAAGTTAGGAGTCAGTTACATTCAGTTCTAGTCCTCTACATTCAGTTAGCACTAGGTTTACTTGACTGCACTCATGTGGGGCGCATTTCTCACCTACCACAGTCAGTTAACCTTAGTCAACACTGAATGTAACACTTGAGTTGTGTTTTAGAGCTCCAATGAACTCCAATTATGGTTTAGACAAGGTCAGTTAACTACTAAGTCCTCTGATAGTGATTTAGACAAGGTCTTAGTTACCTACAGTCAAGTAGAGTCTATCAATTCGAATTTCCTCATGTGGATTCGAATTTCATGTGGCTATTAAAGCCATTTTACTTCATTGTAATTATCATCGGATTACTTTTTTATTAATGAAAGCATTCACAGCTACAAGCCATTTTTGCACTGTTTCATTCTTCAATTGCTGAGTAAATTGTGAGATCTACTTTGTGAGTTGTGTATTTGTCTACAGATCTATGTGCTCAAATTTACATGGTATCAAAGCCTCAGTGGACAAGACTCCTCTCCTCCTCAGATCTCCAGCCGTATCATTTTTTTTTGGCAAATTGCTCTTTCCAGTACTGCACCAGAAGCGGAGAATTTACCACTTAATATCCCAAGTTAGGAAATTGTTGATCAAGCTTGCTTGATCAACTATGTTGGGTGTGAAGGAAATTCCAAAAGTGCAGACTGTTGACCTTACTTTGTATGTTTGATTGTGTGACAGGTTATTAGCTTTTCTTACAGCATTCGCTACAAGCAGCCCTTTCTTCTCACTGCATTCGCTACAGCAGCTCAGTTCTTCCTACTACATTCGAAATGGCTCATCCAATAGAGCCTCTCACTCCCTTCAACTATCACCAGTGGAAGGAAGACATGGTGGTAATGCTTTGCACCAAAGGGCTCTTCAGAATCATAGAAGAAATAGAGGAAGAGCCAGAATCAAATAAAGACAAAGCTAAGTACATGAATAGGCTTGATGAAGCCCATGGACACTTGCTCTTCTCAGTCTCTAAAGATCTTTGGTTCCACATCCTAGAATTGAAGACTCCAAAGCTGGTTTGGGACAAGCTTGCCTCCCTATTTGATAAGCATGATGAGATGAAGATCCATCAGCTAGAAAATGATCTGATTACTCTCAATCCATCCAATTTTGAATCTCTGAATGAATTCTTCACAAATTTCAAGTACTCGATATATCTGTTGAAACAATGCAAAGTGGATAAGGATGAAGATCAGCTCATCCTTGCTATTCTCACAAATCTCAATGCAGACTACTCAGTCTTTGTATCCACCTTCCAAACAGTAAGGCTCACTACTCCAAATTGGAAGATGCCCACTCTTAATGATTTCATCCAATCTTTTATCTCTGAGAATGATAAATTGATCCAAATGGGGATCATTCAATCTCCCAAAGATCTAGCTCTAGTTGCAAGAGGAGATAAGGTAGTGAATGACAAAGGGAAGCAAAGAGATGAGTCCCCTGTGAAGAAAGAGCAGTCAAAAGAACCTTCAGGTTCGAAGAGAAGCAAGAAGAATGGCAAAGGCAAGGTCCTCTGCTCTTACTGTGGAAGGGGCTTTCATTCAAAAAGCTCCTATATGATAAGACAACTTGATGAAATGGCTCTTCTTTTGAAAAAGCACAACATTTATGTACCTGCTAGCGCAAGGAAGGATGACTCTAAAGAAGAAGAAGAAGAATACCAAAGGAAATGACATGCATTGAAGGCTTGCTGCACATCAGCACCTGTCTTCCTCATTGATTCTGGAGCTTCCAACCATATGGTTGCATCCAGAGAATCATTCTCTTCTTTTCAGTCCTTTGATGGTCCTAGTATTCAGATGGGCAATAACAGTAAAGTCAAAACAAAGGGGAAGGGCTCTATCCAACTTGAACATGGAAGGTTCAAAGATGTGCTATTTGTTCCCTCCCTAGCTTCAAACCTGTTATCTGTCTATCAGATGACCCATACTGGATCTCCAAAGCGACTGATCTTTGGTCCTGACTCAGTGGAGATCACAGATATCTCTACTGGGAGCATCATAACAAAGGGTACTATAAATCATGCTTCAAAAGCATATGAGTTCTCACATTTCATGCCTCCTTCAGAACCAGTGCACTCTCAGCAGCCACCTGCAAGGGAAGGTAAAATCATTGCATCTACTTCTTTTACAGCTTCTACTAGTATTGCAGATCCATCTATATCAGTTTATGACCTTGAGATTCAGGGTGAATCAAATCTAGATTCAGTCCCTACTTCCAAACTGGAAGCTAGGAAGATGACTGGAAACTCACCTGACACTCAGAAAGGAAATACTCTTGCGCTATGTCATGCTATCTTACCTCCTTTAGGGAGATGCAATAGACTCCCTGTAAGATGCCATATGGCAAGGGCTCAATCTTACTACATTCAGAAGAATGGATATGATCATACACCTCTTCATTCAACAAGAGACAAAGGTTATATTCCTCCTTCCTCCCATCATCATTTTTGGAGAAGAAGGAGAAGTCTACATGCCAAGCCCCAAAATACTTGTGCACAACACACCATGCATGCTACTTCACTACCTCGCAGAGATGAAGATTGCAGCAACATATTTTCAAGTTTTTCAAACTTGAGACCTAATTCTACCTGCTTAGCTAGAGGGAGGGATTTTTTCCCATGTGGTTTTTGCCCCAACTCCTTGTATTAAGCAGTTACTTTATTTTACTTGATGTAATGGGTGACCTATGGTCTTAGTTACCAGGGCCCACAGTTTGTCCAAGTTAGCATTCAGGGGGGTGTTAGGATTATTAATCCTCCCTTGTCCAAATTTGGTCATATGTCTAAATTGGGAGTCATGTCTAAATCGGGAGTCCATCCAGTCTATTTATAGTCATTAACACCATTGGGTCCACTTAACCTAGTTGGGGCACATGTTTCAGTTACTAAAGTGTGGGGAACACTAATTGAGGCTCACTACCACTGATTGCCTTGATTGCATCAGTTTAGGAGCCTCCTAGAAAAATCCCTACAATTTAGGAAGCCACTAGGATTGCCGAAACCAACCAAGGTCAGTTCACTTCAGTTAATGACTAGTCAAGCTAAGTTAGGAGTCAGTTACATTCAGTTCTAGTCCTCTACATTCAATTAGCGCTAGGTTTACTTGATTGCACTCATGTGGGGCGCATTTCTCACCTACCACAGTCGGTTAACCTTATTCAACACTGAATGTAACACTTGAGTTGTGTTTTAGAGCTCCGATGAACTCCGGTTATGGTTTAGACAAGGTCAGTTAACTAGTGAGTCCTCCGATAGTGATTTAGACAAGGTCTTAGTTACCTACAGTCAAGTAGAGTCTATCAATTCGAATTTCCTCATGTGGATTCGAATTTCATGTGGCTATTAAAGCCATTTTACTTCATTGTAATTATCATCGGATTACTTTGTTATTAATGAAAGCATTCACAGCTGCAAGCCATTTTTGCACTATTTCATTCTTCAATTGCCAAGTAAATTGTGAGATCTACTTTGTGAGTTGTGTATTTGTCTACAGATCTATGTGCTCAAATTTACACACTTGAGGATTAATAATATTTGGTTTGTAAGAACGAATTTCAATTCTTTATGTGGCTCAGAGGCTTACAAACACTTCTCAAGCAATGATAAGCTTGATAATGTTATACCGGTAAGTCTTTTTCCCTCACAAATTAATGAATTTAATGATGCATTTATTGATGAGCCAAAGAGGGCATATTTTGTAAAAAATCTCTTTGAAGATGATTTTTTTTGCAAATATGCTCATCCCCTCATGTGAAGAAGAGGGTAACTAAGATCATGAAATCTTGAGATTAATTTTTAGATTGGGAGACATAGGTGGAGTACAAGTTACTTGCATTTTGATGGCGATCCTACCTACAATACCGACAATGAAAGATCTAAGACATACTTTTAAAATCTTGCTTCCCTTGGACAACCCAAAATAATGGAGGTATGCGAAGTATTTTACTTAATTAACATTAATTATGCTATTTTAATGATGGGGCTACTTTGGTGCAACATAAAAGTTATTTTCTAAGGAAATAAAAACTCACAAATTTTCCAACCATTTATGTTTTCACCCCTTTTCCAAATTTTGCATGGAAATCGAGCTAAAATATGTGGCTTTAGGTTGCAAATTGTTTGTAATAACATAGTTTTTGATTGATGTTTGGTTTCAAAAAAATTCAGTGATGAGTTCTCTTGAATAGTGTAGATTTGTTTCAAAACATATGGGCTATTTTTATGATAGTCAATAGGCATAAATTTTTCGGTCATTTATTTCCAGACCAAATTTGTATATAAAAGTTAGTAAGAATATGTCTTTAATGATGAATTTATTTTTGGACACTAGAGTTCTCAATTTGTATTTTTTACATAATTTCCCAATCATAAACAAGAGAAAAGATGCTTATACCTATCTTTTAAAAATGTTTTAATGTATGATTAGTTATACATATTCCACAATTAAAAGTTAAAGTAATTATGAAACTTGTAATAATGTATTACTTATGCATATCCTAAAAGTAAGAGAAAAGTGATACCTGCTCCTCCATGCCTTTAAATGTTGAAATATAGAAATGAAATAAGCAATACGTAAAGTTAGGAATCTTGTCATTGCCAATGAGCATATGATGCTTAATGAGAATGAGTTTTGTATCAAAATATAGGTCGTGAAAAGGAATGATTTTCATGGTAAGTAATGTTTTATTGTTAAAAGCTACTCTTTGAAAAATAATTCAAACCAAAATAATACTAACTAATTTATTTTGTAGTGTATGGTTGGTAAAATAAATATAGTTATATTGTTTCCTATAATATAATTGAAATATTCAATATAAGCTTACTTATTTATTAAGATAAATTATTTGGTATATAAAGGATTAGTCGTACAAATTTTAAAGGATTTCAAATTTTAGAGGATTTATGGTTACTAAGTTAGGTTAGTGGTTAAGTAATAGATAAGGAGTTAATATGTTAATGAAAATGACTCATTAGTAGGTTGGTTGCCAATTGCTAAAAAATTTAAGGATTAATAGATAAATTCTAATTTTATATACAAATCTATTTCTTGTTATTGTTACTTAAAATCATTACTTTTTATCAATTGCTTCATTCTCTAATTCTAATTTTATATACAAATATATTTTTTCTTAATGTTTTTTAATTACAAAAATAATAAAAACAAAAGATTACACATAAGAACTTTTCATATTTTGTATGGCAAAATATGACCATAGATATAATTGAAAGTGCTAAGAGATCTTTAAAATAGTGTGGAAAGGAGATGTTATGTTTAGAGATATGTTTCCTTGCTTCACATAAAGAAGAACAATGTTTATAAACATATTTGTGTAAATATATTTCTCTACATGAAAGTATATCTAATTTGAAAAAAAATATTTTTAGATAAGAAATTGTTGAAGTTTTGTCAATTTTTGGCTAATGTCATTGTAGTATTGTTAAAAAAGTTTTATCGAGAAAGATTTGGTGTTATAGCTAATTACAAATTATACATTTTATTTGTGTATTATATTTTTTTTTACGTGTATTTTAAGTTATGTTTGTAAAAGTATGTTGTGTTTTTGGTATTATACATACAAATTAGTTCTTATTTTTTAACAATGTATACTCTATTTTATTTTCACTTATTGTATAGTTCTTTATGGGTGTGGTCTGAATATTCTAAGTTTTAAACATTTTTCAAGCATACTTTTAGTCATATTTTTTGTCTTATTTTATTTTTAGTGAGTTGGAAATCTTTAAAAAATCTTAGAATCACATATATTAGCTATAGAAATTGCATAATTTAGCTGCAATAAAGGTATTCTAAGGTGTTGAATCTATTTATGGATTCAAAAACATATTTTATAATATATCCATAATAGTATTAAAAAAACTTAAATATCCATAAAAAACTATTTTAAAAACCTTAAATGTCCAATATAATATTAGCAAAAACAAAAGGAATTGTGACGTGCCAAGAATGGTTGAGGAATCTTAAACACTCCTCGTTTCCTTACTAAATGAGCATTGTACAATATATTTCTAGTTGATGTGTTAATTAAATAACATTGATACTAAAAAAGAGTAGGCTCGACTTTAGACGATTTGCACCTTTGACATGATGAACAATCCTTTCCGAGCATTATCATTCAAGTGCCACACCATAATTCGTAATGGACAACGAGACATTCTATGAGTGAGTCTGTATACTAGCTTTTAAAGATAGGTAATCATATCAACTATGTGGAAGGACAACAAAATTTTTATTTTTATTTTTTATTTAATTTTTTGTTCTTTGTGAAACATCAAATTTGTTAATTCAATTGCACTTATCAATAATAATAAAAATATTATTTCACATCAAATTTGTTAATTCAATTGCACTTATCAATAGAAAAATATGGACTTTTAATTTAAAAAAATTAAAATATATATATATTTTTATTTTATATTTCATACTTATTTTATATAAAACAATAAAAAATAAAAATAAACAATATACCAATAATAGAAGTAATATAAAATGAAAAGACTTTGACTCTAAAGCAATATACCTACCATTGACCGGTATAAAAAATACTATATAAAGTGAAAAGACTTTGACTCTAGAGCAATATACCTGCCATTGACCGGTATAAAAAATACTATATAAAGTGAAAAGACTTTGACTCTAAAGCAATATAAAGCAATATGCCTGTCATTGACCAGTATAAAAAATACTACAACAAGCGATTCTAAGTTAAATTATTTTACTATTACTATTATTTCACATATGGAATTTTTTTCCTTTAATTCAAGTGGATGTGTGATAGAGAGAAGCGAAGATAGTTGTTGCATATTTTTGTTGGAGCAACCCAAACCCTTGCTACATAGTAACTTTGGCGATATCTTATAGTTCGATGTAGGGCTTCCCCATTCTTATTTAAGAGACATATAATTACATCAGCTCTATCCAACAATGTATTATAGAGCAAGCTTGCAACGATACACACTAATCCTGGCATGATTTGGATTTTCTTTTCTATTTTTAGGATCTCACTTCCACTTTTAGCCTAGCATTATGAAAAATCCATCTCATGATTACTTGATCTTTGATGAATCCTTTTTTTTGGTTTATATCCAAACACAAAGGGAAGATCTTATAGTGTTTGTGAGATGCATTTAGTAGTTGCATTGGCTTTTTTATTTCATCTAATGTCCTCATATTCCCATGTCATAGTAGGTTAAGAAGAATAATCTTGATGTTTGCAGGCATTAGTTTGATTTTAATATGTTCCCTTCGACAATTTTGGCTTATGCTTTCTTTGTTAAGACATTTTGTGGAAATTTTTAACAAGATTATGTGATGTGGTGCTATGGGATGACATATCCCACAACATGATTTCCTACCTTCTTGTATCAAGCTATGGAAAGTAAGCATGAGATATAAGGTTCTCATACACTCTCAAGTAGAGTGCATGTCCCCATATGTAGTGAGGTGTTACCCCTCATATAACATGAGGATGGTCCTAGGTTGAATACCCTCTCCAAGAACGTCGTGTTTGGAGGATGTTGGCTTAAAGGCCATATTTGTGTACCTTTGATGCATGATGTTCATGGATTACCACCTTTTTGGCACCATCATTTCAGATATGGAGTGTTGCATAGTGCATATAGAGTTTGAGGAGCGTTTGGTTTCCTGTGAAGGTGTTGCATACATGATTCCACATTTGATTGACCCTAACACATTCTTGGAAAGGGATACCCATCAACTAAGGGTTTTCCCTCAGTATTATAGATTATTATGTGTTTGATTGCTCATTGAGTTAGTGCATTGATTTTCTTAGCATGATGCCAATGATATTGGTCTTTGTGTATCCTATAGAGCACCACCTTTCAACTCCTAAGGTTTTGGCATAGTACCAATGTAGTTGTGCACTTTAATATGTTTGATGGTGAACTTGGATGGATGAGGAGATTTCTAGAATTTATTGGCTCTGAGGCATTATCGAAGCATTCACCGAGACATGCCTACTTGTGCATATTGTTCTAGAGTACTATTTTTATTGACATGTGATTTTGAGGTTTGTTCACATTGGTATAGGGAAGCATTTCACTTTTTGATGCACACTTTCCTAAGCTGTCTACTTTTGGCTCTTGCCATCTTCATAATTAGTTGTTAATATGTTCTTAATTTATTATATTCTTCTTCATGCCATAATAATCATTTAACTTTTTAATAAATGAATTTGAATTAAGTAAACATAAACAATTACTTCATTGATATAATTTCTCAAATCATTGCCAACTATTTTAACATATACAAATTATTCCTATAACATTTCAATACCTAATTACTCACTTCTCAAAATGGTTCCTTCTATAATTATTTAAACTTTCAAACTAAAATTAGTTTAACTAAAATCTTAGATCAAGGTTAAAATTAAAACCAGCATAGATCTATCTTAATCCAAATGTGAGTGACTAGCTTGACAAACTTGACAACATCTCCCCCATATTATATTGTAAGCACCTTGCATCTCATTACTCTTTATGCAAAAACATTCCGCCAATTAAAAATGACATTTTACGCCTCGCTAATCTTGATGCAAAATCATTCCATGAAATTTTATATAAAAAAAATCAGAGCAAAAAAGAGTTTAACTTTTTATTAAAAAGTTGAAACCGGACAATACATAATAACTTATACAAGGGCGTCCATCATACACAAACCACGAAACCAAATGGTCTACCAATAATCATCACTCTACAGAAGAGCAACTAAGGTCCAAAACAACAAGCTCAAAATTGTTGCATACTTAGTGACAGGCAAAGCACAAGCGAAAAAAACGCCAAGCCCGTAGCTGCACAAGAACTATGAACACCGTCTCTTAGTAAATGATCATGGAATCACTTAAAGAAAGAGAGGAGTCTTGCTAGACCTCATAGTTAATGAGTCCATCCATTTCTCCAATCCCAATCTTGGATAACCGGTCTGCTGCAGAGTTATGCTCACGATAAATACGTTTGAACTTGATACTTGTGAAAGAGAAGATAAACTTGTGCACTTTAGACTTCAAGTGTTCCAAGATAAGAGAATGAAAGTTAGAATCACCATTAGCCCAACCGATGGTTACTTGCGAATCAACAATAATGAAAATGTTCTCCACCTTAAACGCCTTGGAAAGAAAGAGAATACCCCAAAGAGCGAGGAGCTCCACTCTGGAGTTGGTCCCACACCCAGCCTTCATCCATCCCTTAATAACTACCCGTGCAATGAGATTTAGAAAAAATCATGCACCACATAGATCCACTTGCGTTGCACCATCGAAAAAACCAATAGGGAAATCCAATGGATAAGAAGGCTATTGGATGACACGGATCTTCTTCGAAGGTTTGGGAGAGTGCCAAGCCGAGAAAGCTCCAATAATTTTAGACACCACAACCAAAGGTACATACCTACAATCTTAAAAAAGGTCTCTATTGCGAGTCTTCCAACATTCCCAGAGCACAAAAAGAGGAAGGTAACTGAGAATTTTCTCTGAAGAATACGAGTGGAAAAGGTTATCATATAGAAAAACGCTATGCCATTGGATCCCGATATGATAGTAGCTACTTAACTCCATCAAAATGAGCCTAAAGAAGAAACAGTTACCGAACAGATGATTCACATTTTCAGCATCAACCCTGCATAAGGAGCATCTATCCGGACCATTAAACCCTTTCTACTGAAGTAAGTCCCGCGTTAAAATGCGATAAAGTAGGCAGAGCCACACAAACAGTTTGATCTTAAGCGGACAGGGAGCTTTCCAAATCCATGAATTCCACCAGGTCAATGAAATCTCCATGCTGAATTCAAAAATCAAATCATACACCAATTTAGCAAAGACATAACCACAATCCTTATTTCTCTCCCACACTAACTTGTCAGTACAAGCAGAGAGAGTAATGCCCGCATGAAGCAATGCAACTATATACCTGGACCATTCAACACCAAGACTACCCGATAACTGGAAGTCCTGGGCCAAGGCCCAACAAGAATTACCACTTGAATCCACTTGCCATGCCTGCTGCAAAACCACCAAATTTTGTTGATGTAAAACATAGAGAAGATTCCTGGACAGTCTATAGCCTGCTTCCATCCCCACTATAGGATCTAAACCAATATTATCCTGAACACCTGTTGAGGCCTGGAAATTCACAGGCAACAACAGCAAGGGATTCTCCCCAGTCAACGTTCCCAACTAGCCCGTGACTGTTTGGTGTAGGGAATCCGTCTGGTTTGCGGTCCGGCTACCGTAGGTCAAGTAACAAAACTAAAAGGTTTTACCAGTTGCGGCCCGGTCCACCGTATATATTTTTGTATTTTTGACTTAAAGTATGATATGCACGTGCCTAATTAACATGCAGGGTGATAAAGGATGCAAGGAGTAGTCACAATGTGATGCGCAGGTTCTTACCTTTCATCTTAAACTCTCAAGCATCTAAATCACATACAATAATAAAGTAAATCTAACTATCTACTATCCCCAGGGAGCCAAATTGTAACTTATTAATGAGTAATGTGTATTGTGCATGCGTTATAAAGAGAAATTACAGATAGCTGATATTTCTTCCAAAAACACATGAACAATTAAATATATTTAAACAATCAGATAGCCAATTGCTTATTAACAGCATTCATTACTCATGGTGGTAATTTCACAGAATAAACCAGAAATCATTCAAACAAGAACATAGGTCCTAAGAGTTAGAACGATCTCACGGCTAGTGGAGACAAAGCTGAAAAACGAAATAGTTCATCTTCAACCACTCCATAGCATAACATTCGAACATCCCACCAAACTTTCTCCGACGGGAAAAACAGTAAATCTTTATTGCAAAAGGAAATAGTTCTTCTTACAATATCTCTTCACTATTCTAACTGGGAAAAAATCCCCCCTTTCCTCTAAGTCCTCTATATTTATACAAAAAGAATAAGACTATTGGGCTGCCTACAAATAACTCTTGGGCTTCCCCAACTCTTCGCCTCCCAAAATTTTACTTTCACTAAGTGTTTACGAAATTGCAACATATTACAAAATGAACAAACATTCACGAGGAGGGCCCCGCTTGATTATTTAGAAATTTCTTCCAAGCTGAAGCCTCTGAGGCGATGCCTTCAAACTCAGAAGGTTCCAAAAAACGAATATTTATCTCGAATTTTGCAGCCTGGTTCTTGATGGCTTCAATTCTGGCTGCACTCAGGCAAAGCTGATCCTCTAATAGTTGCACACTGACTGCGGAATGATCTACCTCATTCCTTAAGGTCTGGTCATCGAGAAATTTAATGTGTTGTATTCTTCTTTCCTCTTCTTGGTACATTTTTTGTAAAAATTCCACAAACAGGTTGTGGTCTGGAAAAGCATCTATTCTCTGTTCAGCTTCTACTTGGCATCGGTTATAAGTAATTAGAAGTCTTCTAAAGAATTATGTACATGCCCCTTTTGTCTTTCTAACAACCTTCTTGAATTCCTCAGCTGTGTTAATGGAAAACTCCAATAAGTCGTAGTCCTGCCTAAGGGTCTGCCAATCTTTCGAGGGCAGCTCTGCAGGAGCTTCTTCATTGTTCTCTAGTCTTGCCATCCTTGCTGTCAGGACTTCTAGGATGTCCTGAGATCTGTCAACAAAATATGAGGAGGTCTCCAAAATCTCCTCCAACCGACCATCTACTTGCAAAACCCTGCATCTTTCCTCTTTTATGGCCGTCTGCAACTGAAGCATTTTGGCTTTCTATGCCAAAACATGTTCTTTGAAAGGTTGGAGACTAACTTGTTGTTCTTTGGCTTCCTCTAAAGCTGCTGTCAGCGAGGTAATCTGATCTTGAAGTTTTGCCTCCTATTCTTGAGATTGCCTCTCATTCGCCTCCAAGGTGGTCTTTTGCAGCTCTAGATCCTCTATCTTTCCTAGCAGTTGTTCCTTCTCTGCCCTCAACTCTTGATATTCTTGTTGTACTTTCTCCAGACACTCCTGGGAAGTCTCCATAGATATTCTCTCTACTTGGAGAACCTAAAGTTCATCCTTTGAAGACTTTATCTCCTTTTGCACGTCTTCAAATTTTCTCTTTAACTTATTGTTTTCTTCTCTTTCCTTTCTTAGTGTGTCTTTTAGTTGAGAAGAAGACTTCTTAGACTGCTCCAGATCTGTCATTATTTTATCTACATTGTCTTTTGAAGCACAGATTAATGCAGCCCCTGCTCTGATAGTGAATCTAGGGTCTTTGTCTGTTCCGTATACAATGGTCGTATCAGTTATCATCTTACCAGATAGGCCCCCTGTTTCAACCTTCTTCTCAGTTCTTTTTACTATCCTTTTCTTTTCTTTATCATAAAAGATAGTATTAAAATCAGGCACTTCTTCCCCTTTCTTCTATTCAAAGGGGACTAGTCTAAGGGTGGGGGCCATAGACTGTCCAGGTGTGCTAACAGCAGGTACTTTAGGGTCTTGAATGTCGGGGTTCTCCACATCCTGGGCCTAAATGTCTGCTATGTCAGAGGCTGACTGTCCTGTCACTGTTTGGGTCAGCTTCATCCTCTCTGCCTCCTGTTTCTTCAGCTCCTCATCTAGCTTCCTTTTTCTTTCTTCTTCTTCGATCTTGGCCTCTTCTTCTGCTTTTCTGGTTGCCTCTTGCACAGCTCTTCTTTTCTCTTCCTCTTCTCCCTTTAGCCATCCTTCAGCTTCTTGGGCTAACCTTTGAGCTTCTTCGTTTCTTCTCCTGGTCTCCTCCTCGGCCTTTGCTTGCTCGTCCTGCCCCTTTCCACCTTTGGTGGCGATCTTCTTTTTAAACCTTTTCCTCAAGGCCGTCATGTTTAATGCACTACGCAAAATGGACTCTTCTCTGTCCCAGTGGAGGGTGTATTCAAAATGGACATTAGCCTCTTTGTAGTGCTCAGCCACCTTGCTACGAGAGTCATTCCTGTGGAAGGGCATTTCCCCAAAATGAAACTTCTCCAACTCCTCCACGAATTCATTGGCCTTCTTTACTCTAGTAAACTTATAACTCCCCAAACTGAAAGGGAATGGAGGATATGTAGCCTTCTTATGTTCAAATAAAAAGCTTCCTATGCCATCTAGGAAGACTTGCCTAACTGCCTCTTTGTGAATTATATAGTTTGTGGCATACTTAGGCAGTAGGGAGGGTGCTCTAGAGCCTCCAAACATTCTGAAATAGATCCCCTCCTCAGTCAAATAATAATCAGCATATTCTTCGATCACCTGCGATGCCTCCTCTGACATACAGTCACATTCTTTTAACAAAATAAGAGTATATAATGGCATGATGAAATGCTCACACACCTCCCTGTAGTGACTGTGGTACTTGTGAGCCCACAGTGGATTGTGTGCGGAGTAAACAGGTATCCTTTCCCGGTCCCAGATGCACCTTAGGGTGGGGAAAGGTTGATTGCATAGTATGCAATCAATGAGTATGGAGCTCATGTAAAATTTTGACCTTTTTTGGGACACTCCTCCCAAAGCTGAGGCCATGCAGGCCGAAAGGCTATTGGACACAATGTTGGCCCAGTTGAAAACGGTCCCCTGTGTCGCGACATAAAAAATTATCGGCATCCACTCCAATTTGAAGCTTTTGCCATGGGCTCTCCCAAAAATTCTATTGAGCATTAAGGCAATGAACCTGTAAGGGGTTCTTAATCTTGCCTTGTCATATTCCCCCGTTGGTCTGGTTCTAAAGTTTCTTCCAGGCATGAGCATCCTCTTGAGGGTCTCGATGAGGTCCATCCTGATGTTTCTCAGCCAATCTTCAGTTAAATATATTTGTGCTTCTGGCAAGTGGTAGGCCAAGGCTACATATCCAGGGCTATAGGAAACATAGCCTTGTTTATCAACATTCTCAAGAATCATGGTGGTTACATCTGCCCTGGGCAGGATCCACCCAATCACTTCAGAACATGGAAAGAGCTCAGGTCTTGTAGCAATCTTCATCAATGAAGACCTTTCTATGTTGGCGTATATGTTTTCTTCCTCAAAACCTATATCAGGCACCTCTCTGCGTGTGATCAACCTGTAGATGTCTCCCCAATGATACTCAGGCTCTACACCAGTTATGCATTTGGTGTCTTCATAAATATATTCGGTCTTGGTGATGACTTCGACGTCGGGTTCCTCTTCGACCACAGGGGCCTTCTTCTTTTGACGCTTAGACATTTTGAGTTCAGAGGAATCTTCTTGTTACATATAAAATTATAATTGTTAGGTCATTTCCAGACAAATTGTAGAGATTGAGATAACAATGTGAATGTTTTACCTCATCTGTGTTAAACATGACGGCAAATAATCAAACTAAGCAAATATGTTCACACCAATACTCCTGTTTAACACTAAAATCGGCTCAGTCAAGAAAGCTCGAGTGGGAAACAAGGTCTACGTTAAAATGAAACAACCTCGAGCTCTTTGTGGGCACCATGACCACTACGCTACGTGGAACAACGAAGGCACTTACTCTAGCCACTCAAAGGGGGCGCTTCAGGAGATAGCACTATCTATGTGCCTTCTATGGTCCGTCTTAGGTTGGGTGATGCTATACTACCCCTAGACCAGTTCGGGTTCGAATTCGGGCGAGAACTGGGTCTCTCGAAACAGCGAGGTAAAAACAAGGTCTTGGTTTGCAAGATGTGGGTAACCAGAGCAAGGGAAACCAGTCCGACATTCCCCAGGGAGGCCATGAAAAACCTTCCCCGAACGGCCAATCATAAAATGTGGCAGACTGGTGTAGACAACGTAACGACCGTCTACACCGGTTTCCCCGACCATCGAGTGCAGGGTAAAAGGCCATAACGGCAGTGAAAAAGGAAACACTCCGTGGGAAACAAAAATTCCCCTACAGACAGTTACGCTACACGTCCCAGCATATATACATGTAAACGACGGGGACCAAGGGAAACCCTAACCGCCGAAATAAAAACAAACCAAAAACTGAAATGTCCAGTCGAACGAAATGGGATGATGAGTACAAGGGCCTACCTGGCAATGCTGTGCGACTGGCGGGAGGAAGACCGTTGAGCTTCCACGGTGAAGCCACCTAGGAACGAGGGTATCGACAGCGGGGGTCCTGGTTAGCTCGAGCGAAAACGACAGCGCAACGACAGTCCAAAATAACAACAAAATAATAATCTACCCGACCCCATATATATATATATATATATATATATATATATCCTTGGTCAACCATAATCGGCGGGAGAAAATCATCGAGCAGTTAAAACACGGGATCAGAGAGCAGATCAACATCGCCTTCCGTAACGTCGGGCGATGAAACAGCTGGAAGAACCATCGGAGCATAAGCAAGAAACCAAATGATACTTGTATCGAAGCTCGTAATATTAGAACGTCGGGACAATAGAAGAAAGAGGAGCCGCAACGACGGATGCCGAAAACTCAAAGATCAACGAAACAAAAAGCGGGGTTGAAAAATTTAATGCAACTATCGGGAGACTTTGTAGTATGCCATCCGCAACTACGGAAAACGTAGAGACAAAATGTTCTGATGGGAATCCAAATGACAGTTGTTTGAGACAAACAAACAAACAAGCGAATAAAGGCATCGGAGAAAACAATCGGTCCTGGTTTCCTGTTACTTCTCCGCAACGGCGAGCGTGCAGATGACTAGTTTTCCGATTTGAACATCAAAACACTTCCGATGGCAAGGTAGAATTTAAACAAGTAGTGAAACATTTGGCATAAAAATAGTCTTTTTGTGGAATACCAAACTCAAAAGTCAAGCCAGAATGAGTTAAAGGAGGGTCCCGAAATTTTTTGAATTTTGGGAAAATGTTGCAGCTGCAACAACACCTCTCCCAACCATCCAAGATAATACTTGATTAATCAGAGGATAACAAGAAAGGAAGCTGGACCAAATAAAGGAAGAGTGGCCCCGTTTCTTAACACCATTCCTGAACCACAAGTCAAGGCTCTGTCTTTTCAAATATTTGGCTATGATTACCTTTCGCCAAAGACCAAGGTCAAAAATCCCACTCCAAAAACTAGTAGCACACAGAGCTTGGTTAAAGCTAGTAAGACACTTGATTCTTCAACCTCCATATGCCAGGGGCTTAGATACAGTCTCCCAATCACATAAATGGAACTTACCTCCAACAAAGTTACATTCCCAGAGGAAATGGAAGAGATATTTCTTGATAGACGATAGAATAGAGCTCGGAATACGAAAGAGAGAGAACCAAAATACTAGAATACCTTGTAAAACATATTTAAGAAAAATGAGTCTCCCCCCCAAGGAGAGGTATCTGCCATACCAGCTTTTGATTTTCCACGCTATCTTTCTAGAAGCCACTCCCAATCCTTCAGATTAAACCCATCCGGTTTGAGAAAGAAACTGAGATATTTAAAGCCTGTCAAAAAATCCACCATATGATAATCGAGAGCAACCTTAACCAAATCTCTTTCACCTTGATCCACATTAGCAAAAATAAAGCAGGATTTCTCCAAGCTGACTTCAAGTCCCGAGGCACCACAAAAGAGTGTAATGATAGCATGAAATGAGTGTCACTCCTCCACCATTCCGTTCCCAAATAGAAGGACGTCGTCCACAAAGATAAGATGAGTAACATTAGAAGCCTTATCATTCCTCAAAAGAAAACTAAGTCCTTCAATAGACAAAATGAATAGGTAGGGGGACAAGGGACATCCCTGCCAAATACCTCTACAACCAGGGAAAAAAGGAGAAGGCGAGCCGTTAATTAATATCCCAAAGCGGACAGAAGAAACACACCCCATGATCCAAGAGAAAATATCATAGGATAAGACCACTTGGATAAGGATAAGTATGAGAAAAGACCAATCCAAGCGATCATAATCCTTGACCAAATCTAACTTAAGGATGAAATCCTTCTTCATAGTCAACTTCAAAGAGTCGAGGCATTCTTGAGTAATACCAACTACATCCTGCAAGTGCTGATTAGGTAAAAACCAAAACTGGTTCTTTGAAATGAACTTATCCAAATAAGGCTTCAATCAGACAACAATAATTTTCGATATAATCTTATACAATAGATTACAAAGTGAAATCAGATGATAATCATTAAAAAAATTTGGCTTGTCCCTTTTCGGAATCAAGGTAATGAACGTAGTATTCAAACAACTAGGAACCACCCTAGTCCTACGAGTTTCATCAATTGCCTCGGTAATATCCTGACCCATCAATTCAAAGAAGTGAAGATATAATTTAACAGTCCACCCATTGGGTCTGAGACTTTTACCCTTGGGAAAATGTCTTAAAGTATGTTTTACCTCCTCTAAAGATATCTGAGCACCAAGCTTAGCATAGTCCATTTCCTCAAACAAACGAGGAAAAAGTTTAATAACATTTAACTGACTTAAGAGACTAGTAGTGGAATATTTAGAATAAATACCTTGAAATGTTCAGTATCCAAAGCTTTAGGACCTTTATCCTCGGATACCTATTCCCTTTGGGAATTCTTGATATCCCACACAACATTATTCAATTTACGTGAGGACACAAATCAGTGGAAAAATTTAGTATTGTTGTCCCCTACGGCCAACCACAATGCCTGACTCTTCTGCCTCAAGGTCTCCTCCTTAATTCTCAACATATACTATCTCTGATTTTCCAACGCAATAAGGAGAACCTTTCTCTCCTCATAGAAGTAGGCTTTATCAGTACCCTCCGACAGGAGCTGGAAATCAGATTCGATCCTACTCAAATATTCATCATTTCGCTTCTTCCTTTCTTTTTTCCAATTTCTGACATCCAGCTTTAGTAAATGTAACTTAGAAACCATATTTTGAACTAGAGATTCCCTAGATCCCCGGTCCAAGCTATCCCATCGATCATGAACCAATGAACATAAATCAACATCTTCTAGCCAAACCGAGTTAAATTTAAAAGGAAAGCGAACCTTTTCACAATCGAAATCCAATTGGAGGCAAATATCCTTATGGTCATAAAAACTTGTAGCATGATCCCAAGTCCTATATCTGCTAATGTCCTCAGATAAGGCCTCTGCCATTAGGAACCTATCTAATCGTTTAGCGACACCTCCAGACCCACAACGACCATTCGACCACGTCAGGACCAAAGTTGAAGGAATGATATCAATGAGATTCGTCGAATCAAATAAATTGAGAAAGTAATATGATAAAGGATCAATAAGTTTGCCTCTGCCCCAGACTTCCTCCGAATGAAATGTATAGTTGAGATCCCCAGCCAGAATCAGAGAAACATCATTAAGTAAACTAGCCTGAGAGACAACTTCCTAGAAGATCCGATGGTTCTGGTAAGGGGAATATACATTAAGTATACAAACAAGAGAGTCAAGTCCCTTAAGCTTCCCTTCCACCAAAATTCCGGCACAAGTGACAAAAGCCTTTAAATTCACCACGGAAGGGTCCTAAGCAACAATAGTGCCCCTAGAAAGACCCGAGGAATTCAAAGCACATACACGTCAGGTCAGGTAGATTTTAAGAAAAAAAATACATGCAAAAGACGCAGAGATCATTGTTTCTTGAAGGAGTAAAATACCAGGTTTCAAAACCCCCAACAGATGTTTCAAGGCAGCTCACTTAGGGCCACTACCCAAACCCTGAATATTGAAGGATACCACATTCATGATGTAACCCGGGCCTAAATCATCTCCAAGAGCCCGACAATATTGATCTCGAACCTCCTTTGAAAGGCGGCGTAAACCTTTATCAAACAGTGATGAAACCTTAGGGTTTTCCCAGCGACTAGTCATAGCCTCAGGCTTCCCCGTTTCCCCTACCTGCTTCAATTTTCTAGGATTTTTACCCTTGCGCAGGGTCACATTAATGTTATGGATAACGAAAATGGGAAGAACATTAGGGCCATCAGCGGTTGAGGAGAAAGTCTCCAGGGGAATTTTAAAACCACAAGGGGTAGTTGAATTCTCTTGTAGAGGGGAAGATAAAATATTAACATCTAGGAAGATGGAGCCCTTAGATGGGAGCAGGGGAAAATATTCAAGAAGGAAAGACAAGTTTGAAGGTTCCACCAAGTCCTTAACAGGCTTAAGCTCCACAAACGAGGCAACATACTCAATCTCCTTCACAGGCGGCAATCAAATCTTTGAATCAGACGAAACATCCCCCTTTTTCGAAGCAAACTAGAACAAAGATTCCCCTATTCCTGTAACAACAAAAGGCAAGAGAGGAGCAGTAACAGAAGAGCACAAATCATCAACGGACAGAAATTTGAGGATAGTAGGAAGGGACTCAACGAACTTACCGACAAAGGACTTCGTCGAAGCAATATCTATAGGAATAGGGAAACTGACATCCATCACGATGCCCTCAAACCCTCTAGGGTCGACCTCCTGCGCCACTGAGAGAAAATCCTTCTTAGACCCCGAAGAAAAATGCGCCCTTTGATGACCCATCATTTTGCACTTGAAGCAGCGGAAAGGGATTTTCCAATAGTCAAGTTGTTGAACGAAAGACCCTCCCTCCCACACCAGCGCAATTTTGGCCGAAAGACCCCCAGTAGTATCCATATCAACCAGAACCTGTGGAGCCATCCGCTCTGCCCCCGTCATAGAGGAATCTTCCATCATAATGAAGGAACCCATTGAATTGGCTATGCTCATAAGTGGCTCATAAACCCCTTAATATTCCAACAGAAGAGGGGAAGGTCAGGTAGGATAACCCACAAGTGTCGATGGGGGAGGGAGGATTTCCACAGATAGAAATCAAGTTGCTAGCGAGCGAGAACTAACGAACCCCGACCAATAACCGAGTAGCGATGTTCAATAGCTTGACGGTCCTCCACAGACAAGAAGTGAAAAAAAACCCAACCGTTAACCAACGTCATAACACAAGGTATGTTTGAAACAAAAGGTTGTCACTTAACCCTGACCTAGGATATGATTTCCACCTGAGATAAACACAAGAATTCGAATTTTCCGAAAAGAGCCCTCTCGGCTAGATTGGAAACCATATCACAGGTGATATCCTGTCCCAAAACACAAAGTGGTTGCGCCTTCTTCACCTTCTCGAAACATAGTCGACCCTCAGCAATCTTATGACTAGATGAAGTAGCAGGACCAACCCTGGGTTTCGCGATTCCAGAAGTAGGTTCCGACCCATCAACACACCCCGTAGTACCTGCCGCTGAAAGGTCAAGAGTGTTACCTTCGTTAGTATGACATAAAGACTTGAACCCGGACACCATGTCCTCCATATTCGAAGGGGCTGGGACTTTCGATGAAATCTACAGTTGACCCTCTAACCAACAACCAGACCCCGTTTCAGAGTCTGACAGGGAAAATGCTGACATACCAACACCGAACCTCAAATTCCCCAAACAACAAAAAAAACAAATAACAAACAGGAAACCCCAGAAAACCTGGAAAAGATGATGAAAAACCATGCCAGGAGAGACAACAAAAGTCAATTCCCACTTGTTTAACCTGGTTGGCACTAAGCCGGGCAAAAAGATCGGTTGGACTTTAGGGCTTCAAGCTCCAGGGTAGACCGAAACCCAAATGAAGCAAGAAAAAAAATCCCGAAAACAAAGAAACGCAGAAAAAATAACGAAAGGTATAACAAAAACACAGGCTACAAACCACCCAAAACCGCCTACTCCACAAACTACTCGCCATCAAAAACCACGATAGAGGGAGAGGGTCTTCGAGGAGAGTCTCATCTAGCCTAACTTTGACTATATGTAGTTCGCCTAACTATGACTATGTAGAACTGGACCTTTTTAAATTTGTTAAACGGTTCTTTAACCAAGGCGGTCCTTTCATAAATTGCAAATATTATGGCCACCAAATTTCCATTCCAACTACCTCAACTACACCTTGTCATGATTGGGATTGAACGTGAAAAAGGCGATTACTGAGCAATTCAAACGTGGACTCAGTCTACTGTGTCATTAAACGGTGGTTATGATACTTTTTTCTCATTAAAGCCAATTGAAAGCTGGTCGAATTTCAATAGTGCGTGCTTCTGGGAAAAGAGGTGCAGAGAGTAAAGGGAATTCTTCACCACCCAGGGGCACCTCAGAATTTTAAGAAAGGGTGACAGAAAACATCCAAAAGAGAGGGGGTAGAGAAGGTTTCAACTTTTTCGATATCTTCTTTCTTTAGGAAATAAAAGCCCAACGGACTTGTTGAGCGGCTTGCCTGAAATTTACGAGGTGTTTAAAAAGAAAACAACTTTGTTTTCAGCTTTTCATATTATGCTTTCATGCTGCTTCTGCTCATTTATTTTGATCGCGACACACACTTCAGAGTTATTTGGTTGTCCCCTTAGGATGTATGTGGAACGAGTTTGATGTTGGAAAAAAATGATAAAGTGAAACTAAATAAATATGTCTTTATTTTAATTTTATATTTTTTAATATATTTTTAAATATTAAAAAATTTGTAAATATTTATTAATTAAAAATGATTATTTAAATTTTAACGTTATAAGATCATAAGTATCTCTCTGTAATAACTATCTCATGGAAGAAAATTAATATTGCCAGGATTAGAACAAACTCTTATGAACTTCATAGCGAAATAGGGGGTTGGTCTATTCCTAAAACTCCATGGGCGGAAAGGGTTTGCAATCTGTGTGAGTCTATGAGCATTCATGATGAAAATCACTTTCTCTTAGAGTGCATTGCTTACACCCACATTAGATCTAAGTTTCATAGTATTTGAAACAATACAAACATTTAGAACCTCCTAACTTTCCAAAACTATAGTGAGCTTGGAAAGCTTCTTCGCAAGCTTTTTGAACACACGGACAAGATTTTAAAGTAAACCAAGTATTATCATTCTTAAGGTCCGATAGACCAAAGTGTTGGCCTCAGTGGACGTTAATCATCATCATCATCATCATTTATATTTATTATAAAAAAACAAATATAAGATTAAAACATTTACATTTATTTGAACATGGCATGTTAAGTGTGAAAGCAACCTTCCTATTATGTATGTAAGTCCTAAAATTCATGTTGCTTAATTACGCGGTTAGGCGTTCTTCCCTGAGGGTGAGTTTAGAAACACTCTAGCAACATCGTCGCCTTAGGCGAATGGAAAGATACCACGCTTGTCATTAACCAAAACCGCCACGTTTCACATTCGCCGTCCGAGATAGGTTTTTAACGCCGATTCATTTTTTGTGTTTGATGCAATTCATAGTCAACACTCTCTAAATATCTCTTCAAAGAATTGATATACTTGTGTGCTGATCTCTTCTCATTTGCTTCACGACGATGAGCGCTACTTGTTTCCCACAAAGTGTTACTGTCAAGTTGTTGTTTATCTATTACGTTGCTCCATGCGGGATTCTCGGCATCAAAAAGCTTTATCTGGTCAGTTGAATCTTTCGTGTAAGCAAAGTTGTAGGCCAAGTTGGGAGAGCCAGGAACTTGAGGCAGAAGTTGATCATGTGGATATGCAAAGCAGGCCCCTGCTCCCAGGCTTGGACACAATTATTCTCGGTTCTCTCCATTCTACCATAATTGTTAGGTGAATATGAGGCCCTTGCAATACTTCCTATGCTTCCTACTGATACCTACTTAGCAATCAGATGGCATATTTTAATTTATACCAAACACTGACATAATCAATGAGAGTTAATTGGCATTGTCTTGGCTTAAAAGAATCTTATGACCTCCTTCTCATTAGGTTTCAAGTGAACATGGTCTTGGCTTAAAAGAATCTTATGACCTCCTTCTCATTAATATGATGACCTCCTTCTCATCTACTTCCTAATTGTGAAGGTCTCCAAGAGTCGCTTTCCTCTTTGTCTTCCATCTACGAGTTTACATCTTACCTCAACATTTCTTTGTAATGGGTTGCATGTGTATCATTTTTATCCAATGCCTATTGAATGGAGTGTTCTTCACTATTTTTAACTGGGTAGTTGGCCCCTTCATTGTTCCCATTAGTCACTTGTCATCATACCAACCGTTGTTGACCCGTGCATAGAACCTTTTGTTTGTTGTTTACAGTGTGTCGTTGCATGTAAGCATGGCTTTTGTGTTGTGATTTTTAATTATTATTCTCCTATTGTTTCCATATCTCCACCAATGCACCACAAGTGCATGTATTCCCTTGGTGTTGTTGGTCTCCTCCTGCAGAATCCTCCTCTTCCTGTGTAAACTAATCAGGGATGATTTTAAGGAACCATACTATTTTAAAAGTGTATAAATGTTGGCGAATACTACCAATTCTTAAAATGCCAACTATAAAATGATTGGCGATATTTTTCAAAAAATAATTTAATTTCCAAGGATTTTATATCGTTTATATAATAATTTGGCGATTTTTAAGGTGAAAAAATTTTACCCCATCAAAATTGGGCGAAACAAGGCTTCAAAAAATGCAAAATGGCGAATCTTTTTTGGAAGAAAAACATGGAAAAATATCCCACTGGGCTAAAATTCGCCCCTAAAATTATCCCTAAAACTAATATTGGCTATATTTTCTTTTGGGCATGCCACATTTCTATGTAATTGCTCTCTACGCTTGGACCATTTCACTCTTATGAGTGTACTCTCTTATTTTGTCCCGACAGGTGTGCAAGTTGCATTGGTAACGATTTTCTTTCAGTTGCGGTGATATCTATCTTTCGATGCCAACGTATTTATATCTATGTCAATTGTGCATAATTATAACCTCTCTATTCAAAAGAAAAAACTCTCCTTTTTTTTGTTGGAAAAGTACCCAATGTTTTTTTTTTTCAAGTAGAAAAGATCATTCCTTTTTTTATAAAGAAACTGTTTACATCACATGAGTATGTCAGGCAAAAAATACCGCCCTCAATGTTTACCAACAAAGTCTACCATATTTCTAAATTACAACCAAATCCCTTAGCCAAAAAATAGACAATGTGAGTACTATGACAATCTATGATGAGATACAAAATACACAAAGCATAAACTGCCTCTCAGTAAAATATAATGGCCAAACAACTACCATATGTTCAAGATACCACACAAAATAAACTATTCAAAGATCCTAAAAGTTGAGGAGAACTTGTCAGTTCCCCCTCCACAAATTCTGTGATGGAAAGTTGATCATGAGGGATGTGTAGAGCCTCCTTTGAAATTGCGTCATCGATCTGATTGTGCTCTCTATAAATATGTTGAAAAATGAATCCTTGGAAGGTGTCCTTGAGTGTTTTAGTCCACTTGAACCAATCCTCCAACTCCAGTACCTGTAAATTGGCCATATTATTGATCCAATCAATAATAATCCTAGAATCTCCAAAAAGCATCAACTTTGGGAGACCCATAGTAGAAGCCAAGAAGAGTAATCCCCAAAGGGCCAATAGTTCTTCTTTGGTATTAGTACTTCTACCACATCCAAACTTCGAATGGAAAAAGTGGGTCTTACTGATATACAATATAACACATGCACCCCCTCTACCACTTTCCGCAACACCATAAAAAAAAGCCCATGGCTGAGGAAACTTCTAAAGGAACCCCAATCTTTCTACCTAATTTGACCCTATCCATCTCCGGAAAATAAGATTAAAGCTTGATGACACCCCCCATAACACTACAAACCTTCGGTCTGATATAACAAAAAATAACAACATTCCTAGCTTTCTAGATAAGCCAAGAACAAAAAATAGGAAGATACAAAGGTTTCATCCCAGACTTCATCCAATGTGCCACTGCCTCTTTTAAAGTATACTTCTCCCATGGGAAGGACACACCAAAGAAATTCAAAACAACCACTCTAACTGCCTTACCAAAACTACAATCAATAAACATGCGTTCCACTGATTCAGCCTCCGCAAAGCACAGATGACAGAGGCTAGGTCCAATCCATCCTTTCTTTAACAAATTATCCCATGTATTTACCTTATTGCTAAGGTAAAGCCAAGTGAAACACTTAATCTTCAGCGAAAGTTTCCAACTCCAAAGTTCCTTATGCCACCAACAAACAACCGATTCCAAGTGATTGTCCACAATAAATCCATATGCCAACTTCGCAATAATCTGCTCCAACGCCAAATTATAAGACCACACTAAACTATCCTCAACTTCTGACCCACATACTTCGATTTATATTAACTTAATAGATACTTACCAACACGTGCCTTTAGACAGCCGTAGTTTTCTATAATTTTATATGCTTCATGGATAATAATATGATAGAAGTTAGCCATCCCATCACCCTAGTAATTAACTTAACGAATACAATTTTCCTTTAGAAGATCTAACTTATCATTAAGTAAATTAACCATCATCCACATATCTTTTACTTCATCATAAGAGTACGCTATTGTGTTCACAAATGGCAATAGCCCATTCAAAGATATAACATAGGCTTAAGACTCCACATGGAAAAACTCCTCTTCTTATATTTTTATTCATTCACCATAATGACTTTAGAATAATTCTCCTTTCCCTATTTTATAATTGGTTTCTCTTTGGGAAACAAGAACACTTGACAAAAGGCAACGAAAGGTTATATTTTCTTTAAAGTGAGACTTAGTGGGAGACCAAAGTAGAAGGATCGATTTACGATAGGGGATAAGGAAAACCTAGGAAATTATTTTTTGGAAATTGGATAGTAAGGGAAAAAAAAGAAGTTAAAAAATAGATTTTTTTAATGTTAAATTTTTTTATGATGATAATGAAAAGGGTGTTTAACAGAGATCAAAATATTTATTTATTTAAAGAAAATGGAAGGTAAAATTTAGGATAAAATGGAGCTTGTAAATAAAAAATGGATATGGGATAACAATTGCACAAGGAAAGGCTTACGGGAAGTGAAGGAAATATATGCAATTTAATGGAAAGGATAAAGGATAGTGAAAAATGAAAGAAAATGGGTGTGAGAATTTTATTTTTAACACTTCAAAGTAGATACATGTAGAGGATTTTGATTCGTTCGAATGATGAGGAATCATCTATTGTGCCAAGAGAACGTCTATGTTGTTTCAACGACTTTGGTCTTCAGGGATTATATCTGCCCAACAACAACTACAGAGGTGGCTTACAAAGTCTCCCGAAGTTCACCTCATCGAAGTGTATTGACTTGGAGGTATTGGGAAAACAACTTTGCTCAAAACTGACTATGAATCCTCCAAGGTTAGTGGTTTCTTCCATGTTCTCATTTGGGTCACGGTTTCAAAATACTATACAATCCTAGACTTGCAACTTTGTATTGCTCAACAAATCAATTTATATCTCCCCACCAGTTATGATGTCAATAAGTGTAAGATGGAGCCGTCTGCATATTTCAAGAAGAAGATATTCCTTTTGATTTTGGACAAATGTGTGGAGTCCAATGAATTTGAAAGATTTGGGCATGAAATTTGGTGAGGTAAACGATGACAAATGCAACAAAGTATTATTCTCCACTCGGAAAAGATCTTGTTGTAGAAATGAATGCAAATGAGGCCATGAGAATACAACCCCTATCCACCGAGGAAGGTTGGGAGTTGTTTTGCATAATAATGTTTAAAGATGGGTTTGTTCTGCATAACATTGATCACATTACGAGACAAGTTGTTGCAAAGTGTAAGTACGTGGTGGTTTATTAGTGGCAAGACATGCGACATCTTTTCATTCGCCAGATAGATGATGATTCTGCTACAGGGTTTTCAAACCCACCCTCAGAAAGAATGACCATATGATAAATCCTGCATTTATCACTTTCAATGAAATCCCTAGTCCTCATGCTTTCTAAATGTGAATGAGTTTAACTAAGCAACTGTATTTTCCATTGTCTAACCTATTTTGACTTTCCAAAAATCTAAGCCTGCCAATGGGTCAAATGAGATGTATTTTTAGTTTATATTAATCATAGGTGTACTATGCTTAATTTACGAAAGAGAGTGACATGAATAACTCGTATTCAAGCATGTTTTATGTGGTTTGGGTTCAAACAGGGGGAATGAAATGTATCCAGGTTCCTTTCTCCATCTTTTGTTAATGACTCTTCTAAAAACCTTGATGTTATGTGTGGAATAAGTCTAGATAGAGCATGAGATGTATTTATCCATTCCATTCTTAATGTGTGGGTGATCACATAAGAGTCTTGAAACACTGTTCACTGTTAAAGTTTCCCTTGTGATTTTGGTGACGGGTTTTAATCCCTTGAAAAATTTCAAACACTTTAGTTTCAATATTGGCGGTTTCTCTATTCTTTAAAAAAACTTAAGTTGTTGGTGCATACTCCATGATCAAATAAAGGCTCTTCACACCTTTCACCATATTAATTTTTATTATTTTAATTAATGGACAATAAATTATTTGTAACTAGGACAACCAATAGGACACTGGTAATTTTTGAAGCTGCCTAGACTTGAAAATAAAGTAATAGAACAAACAAAAAGTTTTGTAAGCACAAGAATTTAAAGCTTGACTAATGGTTCCAATAAACCATTTAACTAATATCATTTAAATCTTAATCAATACGCATTTAAGCATAACAAGATACGATGACCATAAAATGAATGTCGACTATAGATATTTTTTCTAAGTTTGCTATGACTGTAATGGATTCCTTGAGAAATATGAGGGTTGTCCATTTCTTTCACTAGAAATGATCCACCATTACTTGAGTTCAATTGAGAGCTAGCTAACCTTAGATCAGAACACAATATAGTTCTATTGCATTGTGAGAGAGGAGGATGCCATGTGTTTGCATTTATGTTGGTTGGTCTTCTTATTTATGTAAAACAATACATGGAGGAACATAAAACCCTAGAAATGGTTCACAAACAAGCACCTAAGGAACTTCTGCAAATGTTATGTCCTTTGAACCCAATACCATATCAACTCAGATATATTCAATATATATCAAGAGGGAACAATGGAGTAGAATGGTTGCCTCTTGATAGGGCACTGACATTTCATTGTCTCATTCTTAGAATCATCCCCAAATTTGATGGAGAAGGGGGTTGCAGACCTATTTTTCACATATATGGAGAGAAACCTTTCAGGCCTGATGATATGATGGTTGAGTTGTTGTTCTCCATGGTAAAGAAGAATAAGAATGTGCAGTATAATAGACATGTATTGGTAATTCAATTCTAAATTTGTAGGACCAATAATTTTCATTTTAAG
Source organism: Pseudotsuga menziesii (assembly GCA_001517045.1). Classification (NCBI taxonomy): domain Eukaryota; kingdom Viridiplantae; phylum Streptophyta; class Pinopsida; order Pinales; family Pinaceae; genus Pseudotsuga; species Pseudotsuga menziesii. The sequence continues at coordinate 59,908 of LPNX010757303.1, read as the reverse complement.
CTCACATTTGTTGTGTTGTTTTTTGTCTAAGTAGAACATCAGTGAGCATCATTCTAGGTGAAAAAGTTGATTTTTTTTACTAATTGAGATATATTACAGTTTTAAAAAATGGCACATTGCCCCAAGGAGGTGCATTAATACGTTGTGATGTTGGTGATGGACAAGGTGTAAAAATGGACATAGACTAGCAATTGCCTCAAGAGGGTGCAACAATATGCTGATAAGTTGTTGTTGGAGGGTGAAATGACTAGAAAGATAAAAGAAAACCGAAAAAAGTGCATGGACATAATTTTAAACATCATATAGACTCGACATTGTAACTAAAATAATGATTTTAGTTACAAGGTATAAAGGATCTTTTAATCTTGCTTGAATTTTTTTTGTTTCAAAATCATTATCTTGAAGATTTAGTTATAATTTTTGTAGAAAGGTTATGTAGGCCTTTAGCCATATTTTCTCCATTTTAAATTTCCACTATCAAAGAACACATTAAGTTTATATATATTTGTTAAGATTAACCCATTTTTCATGTGCAATTCCAAATCCAATCGTGATATATATTTATTCTTCCTCTTCCTCAAAGATATGTTCAATGTTATCCATTGATGAGTGCAACAAAAGCACTTTGATAAGTCACCTATCGTATTGATTCCTTCAATCACACTATTATTAAAAATAAAATTAAAAAATCTACGATTTTACATTTTGGAAGGTCAATACACTTGCTCTTCCTACCCATATTTACACATAATATTTGTACAATCTCTCTTGAGTTTAGGGTTGAATTATTACCAAGACACTTTATGGCCATTTTGCAAACCCATAAACTAGTTGACACTTCAATGCCATGCTTAAACCTTTAAATTGGTAAGTGACTATTTCCAAACATACAAATGAAAAAGCATGAACCTTTACTATTTTTTGAAACATCTATAAGATACAAGGAAAAAATAAGACGATAAAATATCCAAAATATTTTTTATGTATTTAAAAATAAAAAATATTACTAACTTTAGATAAATTTAATTAAAATATATTTTAAAACCTTTAAAGGATCCATAGTTAAAGGGTTAAACACATCAAAAAAGAAAAAAAATAAAACTGCTCAAGAGAAATAAGTCAAAAGAGGTTTTACCACATAGCTCAATAGTGAATATATGACATGCTAAAAAACATATTCAAAACTTAATTGTGAATATATGGCATGCTAAATAACTATTCAAAAGACAAACAAAACAAAACATTTATTAAATAAAACTCATAATGATTGACATACTTTCCCACAAGCATTTCTATTTGACCAAAAGTTACAACACAAATGTAACAATCAAATACTTGTTGAACATCAACATGTTTAAATGAGGAAAATAAACTTTATAATTGGCTCATGTTGAAAATTAACAACTTAACAAACTGAAACCTAAGTTATTTGTAGGGTCAAGTGAAATAAATTAATATATTTATATTTATGATGTATCAAATCAAGATAAGAAAGCATTACAATTCTACTTTGAGTAGTCTTCTCAAAGTATATAATTTATGATTTTAAAAGTCGACAAGGTAAAAGACCATACAACAACTAATACCTAAGAATAATGAAGTTGGTTGATATCTCAGTAGTTGAATGTTTTAATTACATAAATTTACACCTGTTTCCATGGGAAAAAGTAACCAACTTTCTGGAGGACGAGAATGTAGAAAAACAATTATATATAAAGGAATATAAAGATAATAAATAACAAATGTATAAATCATGTAACATAAAAAATACTTTATGGAAGGTTGAGATAAGTATAGTAAGATGTTGTTGGCCCATAAAATTCTTGATAGCATGATAGGCTGTGAAATATACAAAATGACAATCTTTGTGTCACTATTATCGATAAAGTTTGCTAGAAAGGTGAATTTGATACTGTTCTGAATTTATACAATAAAAAAAAGGAAAGACATTCTCCCATATCAGCAATTACATGAAATATTTTGGGGAACTCTAGAAATTGCAGAAAGCATAGGCTAAATAACTTGTGAACATATTTGGAGAATTTTTTCTCTTATGTGAGACTTACAATTTACAGATTCACAATTTGTGCAAGGAAGATGCGGTTTTTTCTATGAATTTGTATTATAGAAAGGAAGAGAGAGTTATTGCAAATAATTTTTTTTATGTGTGGTGCTCTCATTTGTAGGATTCAGAGAGTGGGAAAGATGGATATGGCTTTAAGGATGCACTTTAGAATGCAGTAGAGGTACCTCCTGCCAAGTATTCAAAGTGCCTTTAAATGATATTCACAAGAAAGGTAGTTTGGAAGAGTTCAATAATATTTTTCAAATAACTCTAGAGAAAGCCTTAGTCACTAATTCCAATACTTTATGTAGAATCATAATTTCAAACTCTAAAAGGGGAAACATAAAAAGGGAGGGTGAAAGAATCATATGAGATTTTAAGGGAAGATACGAAGAAAGGAATTGTGGTGAATGATTTTTTTTACACGATAGTAATTGATAGGTATTAACACCAAAAAAATGTCCACGTAGCTTTGTATGGTCCAAACCATAATTATACATCATAATCCCACCAGTATTCCTCTATTTTGACATTCACAATTAAATTCCACCAAAATTGGTCCAAAACATAATTATTCCTTCCCTCATAAATGTAGGGAAGATGGGAATTTATTGCAACATAACCCCTATTCTCCCAAAAAGGACCAAAAAACCCTAAAATGAGAATGGGTAAAAATCCATGGATAAATACCATACATTATGAAAAACCATGGCCCAATACCATGGGCAATAAAATATTGGATCATCCTATAAATACATTATGAAGGTCTGCCCACAACAACTTTACATTCCTGAAATTTTTCACTATACATTACACGCTTCTAGAGCCTTACATTCCCACACCTTTCACCACACCATCCCACATTGCATGTTGAGTTTACTTCGTGTAACCCTTAATTCCTTTCCTGGTGACAACCCTTGTTGGAGAAAATCGGAGAACTGGATCATGGGAGTCGTCGGACCACATCCCCAAACGACTGTAGTGGCTCATCTTATTGAAAGGTATGTTACATCTCTGTTTTACTAGTTACATCATAAAATAAAAAATAAAATAAAAATGTTTGTTGCTTGTTTTAATAGTCAAGGTCGAGCTCCTCCCTTGCACCATGAACTGTAATAACTCCAAAAATTCGTAAAAATTAAAAAAATTTCCTATGACATTAAATGTTTACAATTGTCCCTTCTGAGGGACAATTAACTGTTAACAGTTAACATAAAAAGGTGTTAAACTAAAACTAATTCCTTATTTAAATGCTAGATCTGCATACTTAAATATTTGCTTTCATAAATGATTATTAACGATTTGATTTAGCAGGTTATGATTTGTAATAAGCATGAACTGAAACATCTGACTGTTTACTATGTGCTAAAGTTTGCTTTACTATTTGTAAACATGAAGGGACTTCAGTTAAAGTCCAAGGCTTACTTAGATTTTTATCTAATGCAGTGAAGTGGTGCTTCTTTTACAGGTCTTTTTACAGGTAAGACATTTGTAACCAGTTTCTGGATCGAGATTAATTATCTCAACTAGCATAAATAAAAATGCTAGTATAGTTGTTTAATTTACAGCTTTGATAAATAATAAAGGAGGTATCATTGAAACTGTATATTTACGTTTTATTTATTTTCTTGTAAGCATATGTATTTGTCTCAACAATATTCAATTGTTATGTAAACTAGGAAGACCTAAATCCAAGTATAGTCATAAGGTATAATGTTTGACATTCATAAATAGAAATAATGATTTAGTGCAGAAAATAGTCTACTAACTACTCAAGAATTTACCCGGTAGAAATATAATAAAATGAACATTATATCATTAAACAAAAGTGTTACTGTTTTGTGTAAAGAATGAGAGATCATTTCCTACAAAATCTATCCAACCTAGCCTTTGCATGACTTCATCTCACAAGGAGATATGATGTAAAAATTATTACCCTATAACAAAGCTAAGTTATAATACTCAAACTAAGAATCATGCTATGAGTCTTTCTAAACTTGCAATTTTACACATATAAGTATTTTTAACCAATGTATTATCATAGGTTTTCTACAAGTCCTATAGTTTATCACAAGGTATTTATTTATAATATTAACATCGTTAAAGATTCCTTTGCATAAGTTATTATAGATTACATGGTTCATAATACATAGTTGTAAACCCTAGTGTATGTGAAGACTACCACCAATATCATTTTCCTTTAACATTATAATATGCATCTTATAATATAGAGATATTATTCTATTGTTGAAAGGGTTTATAACCAAGTTTCTATGTAAATGCTTTTTACTTGCAGGCTGCTCCAAGACTCTCGAAAACTATAGAGTTAGATCCACAATTCCAAAATGTATTGAACTCCACGTGGTAGATGCTTAATGGTTAGGTTTTTGACTTTGGAGGTTTACAATATATATGGCTGCATGGCCCTTGATGCCATTCCTTCTTTCTGCATGTATAGGCCTTCCTTGCCATTACACTTCTTCTGTGTGTGAGGTCTACATCGACATCGCTTTTCTCTGTTTGTGAGGTCTTCGTTGCCATTACTTTGCCTCTACGTGGGCTTTCCTTCGAGCTTTGCGTCAGTTGTGAACTCTGTCGGAGTTACTGTGTGGGCTCGAATTCTAGTGCATCGTGGCATGGCCTTGGCTTTGACTTAATCAATCTCATCGAGGCTTTCTGGACAGTAGCTCCTCTCATTTTCTCGGGCATACTCCATCTTGTGGCTAGGGTTCTGTTTATGCCACCTTCTACGCGGCTGAGGTCAAAACTATCCAGGTATATATGTAGTTAATTTTAAAATCTTCTGCATTGTTTTCAAGGTTTACTGTATTTGTTTTTAAAATAAGAAAGTTTAATACCCAGTTTTTATCTTGTGCAGACTTCCGAAGATGGTTGTGGTGAGTTAGAAGACACTGCAAAACACCACGAAAGGGATCCACGTTGGCATTCATCCTGGTAAGCCTCGGTCCTACCTAAGGTTCCTTCTGTGATGGTTGTATGGGGTTTGGTTGTTACACTTCCACCGAGATGCGACTAAGGCCATGTGGCCGAGAACGAAAAGTTTTGATGAGAAATTATGAAGCCGTTGCGGCCGTAGTTTGATGAAATTCTTATGAGGCCTCGCAGTCGTAGCTTGATTTACAGTATATATTTTTTTGGACAGGCTTTTAAGCCGTGACTTCTGTTGGAAACAGGCCATTAGGTCATAACTTGAATGGAACTGCAGTGGTTTTAATTATAAATTAAGTTAGGGTTTTTAAAGATATTTATATCATGTTTAAGCTTTAAAGGCTTATTGTGTTAGATATTCCTGTATTCGACCATGAACTATGGTTTTTATGAGGTCGATGGCAGACTGTGGGGTTTCTTGTAATGTTTAAGAATTTCCATTTTTAAATTAACTTAATAAAAATATTTTTACTTCTACAATACTTGTGTTGATAAATGAATGGTTAAAGAACTTAAAAGAGGTTTTATTACGGTTTAAGTTTGTAATTTTCGATTTTGTTTAAAAGAGGAAAAAGTTCATAATGTTGGTTTTTAAAACAGAGTTTGAGTTTTTCTGTCAGTAAAAACAATTATTTCAGGAAATAAATAAAGAAGGGTTGATTAGTACAACCTGAGTTTTTACTGTGTACTTGGGTTGGGAAATTTAAAAGATCTTTACTTAATTAGTCTTAGTTTATTATTTGACAAACAGTTTCAATACTGTTTCGGTGAAAAGTTTATTTAGATCTGTGTATTTATAAATTAGATAATTGTGTTTGTGTAAATGCATAATTTATGCTTAAAGTAATTATGGTTAAAACTGTATTAACCCTACTCTGGAAAAGGAGAAGGAAAAGAAGGTCATAATTGACAGATTCTCCAAATTAGGGTTTTTATAAAATTTTAATTATTTTAAATCTTTATAGAGTTTAATATTTAATCGTAATGTATTTAAAGTTTCATTCTTACTTAGATTAGTAATGAAATTATCTAAGTGATTACTAGCCTCATTTTATTGTGTTCTTTAAGTTATTCCTGCTTATTTACTTTTCTGTTCTTATAATGTTTTTAATTACTATATATATTTATAATAATTAGGCTTATAGCAATTAATTTATTTACTGTTTAGATAAGAGCACAAACTGTGTATATTTTTTTTTAAAGATTTTTCTTGGAGACAATTTTGTTTATTTTTATAATAATGTACCATGTCTAAGGAAAAATTCTAAAATAGAAAAGCTTTCTTCTGATTAACCCTATAAAATCTGTAGAAGGTAAATAAACACATTCCTGCATACTTCGTTTGATTATCTATCAGAATTTAATCTAACCTACTGTACTAGAGTACTACCTTCTTGAAGGTGTGGAAAAATACAGTTAGGTATTTTATCCATCAGTAAAATTTGAAGTTACTCTAATAATTTATCCTAATCCATATCTAGTCCAAAATGTCTATCTTTTCACAGTAAAAGATTTCCTTCAATCATTCTAATAACAAATGAATAGAAACATAACATATTATTTCCTAAATTCATTCATTCTTGACCCTAAGTATGCATAGAGAAATTAGAAAGAACATGTACAACCTAGAAATGTAGTAGAGGAGAAAACAACTTAAGAAACCTGTTCCTCCCAACCAACTCCTGGAGATAGCTGAACTACAAATCTCCGGACCTCCGAGCCTGTCTACTGGTCCACCTGGTTGAAAGCATTGGGTGAAAGAACTGGTTTAGTAAACCTCTGCAACTATACTAAGTATTCAGCAGTAATTTGTTCTGTTTGTAGCAGTATGAACTCAGCTTAAATTAGCTGCACTAGTTCAGAACTTCAACACTTTTCACTCAAAGAAAACTTCTGCTAGTCCCCTCCATCGAATTTCTTGTGCACTAAATTCACTCAGAATTTTCACAAGTAAAGAATGAGCAGCCTCAGCTGAATTCAATGGGAAGTTTTTATTAGCATTCCTAGGTCTTTTGGGTCGGTTTTCACTTAATGAGCCACCTGCTCTTGTTCCACTTTCTTGGGGAACATGACCACAAAATTAGGGAAGTTGCCTCCTGCAACAACTATAAGTAGTTTGAGGATGTTGCCAAGTGTCAATCTGCTCTCAACCCAGCCTATTCCACCAAGTGACCAGTAAAACACTCATTTAACAGCCTCCTTAAGCCGTTGTCTCATCTTTCATTTATTAATTAATAAAATATTCAGTAATTACATGCAATTATCCTTGACCCCACTTGGTCATTAATTACAAACTTTATAATAAAATTATAACATAATGTCTCCTAAAGTATAAAATGGTTTTGCAAATTTGGGGCATGTGACACTATCCTTAGATCTGGTTGATCTCAGGTAGGTGTTTTTTGTTAAAATTCCATATGCTAAGCTAGATTATCAACATTTAATTTCAATTTCATAACAAAAGCATATAGATAGGATCACTGAAAGAAACAGTATCACAAGAACAACACAAATTTATCCTGGGAAAACCCTAAAGGGAAAAACCCAGCAAAAGCTTCCTCATTATAGATGCCCCAAAAAGATAAAAGGCCAAACCCAAAAAGATTGCTCCTCCTTCTCCAGCTACAACTCTTTCTCTCTCTCTCTCTCTCTTATGCGCTACACAAGTGAGTGTGTGTGTGTCAAATGAGGAGTGCCACACCTCTATTTATATTCTTCCATTCACTTAATATTAGACTCAGTTGTGTAGGCTCGAGTAATCCTAATTCAGTTATCTAGGCTTGAGTAACCACAACTGGGGTACTAATGAACTAACTTACAACGGATGGGAATTATTCATGACTTTTAGTAATTATCCCGATAGGAACATCGAGGTACAAAGTAATACAAGTGATTCTCCCGATAGGAACATCGAGGACCACAAAAATATATTTAGAATATTCTTTGAAGTTACAATAATTCAACACTCCCCCTTAACGAGAAGGGTATTCTACAACAACATCAACAACAACAATAGTAGGAGAAGGAGGGCATCATCAACATCATCATCAGGGTGATACATCTATAAATCATTGGAATCTTTTCCTCGTCTTCAACATATAGTCTTCATCTTCAAACTTTAGAAGCAACAACACTTTGACCGCTCAATCGACAACATCATTTCGATCAACAACATCATCATCTGAACTTTTTATCAGCATCATCATCATCATCATATTTTGAACTTTCGATTAGCATCATCATCATCATCATACTCTCAAAATTCGGTCAACATCATCATCATCATCACATTCTGATCTTTTGATCAACAACATCATCATCATCATACTCTGAACTTTCGGTCAACAACATCATCATCATCACATTTTGATGTTTCGATCAGTAACATCATCATCATCATCACATTCTGATCTTTCGATCAGTAACATCATCATCATCACACTCTGATCTTTCGATTAGGAACATCATCATCATCAGCAACAACCTGCAATCCACAATACGAAGATGAAAGTTTTCGGATCACTTTTGGACTTAAAGTCCAGGGATGATGCAATCCCACCACATTCTCGACAACCGAAGTCACCGGATTCAATTACGGGATAATCACTCCCTATCACTTTAGGACTAAGTCCAAGGATGATGCAATCCTACCACGTTCTCGAGTACCGAAGTCACTGGATCCATTCTGAACAAAAGTTCAAGGATGATACAATCCTACCACATTCTTGAGGACCGAAGTCACCGGATCTGTTCTGAACAAAAGTTCAAGGATGATACAATCCTACCACATTCTCAAGTACCGAAGTCACCGGATCCGTTCTGAACAAAATTTAAAGGATGATACAATCCTACCACATTCTCGAGTACCGAAGTACCGGATCCGTTCTGAACAAAAGTTCAAGGATGATACAATCCTACCACATTCTCGAGTACCGAAGTCACCGAATCCGTTATAAACAAAATTTCAAGGATGATACAATCCTACCACGTTCTCAAGGACCAAAGTCATCTGATCCGTTTTGAACAAAAGTTCAAGGATGATACAATCCTACCACATTCTCGAGGACCAAAGTCACCGTATCCATTCTGGATAGATGTCCTGGGATGATACAATCCCTCTTCATTCTCGAGGACCGAAGTCACCAGATCACTTTAGGACAAGTGTCTAGGGATGATACAATCCCACTGCAACATAATTACTCCCCCTTTCGAGGAAGGTCTTTCCAAACAACATCAAGCTTGTCTCGAAAGTATTCGAAATTTATCTGGGACAGAGGCTTCGTCAACATGTCAGCAACTTGTTCATCAGTACTCACATACTGGAGCTTTATGGATCCCTTCTGCATCATATCTCGAATTTAGAAATACCCGATTTCTATTTGCTTCGATCTATCATGGAACACTGGGTTCTCTGTCATCTTTATACAACTTTAGTTATCACATAGTATCCAACCCCATGTTGAATAAACCTGACATCAGCTTCCGAATCCATATGGATTCACAACTAGCAAAGCAAGCTACTGTATATTCTGCTTCAGTCGTGCAAAGAGAAGCACTGGACTGCTTCTTGCTAAACCATGAAATCATAGTAGATCCCAGACTATAAAATCCACCTGATGTGCTTTTCCTGTCTGATACACTTCCAGCCCAATCTGCATCCGTATAGACATACAGTCTGTACTCATGGCTTCCATCATAGTATAGACCAAAGTCTATAGTCCCTTTTAGATATCTCATCACAAGTTTTGTAGCTATTAGGTGAACACACGGTGAACACATCTAGGTTGAACTAGATACTGACTCAAGGTGTTCACAACAAAACAAATTTCTGGTCTGGTATTTGTTAGATACATCAATCACCCAATAATTTGTCTGTATTGAGTCACATCCACTAACTCTGATGAGTCATCAACTAACAACTTCAGGTTGGAATCCATGGGTGTGGCCATGGCTTTGCATTCCAACATATCAAATCTTTTCAATATCTCTACTGCATACTTTCCCTAGTTGAGAAAGATTCCTTCTGAACTTTTCCATACTTCCAGACCTAGGAAATAATGCATTAACCCAAGGTCTTTCATCACAAATTCTTCAGCGAGTTTCTTCTTGCTTTCCACAATCTGTTTCTCATTCCCTGTCAGAAATAAACTATCCACATATAGTAATAGTATGACAGGTTCGTCTTCTATATCCTTGAAGTAAAGGTTAGGACCGGCTTTACTCTTGGAAAATCCCATGCTCGTTAAGAAACTATATATCCTTCCATACCAAGCTCTAAGAGCTTGCTTCATGCCATACATGGCCTTCTTCAACTTGCATACATGAGTCTTTTTGTCTTCAACTTCAAATCCTTGTGGTTGTTCTATGTATACTTCTTATTCAATCACACCATTCACTTATGTGACCCGTTTTAGTATGATTTGTCATGTGGAAACCCTTGTTAAGTGTGACCTATGTTTTTCTGTTGTTTTTTTGTCTTAGTCGGGACTGTTTTACAGTTCTGTGCGACACCGACCGCACCTGTTTCGCCGACAGGTGTGACCTACTATTTTTCTAATTGTTTGAGGTGTTTGATACCCATTCCAGACCCCATGTTTATGATATGCCCCTGTACTGACTATATTTTCCCATATCCGATTGCCTACAACCCCTTGGTGTGTTTTGCAGTCCTCTTTTTCTTGTATGTGAGCCTATCTTAGTCAAGATTAGTAGTTGAGACCCCCCATGTGTTTTCTACACCCTACATAAGTTCCTTGCATTCTTGTTTACTTGCATCTATTCTTTTATCTGGAAGAATTAGTGTATGTGTTAACAAGAATTTACAAAATTATTGTTCTTTATTTTTCTACATTTGCATCTCTGGCATGAGAGCACTGGGTTTTTAGAGATTACACTCCACTTGTGCACATCTCACACCTTAAAATAAACACTTGGTTCATGACCCCAATTTGAGCCTAAAGTTTATCTTAACTCGACCAACATTGTAACCTCATTTGAGGACTAAAACAATATTGTATTTAAGTTAGGGAACTAGTGTGTTTCCTACACCCTATAGAAGTTCCTTGGGTGCTTGCTTACTTGCATTTGTTCTTTTATATGGAAGAATTAGTTTATGTGTTAAAAAGCATTTACTTTCAGTATTGTTCTTTATTTTTTTTCATTTGTGTCTGTGGCATGAGAGCGCTGGGTTTTTAGAGATTACACTCCACTTGTGCACACATATCACACCTTAAAATAAATGATTGGTTCATGACCCCAAGCTGAGCCTAAAATTTATCTTAACTCAACCAACAGTGTAACCTCATTTGAGGGCCGAAATAATATTGTAGTTTAATTAAGAAAATGGGGATGTGCATCCAATTAATACCCCTTTGTCAATTACATATGAGACATTGAGGTTGTGAATGCCCAGCTAGATTACAACCTCCTCCTTTGACGTAGTTACATGTACGCAATGTGAGCCATTTATTCTATCATCTTTCGACTCCTGATGTCCCCCCATGATGGGAAGATTGTGACTATCGACCAATTGACTTACTATGATCCTAAAGGATCGACCACTCTAGAGAATGTCCTCCCTACCATCGACACCACCATCGGTAGCGTATCCATCCCCTCCCTATTTGTCGTTTGTCCAGGCCAATTTACAAACGTCACTTTGACAGACAACTTTTTATCCCTCCCACCTCCTCCCTCTACGACTGACAAATCATATTTGTGCGCCATCACATCCTATAAAATTTTGACCTCATGGCCACCTCGGCCATAGCCCCAACCGTAGACCCCAGGGAATTACTGGGGTTCATTTCCTGTACACACGATCCCCTTCCTCTTTCCACCTTCTATAATTGTGAGCAAACCAGTCATGGCTACGCTCAACCTTCTGAGATTCACTTTCAACATTCCAGTGTGGTACCTTGATCCACCTAGCCCCACCCCGATACCATAAATCATGCTGACACCAGTCCAACCTATTGAAACAATGTCACACCCACCTCCTGGTACACAACCAACTACTTCTTTATATACTTTTTCACCCCCTCCTCCCACGAATACTAGGGAAAAGGCACCAAAATCCCTGGCAGAACCATGCCCACCTCCTACTTGTGATTTATGCGATGTCCTCTCCCTTGCAATGCAAAATTGTCCCAATTTTCCATTTCTTCACACCCACATGCACACAATAGTTGAGATCGATGACGCTCTAGTTTCCAATGTACCAACCATCCCTGCGATTAAGAGAAAATATCTACGAGCAAACCACTCATGAGAATTCTATGGCGTATACATTCATTATTCTCATAATTTCCCAAACTTTCCCGAGTATTGGTCCCTTCTCATTAACCTTTGCAAGCACTCATGTGAGTCCGAAATCACTGTCCTTGAGGAAATCCACCCTTCGGCCTCTTCCTATAGAACTAACAACACCATCTGTACGATCTCAATTTCCAGTCGTCCTTCCCTCTCATTGGCCACGGAATATCCCTCTGATATATCCAGGTGCCACTTTTGTGACAACGAAGAGATCCTTGAAACTATGACCGGTTTTACCCCATTCCTTTTAGTCCATGGTGTGGAGTCAACTCTTCCCATTGAATGTTAGATTTTGTCACTCTGCCTTGTTGTTAGATTATACATGATACTTCACCATTGGAAAAATGGATACTTATGCTTGAACAAACCAATGAGGACCGTCGCACTTATCTCCAAATTATCGAAGCGGCTAAGACTCAGTCAAAGTCCCATTATGATTGCCACGTCCCCCCACACGCTGTTAACAAGGGGGACCTCATCCTCGTCTACGATCAAGACAATGATAAGACTGGAAAAGGGAAGCTCAAATCCATGTGGTATGACCCTTATGTCATCGATCGATGTCTCGGCAAGGGGGAATATATCCTCGTTGACTCTGACGATTGCCTATTAAAGAATCCCTGTAATGGTCTCTACCTTAAGATATTCTATGCCTAAGATGACCAACCTGAATACCCTTGTATCATAGTTTTTATTTCTTATTTTGCATCATTTTTACCATGAGTCTCATAGTTTGTTTCCTTGGTAGTTCTAGATGGATCCTACATTTCCCTCCTTTGTTGGTTTCGCTGACGGTGCAATTAGATGGTCTCCTAATCTCACCTAGACTGTGTGGGTCCTTTATTCCTTGTCACATGAGTTGATCCATATCGACAGAATGTGTGTTGGTATTGCTACAAAAAACCAGGCTGAGTACGACGGTGTCACTGGTCCCCTGACAGGCTCCCTTCACTTGGGTATTCGTCGCCTTGATGTCTTCTTAGACAACGAGTTGCTTGTCACCCAGTTGAATAACTACTACTGGGTACGCGATCCCTATCTCTTTATAAATTTCTTGCACACTAGACACTTGGTTAGAAATTTCGAATCCATTTCATTCATGCTTGTTCCCATAAGTCTCAATAGTGTAGCAAACCAAATGGCTAATGACGTTCTAGAGTGGCACATCAATCATCACATATAGGAAATAAACTGCATCATGCATCATCATATAGTCATGCATACATATGTCATATACATCATATAGGCAGTCATAATCATAACAAGAGACTCATAAAACACAGAAAAATACAAAAATATGCATCCACATGCATTCATATCATAATATCATTATCAGTAAAACAAAAAGAATCCCCATAGGCTTTCTCATAATACATATAATACAAAATTCCCCATGCTTAAATGCATTGGGAAACATCACAAGTTTCTAGTATGAGTCATCCTCCTATGAATCTGTGTCCTTCTTAGTATCCTCCTCCTCATCCGAGCTCTCCTCCTCCATCGATGCATCTCCCTTTCCCGTCGCTCTGACATGCTCAACAAAAACCACGATTCACTTCATTAGAGAGATCCACTCCGGAGGGGATATGTAGCATGCGACGATCATATCGTCGTCTAGGTACCACCACCCATCATCGATGACCCCCTCTAATAGTTGCTCCATGTCCAACCGCATTGAGTCTAACGTAGCACTCCATCGCCTCCTCTTCCTGTGAGCGGGTGGATCTAGCCCCTCCACTCTTCCCCTGCATCGATGGTATCCCATTGGAGGGTTTGGTCCCACGTATGCACATGCACACAGTATGTCATCAGTATCACTCACATGTATGATCTAGATACCACTATGCTTGTAAACTATATATGAATGAAACCACAAAGATTCATGTGTATGTAGCATCTGGTCCCCAGACCTGTCCAGAAGGTCGAGGCATCTCCGGATCTCCCCAGTAGTCCATTCCTGCATATGGATAATCCTCTATGAGGATAGAAATATTCCGCCACTATGCAAAAATATCCAGGGTGAAGAAACGACCTACCAAGCTTCATCCCTCCTTGATCATCATCTAACACCACTGCCTCATTCGAGGCTCGCACAGTCCACCGTCGTGTACCGCTAGATGTAGTCGTAGTGTTTGCAACCGCTCAAAGAAGAATGAGCACAAAAAGGATGGGAAGCAGAAATCCCCAGCCTCTAGTTTATCCTTGCTCAACCCACATTGCTCTATTGTTAGGTACATCTGGGCCCACCCATAGTAGGTGCCCCTCAGCACACTCTCGACCATCAGTAACTGGTTGTTCGAGATCTTGTGTGGACCTTTAAATCCCAGTATCTACAACACCATCACTTCCACTACATGAGCCTCTAAACTCTCTATGTCACACACCAATATGTATGACGCATGCACATAAGTCATGGCATATAAATGTTGGGAATACAAGTCATCCATCAACACCCCCTTCGAGAGTTTTAGCGAGATATCACCGATAATACCCAACAATGGGGGGCTAGTCAAAAAGTACACGTCTTGGAGGGTGATCTCTAGCCGCTCACCCTGTATGATGAAGCAATCTGCATCCCTATCCAAAAATCTCACTAGCTTGTTCAACAATAACTTTGCTGAACGCATCAGAGGGATCTAGAAGAACTTCAAAAACCCACTTTGAGAGAGTGTATCATGTACTGCACCATCCTACCCAAACTCATCTCTAAGGTCCCTAATGTCTCTCTCCTTCCATATAAATTGAGGCATCCTGCACATCCCATAAGTCCCAGTCAAACCACATTAAACAAAAAAATTACATTATGGTCTAGCTCGCTCCTGTCGGGTTTTTTCGTGCGACCCAAGTCACGCAAAAACACTTGACATGTGTGACTTGGGTCATGCTTGTCTCTCGAATAGATGTGATCCAGGTCACATCTATTTTCCTGATAGGTGCGACCATGTTGTGCTTTTCTACTTGATAAGTGCGACCTGGATTGTTCCTTTTCCCTGAAACCCCCCCACTGAGAAAAGGACAAACTAAACGCATGAAAATGACGGGCTAGGTGAGAGCTCTTACTTGCAACTCACATACCATGAAAGTGTCGGTTCAATTGGAATAAATCAACAACTTTAATCTGGGGCCCTCCACTCCAACTCAACACTGAATAATGAAAATGACATGTGCCTTGTGGTCCTCCCTTTTTTATAGTCCTCCATTTATTCAACTTCTTCTTTCATGCACCACCGAATCATTCGAAGTTTGTTTTTCACATCATTCACACCATCGGGTTCGGTTTTCCGTACTCTATCCACCTATGGGACTATCATCTCATGCTATCCCTATTATGTTCAGGCCATTTCCCATTGTTAACTTGATTTACGTACCACCAAGAAAATCAAACCGCTTATGTATTGGCATGTTCACAAGCCCTTCGCTCCATCCATACTGCAAACTCTACATTATTTTACCACCATTCATCATCCCGCAAGGAGGCTCCACTATTATTTTTTCTCCTTGTCATCCATGATCCCAACATCACCCCTTTCAGTACATCGAACACTTCTTCCTTTCTTATTTGATCATTACAGAGTTTATGTTAAGCTCTTTTTTGACTCCTTAAAGAATGAAAAGATCGCTGAGCACACTTTCTTCCTTTCACACTCGTTAAAGTATTTGAAAGGGCATCTATGTGGCCTTGTTTATCCTTTTTTTCGGACTATGTAGACTAATTAAAGAAAATTCCCACCCTAGCATCTTCTCTATAGGAACAGTTCCCTTTGTATCCTTTTATGTTTTTTTGGACATTGGGATCGCAATTTATGACAAAGCTCACTTATGTGTTGTATTTAAGCTCTTTTCCAACCCTCTCAAAAACAAAAGATCATCGAGCAAACTTGGTTTCGTTCATGCTCATAAAAGTATTTGAATGGTTGTCCAATCAGTATAGGTTTAACCTTTTTTGACCTAGTTAGACTACCTATGGAAAATAATTCTCTTTGCCCCTTTCGGGTGGGAGGGTTCTCCTTTATACACTTTTATCCTTTTTCAGGATTAGGAGAGTACTATAAAAAAAAGGTGCCTCATTAGAGTCTTCTTAATGTTTTCAGACTCTCTAAACATGAAAACACCATCAATCATTTACCATCTTGGGATCAACAAAAATCCACGAGAGAGTATCATACTAAGCATACTTCTACCCCTTCTTCGAACACCTTAAACTATGAGGAAGACCCAAACGGTGCCTTTCGGTGCCCACACATATTGTATATAGTCTCACATTATGACAGCATCCCCCCCATTGGGTTGTATTTGTTCAGAGTACTCTGCAATGAGTCTCCCTTGGATCCCTTGGATATCACTTGTCTAGTTCCTTCCCCAAGTATCTCCCATTGCAGTCATCTCCTTGGTTCCACAGCTATGATCCCCTCCCCTTAGTCAATGTCATCTGCTGCTAGGTCATCCTTGTTGTTATATTCTAAACAAAGAAATTTTGAGTCCCTTGTACTCCCCTACCCACGTTCCCCATTCAGTGTCTTAATCCCATTATTCATCCATATCTCTGGTTCCCCCCCTCGCGCTTCTATCAAGGAAAACTTGTTTCCTTGGTATTTGCAGGTGTCCCTTTGTCGAAGTCAACACATATATTATAGAGGATAGACCTAGAGGTCCCTGTATCTTGGTTTTATCCATCTCATTGATGATTTCCTTGGACCACTTGAAAGAAGTCCTTAGAACCTTTTGGGTTGGTTGTTTCTCATGTGCTTGACTTCATCTACATTATCGCACAGTTGATTTTTTTACTTGGTATTTGTTCCTTCATTATTTGGTCAAAGATCTCGGTTGTCACCTGACTGTAGCACATTGGTGAGTCTATTTGGGACCCATATAGTTTCACGTCCCTTGTGATATTCGAGTTGTGTTGGTGACAATGTTTAGAAGTCCCTCAGTATCATGCTTCTGCGTATCTCCAATATTAGGTGTCGTTTATTGTACCTCAGAGATTCTGACTCTTAGTCATTGATTCCATACAGTTGTGTACACCTTTAAATTCAACAGAGCATCTGTTGTTGTGATATTGCATTCAAAGAGAATGCCATTGTTTCTATGTACCATTTCTTTAGATATGCATTCAACCTCCCATTGAGGCCACCATTATGTACTTCCATTTATATGTATTGATCAAGTCCCATTGTTTGAGCCATGATCCCCATTTGTATATTGATACAAGCATGGGTATGCCCACCTTATCCATATATATGCTTGAGATTATATGTACCTCATCCATTTTTTAGAAGTAATACAAATCAAAAGCCATTGCACTTCGAATGAGGAGTCTTTGACTCCTAAATGGTTCTCTCGAGTTTCTCCATCGTTGTCACTATTTCTCCCTTGATCCTATGATGTCTATCGGCCATACGATGAGCTCCTTCCCTCACACATCATGGGGCAATCTGTTAACACCAAAAATTGTCCACATAGCTCTATATGCTCCAAACCATGGTTATACATCATAATCCCACCATTATTTCCTCTATTCTGCCCTTCACAATTAAATTCCATCAAAATTGGGCCAAAACATCATTATTCCTTCCCTCATAAATATAGGTAAGATGGGCATTTATTGCAACATAACCCCCATTCTCCCAAAAAGGACAAAAAAACCCTAAAACGAGAATGGGTAAAAAACCATGGATACATACCATACGCTATGAAAAACCAGGGGCCAATACCATGGGCAAGAAAATATTGGATCATCTTATAAATACATTGTGAAGGTCTTCCCACAACAACTTTACATTCCTGAACTTTTTCACTATACATTACATGATTGCAGAACTTTACATTCCCACACCTTTCGCCACACAATCCCACCTTGCACGTTGAGTTTACTCCATGTAACCATTAATTCCTTTCCCGCTGAAAACCCTTGTTGGAGAAAATCGGAGAACCAGGTCGTGGGAGCCATCGGACCACATCCCCAAGCGGTTGTAGTGGCCCATCTTATTGAAAGGTATGTAACATTTATGTTTTACTAGTTACATCATAAAATGAAAAAATAAATAAATATGTGTTGCTTGTTTTAATAGTCAAGGTTGAGCTCCTCCCTTGCACCATGAACTCTATCCTTAGATTCGATTGATCTAAGGTAGGTGCTTTTGCATGTAGCTGGAGAGAAATATCCACTACAATAGGATTTAAAGAAGATTGATTGGACGAAGCTTCAAAAATGTGCAAATGAGTAGGTGATATAATCACAAGGGTTCTAAAAAAAATGACTCATTCCTTCAATTAATCTTATAAGACTCCTTCCACCCATTAAATCCTCTTAATCTCCTTCCATCCATTAAATCCTCTTGATCTCTTTATTTTTCAAGGTGTATATATCATGTTCTTGTTGTTTCTTTACATACATTAAACAAATTAGGTTTTCCAATCAAGAAAGAATTAAATAATACATCACTAACATACATAACCATGCTTACATATAAAAAAATTAAACTAATTATAATTAAAAACAATCTCTCAAAAATATTAGTAATGCGAACTCCATCCCTTGTGAAACACATGTATCCCACTACCCTTAAGACCATGCCTACGTGATGCTTCTCCTAAAAGATGTAATATATGAAATACATGCACCCTATTCAAAGCCACTACTTTTATTAAAGCACTTTACACCTTATATAAATTTTACACATGTGCATACTATATCCCTTTGAGATTTCAACATGAACCACTTCAAAATTCCAACATTAACCTTTTTTAAATTACATGACATCCCTATGAGCCCGTTTTTTATATAATAATTCGGAATTATAATTATAGGGGAAAGGTGAGTGCCACGTAATTTCCTTTTTATTTTCTTGTGTTCCCACTTCTACCATTATACCAAACTCTCTGAGGTCCTCTCTCATTTAAAAGTCTATTCTAAAACTTAGAGACATGGTGAGGCTTTATCGTCGGATTTGTGTTTTATATAATTTTATATATGTGTATTGGTTTTTTTTAATTAATCATATAATATTCATGAAAATGTTCCTCTTCCTTCTGGTTGAGGGTTCATTTCTTCAGGTTGGCCCATATGATATGATACCATAGCTATTATTACTTTATATTAAAATATGTTCTGTAAGTACGCTCCACCAATAATATATTTTTGATAAGACATTGAAATATTTTAAGATTGACACATGAGAATTGCCATTGAGGAATACATTTGTGACCTAGAAAGAGGCGTGGTCATTCTTGTCTCTAAATTGAAATAAAGAAGGATAGAAATCCACATTAAATCTACTACTAGCAATCACTAAAAAAGGTGCAATATAATGGAATGTATGGAGCTAGTTGAAAAACTGAAAAGCAAAACTAAATGCATGAAGAATGAAGTTGAAGATTGACAATGTGATTTTTTTATTTCATTTGATTGTAAAGACTTGTGACTGCGAAATTTTTTATTACCAAGCTAACGATATCTTTAATTGGCATACCTACTAAAAGAAATACTTAAGCTATTTTATATGCATAATGTTGAGTAAAGAGCAAGTAAAGTTGAGTGCATGGTACTATAAAGACAGTGATAGCATTAAAAATTTAATGTCAAATCAAGATTATATATAAAGTAAGGTATGAAGCTCACTTAAGGTGCTAGTTAGAGAAAAGTAATCACAATAAGTTGTAAAGAGAGTAATGCATTAAGATTATGCAAAAGAATATCTTGTTGCATCATGAGTTTATGAGCATTAGAAACAGGAAAATTTCTAATATGTTTATAAATTGGTTTATGATATGATGATGCAAATAATTTTTGACAAGAAATTGTGAGTAAAGAATGCAGGTACACATGGTTGAAATAAGCACTGATGCATGAGACTCAGTAAGACAAGTGAGGAAAAAGTATAAACTCCTCCATGGAAAAGGTAACATCTAGAACCAATATGATTCCTTGATTATTATGAAGGGTTAGGAAAAAAGTATCATTTGATAAAACAATTGCAATTAGGGAAAACCATAGTTTATATAACATGATATGACGAAAATATATTTGTAAGAAGTTTTGAAAATTTATTTTGAAGTATTTAAGTATGGTACATGTATCATTTTTAGAGATCGTTTTGAGATGATTGAAAATAGGGGCAGCTCTGCAACTCGTTTGAGATAGGGTTTCATTTTTTCTAGGGTTTTGTTTTGCAACTCAGACTGTTGGCTACAATGGAGGCCAGTAGCGTAGGCCAGAAGAACCCCTCCTTTAGCTCCATGCTATCACGCAAATCCCCCTCTGCAATGCCTCTCGTAGAAATCTAAGCTACACTCGTAGTACAAAGGGGAGGGAGGAGCTAGGAATTGGATCTACTTCTCAAGACCCTTCTTGCCCCTTTGCAGCCCCTCCGCAAGAGGAAACAGATCAAGAAGGAGCTTCAAAGGACAACTCAAAATGCAAACCCAAAACCTTCCACATACCGAGGTATGAAATTACCTCAACCCTGGTCAGTGAGCAAATATAGTTCACGCAAGATCATGCAATAATATTCAAATTCATTGGCATCTGACCTACGGAAAAATCCCTAGTTGGATGGATTCTCAACTCTTGGAAACCTAAAGGGCAGTGTGAGCTCAAACTCGGTTCAAAGGGCTTATTCATTTTTATTTTCCACAATCCTGAGGTAAAAAGATGAATATTACAAGGAGGCCCCTACTTCTTCCATTCGGAAAGGGTCTACATATGCAACTGGAAGGAACACTTCTCCTTGGAGAAAGAAGACTTCAAAATCGTCCTGGTTTGGATCCGCCTCTATTCGCTTCCACAGGAATTCTGGAACACTGAGACATTAACGAGGATAGGAAATACCTTGGGATCCTTCATACAAATCTCAGACACTACTCTAACAGGAAGGTACACTTCGTATGCATGAATCTGTCGTTATCTGGATATCTCTGCTACGCTTCCAAAAGCTATTTGTCTTAGTCATAGAGATTCAGACTAGATATAACCTCTAGACTACGAGCACATTCCTTTATATAGTTAGAAATGCCACGAGAATGGCCACCTATTTAGGGATTTTCCTTTGAACATCAAACCTCCCCCTCCTAGTCACTCTCACAAGAAAGACGAGGACGACTTCACCAAAGATTCAGGAAGGAGAAGAAAAAAAAATATCAGAACCCTACTTCCACTCAGGACGCTCCAATCCAAAATATATTTTCTTTACTCTCTTAAAATCATCTACAAGATTCCCTGGAGGTGGATGTACCCAATTATGAGAAGGAAATCAAGCCCTCAACCCTCTTGGATCCTCAGTCATTCCCACTCCTTGAACAACTGTAGTTTTCAAAACCCCCATTCTCTAGAGAGGAGATCCTTGCTCAGATTGCACAAGTGGATCAACAAATGATATAACTAACTAAGGAGACCGCAAAACATGCTGAAACATCTTCACAGGATCTAGGAAAACAAACACTCAGACTCAAAAAAAAAAAGGACATAGCCAAAATCCAAAGCGATACACCAAAGAAAGGGAGGAAATATAATAGGAAACTAATCAAAGAGTTGAGAACTTTCTTAGTCGACTCTAGATAAAGTGCCATCCTAGAGGCACACTCCCTCCCCATAGTTTAAATGGATTTAAAAATCATATCCTGGAACATCAGGGGAATTGGAGGAGATTCCAAAAGACGTCTATTTAAAAATAGGTTTGTCACCGAGAAATCTATTGTTATTATGCTACAGGAAACCAAATGCTCAGAGAAAAATCTCCTAGACTTTGCCACTAAAAGTTGGAGGAATGTGCAAGCCATCGCCTTGGATGCCAGGGGAAGGGCATGAGGCATTTCCATAATATGGGACCCTACCATATTTCATGTAGAAGGTTTCTTCTCATCCCAGCACACCCTATCTGGCTGGTTCAAAATCACAGTCTCCAATCATGAAGGATTTCTGACCAATGTCTATGGACCATAGCAAATGGAGCAAAATCTCAACTTCATAAATCACCTCAATTGGCCCCACAACAAAGTTCCTTCTCAAAACTAGAAAATAAGGGGGGACTTTAATATTATCTCATCCCTGAGTGAGAAAAAGGGAGGTATCAGAAGGTTGGACAGAGACAATGCTACTTTCCAAACCCTCACACGAGATCTTAAGATATCAGACATTCAAACCACTAATGGGATATTTACCTGGAATAACAAAAGGGGAGGGGAAAGACAAGTGGCTTGCCGCCTAGATCGCTTTCTTACTTCTCTCTTGCGCTTCTACAGAACCAAATAAACCTCTTTGCCACCATTCTTCCCTCCGCGGGCTCGGATCACTAGCTGATTTGTCTGATTCTCAATCTTGAAGGGGCTCACAGTAGAAGGCCCTTCAGATTTGAGAAATTCTGGTTATCTCACCCAAATTTTTTATCCAAAGTCAAGGAATGGTGGGAGGAATCTGCCCATACTGAGGGATCAACAATGTACAGATTCCAACAAAGACTCAAGCAGTTCAGGGTGCAGATTAAGCTATGGAACAAAACGGAATTTGGAAACATTTTAGAGGAAAAACTTAATCTAGAATCCCAGTTGAACTCGATCCATATACAATCCATTCATTTTGGATATACAGAAGAGCTCAAACAATAGGAGTCAATCCTTTAGGAGCAACTTAATTGTCGATACCAGCAAGAGGAAGAACTCTGGAAGCATAAGTCTCGTATCAAATGGCTCAAGGAGGGAGAAAGAAATACCAAGTTCTTTCATCATACCATGCTTCAAAGAAGGAAACAAAACTGAATCACAAGACTTACCTATGCACAAGGGCACAATCTCCAGAATAAGGAGGAAATTGAATCTGAGCTAATCAATTTCTATTTTGATCTTCTCAAGGAACCAAATGGATATCGAACCCCAGCTATCAATCAAATCTTTTAGCACATCCCCTCCCTTATCTTGTAGGATTAGAATCTCAGCCTAACCCAAGACATCTCCTTTTGAGAAGTGGAAACCGTGGTCATGGAGATGAATGATGGGAAAGCCCCAAGTCCAGATGTCTTCACTTATGACTTCTTCCAGTATTGTTCGGAAATAATAAAATTTGATGTATGGGAAGTAGTTGAAAGCTCAAGAAAACTGGGGACCATCCTACCTACCCTAAATGCTACCTTCCTAACCCTCATCCCCAAAAATAAAAAGCCAACCAAGATCTCCAATTTTAGCCCCATAGCCCTCTACAATGTCATTTACAAAATCATCTCCAAAATCTTATCCAATCGTTTAAAACCCATCCTTCCACTTATTATTTCCCTTGAGCAAATGAGATATGTGGAAGGGAGACAAATATTGGATGGCATCATCACTGCTCATGAGGCTATCCACACTCTTAAAACCTCCCGCATCTCTGGTATGCTCTTAAAACTTGACATGTACAAATCTTTCGATAAAATAAGTAAGAAATTATTCAGGGCCATGCTAGTGGCCTTTGGATTCCCCAACACTTGGACCAACTAGGTGCTAGCTCCAGTTTCATCTGCATTTTTATCTATTCTCATCAATGGCTTTCCTTCGACCACTTTCTTAGCTTTAAGAGGCATCCGACAAGGGGACCCCCATTCCCCATACCTCTTTATCATTCTAACGGAAGGGCTAGGAAGATTCATCAAAGCGCAAGTTCATGCAAATAAGGTTCAAGGGCTCAAGCTAGATAACACAGGAAAGGTTCACTCTTATCTACAGTTGGTAGATGACATGATGATGATGGGGCATGCCTCCGTTCGAGAAGCGAAATCTTTTAAAAATATTCTGAACACCTTTAGGGAGGCCTCAGGTATGTCCATCAACAATATTAAGTCTCAAATTTTCTTCTTTAATACTCCTTTATTCACCTAGCTCAAAATAACTAGAATTCTTGGTTTTCAAAAGAGCTCCCTTCCGGCCAAATTTTTGGGAGCCCCCCTCATTGATTCGGCTCTGAAAAACGCTTCTTGGAAAGACTTTCTCATCAATATTGAATCAAAACTCTCTTCACCGACCTTTAGAGCTCTAAAATTACCTGGTCAGCTCATTTTGTTAAAATCGGTCCTCTAGGCCATGCCTTTATACCTTTTCTCAGTCATGGCTGCTCCTCAGAATATCCTAAAATCCATTCGAAACTTGCAATGCAACTTCTTTTGGGGAGGATCCCTTATACACAGAAAATGGCCACTAGTATCTTGGAAAACTCTCTTCCCGAAAAAAAATAAGGGAGGATTGGGCCTTTGGGATCTGCTAATTCTAAACCGATTTCTCTGCTTCAATCTATGGTGGCAATGCATCATAGAACCTAATCTTCCTTGAACTATAATATGGAGGTATAAATATGCGAAGGAGATTAGAGAGGAGGATCTAATCAAAAGGGAGGACTTAGAGAATGGATCGATCATCTGGAACTCGACCAAATCTCAAAGAGATCTCATTCATTCCCACAGTTTTTGGGAGATTAGAGATGGGAACTCAGCTTTGTTCTGGGCAGACACATGGCAACAACTCTCCCCGCTCCAATATAGAGAAAATACTCTAAGTATGCAAATCAACATGAAACAAACATGCATAGTAAAAGTCACTCACTAGTGGATCCAACCCCCTCCCCACTTCGTATAGAAAACTTGGATCTTCAAAGAAGAATGGAGGGACAGGTAACCTCTTCATGAGGATAACAATTTTTGGAAAGACTTAAACTATAGGAAAATGCTCATCCAAGTGACCCCAGAAAAATTGAGATGGGGATATCAACCCAAAGGCTACTTCACAGTAAAATAAGCCTATCAGTTATTGAATATGATCCTGGACGATTACAAAGATCAGATCTGGGATAAAATATGGGATCCTATCCTTTGGCTTATTGATCATGGGCGTATATTCACCTGGGACCTTCCTTTGGCTTATTAATCATGGGCGTATACTCACCTGGGACCAACTCAGCAAAAGAGGCTTCCAGGGACCTTCCAGATTCCCCTTTATGCAACCAAGAGAAAGAAAACATGGAGCATCTACTAAATCAATGTCCATTCGCTTTGGAGATATGGGATTGGGGAACTATCATGTTTTGACGATCAAGCAGAATCTGAAATGACCCGAGGAATACCATCCAGGGTTGGCACCCCCACCGGTTCATGAGCCCCTTCCTCAATAATCTCTGGACCTTATTTCCTGGCCTGGATTTATGGAACCCGTGGAAAGAAAGAAATAGAAGGATTTTCAAAAATGAAACCTCTCCTTCTAAGTGTGTCCTCTCGCTCATTAAATCCAATCTCCAAGAAACCCTGCAGCTCAAACTTTGGTCGACCTCGGATATGGCAGGCTACCCTCGGGAGAAAATTATTCTCTTGAACTGGGACCTTCAAATTTCAACTCTTNCCCCCCCCCCCCCCCCCCCCCCCCCCCCCCCCCCCCCCTTAACTTCGTTCATCAAGTTAAACTCTGATGGGGCCTCCAAGGGAAAACCTGGGCCTTTAGGAATAGGTGGAGTTTTCAGAAATGAAAAGGGAGATATTCTGCACATTTTTGCAGAGTCTCTAGGCTCCTCCATCAACAATGTGGTTGAGCTGTTAGCATTAATCACAGGACTCAACACAGCACGACATCTCGGATGGATATCCCTGATCATCGAAGGAGACTCTCAGATCATGATAAAAATGATGCAAAAACTATCCAGCGGCACGCCTCTGAGCAAGCTATTGAAACATTGGTGACTAGACTGGCTAAAGGAAAAACTTCGGGACTCCCTCTTTCACCTCTTTCATTTTCAAGTCCTCCAAGCAAGGCACATAAGAAGAATTGGAAATAAATTAGCAGATAACTTAGAAAATTATGCATACACGATGACAGAGACCTAGAAGTGGCTACAATTCCATCTTCAACCTCTCAAGGATCAAGTTCAACAAATCAGGGACCATGATGACCCATCCCCACAACGGGTGAACACACGCTTGGTTGAGGGGGAGCCTGAGAGGCATGTGGAAGGACTCTCCGTCCCCGGTGCTAACACCTCACCACCCTCGTCCGACCTCCATTAAATACGCATCTCCCATGCGTCGACTACAAATGATATGCTCGCACTCCCTAGCTTCCAACAAACGATGGATGGAGCTTCTATTTTAAATGGAGGCCCGTACAAATGCACATGACTTGATAATTATGAAAGGATTCAGGGCTATCATGGTTTTGAATGGGAATATCTGGTGGAAAGGTTGGCAGATTTTTGGCATGCTAGCTCATAATTTTAATCCACCGGGTTACATAGAGATTCACCATCTCCACTGGAAGGCAATCCCGAACTCTGCTTGTCTTCAAACCATCTCTTGGATACTCCCTGTGGAGTTCCCTTGCAGCAATTTCGGGCCAGAGGTTGGAACTATCATTTCCCTTCTTGCTGATGGGTGGTGCAATTCTGGTGTGCGGTGGTGCCATCTAAGCGTCATGGTTGACAATTTCAGGTTCACTCAGGCTAAGGAACTCCTGGGTAAGATTCAAATTCCTCCTACTATCTGTTTGTGTAACCATTCCTCGAACTCTTTGTCTCATTAGAGGAAATTTCAACTCAAAATGGGCCTTTTAACTTTTATTCAAATTCCATGTCATCATGTGTTAGCCAATGAAATCACTTTAAATTTGAAATACCGTATAGGTCTTAAACAATTTTTTAATATAAATTTGGGGTTAGGTATCATAAAAAAAAACTACTTTTTTTGTTTGTATTTTTGACATATCTCCCTGTGTTTTTACTCAAATTTCGATTGGGAGAGCTCGTTGGATGCGGAATTAAATTCCGCATCCAACAAGTACCCACTCGGCATACTTTTGATGGACCCCGCTACCCCAAAAACAAGAAATACCTGAAAAAATGAAATGATTACATACGTCATCATTTCATTTTTTTAGGTATTTCTTGTTTTTGGGGTAGCGGGGTCCGTCAAAAGTATGCCGAGTGGGTACTCGTTGGATGCGGAATTTAATTCTGCATCCAACGAGCTCCCCCAATCGAAATTTGAGTAAAAACACAGGGAGATATGTTAAAAATACAAACAAAAAAGTAGCTTTTTTCTTTTCTTCCTCCAAAATTAATAAATATTATTTTATTATTTTAACTATTATTTTATTAGTTCATTTTAGGAGGCCCATTTTGAGTTGAAATTTCCTCTAATGATCCACCACCCCCTTGTCTTGGACACAAAGTTGATTTTCATGACTTTTATCTTCAACCCGTACGACACTCTTGCTGCAACTAGGAGTTTATGGGCTCTGTCCCACAACCAGGCTAGGTTTTTTGTGTACACCTCTGCCTGTGGTTTTAGACTCTACCCGACCCTTACCAAGCTTCTCTTCGACTCTCGACGACAACCTTCCTGTCTATAATCATTCCTTCCCGTAAGCAATATCGCCGTGCATCCTTCCCTCCCGTGACTGGAAGTTCAAAACCTATGAGGCCGCCCCTCCAGTTTCAGAAACAGCTAGTGGAAAAGAGCAAACATTACAAACGTGAAATCCCTAAGTCGGTCCAACCCAACATTCAGTGCGCTAGGAGAGAGGATGAAATGGAAGGAATCTTCCTAGGACCAGAGGAAATTAAAAAAGAATTCAAGGAATTAGTACCATATCCTAGTTCCTCTAGAGGCAGACTCACTCTTTATCATAAATCGTTGGACCTGCAATGGTCGCAGAAGATGATCCTAGGTAGAAATTTAGTGGAAAAGGATGAACAACATGGGGAAATTCTTCTTCAGCAGGACAAAATCATGTTGCTCCTGCAAAATATTCTGTACAATCAGGCTGAGTTCGCTAAGAGACTAGGTATGAAGCTCGAGCCTCATGACCAGTCTGTCGATTGACCATGTTTTCTTTTAGTCTATGTTCTAGTTTATTTCTGTTTTAAAAAATACTTCAGTTAATGGTGATATTTTCTGTTTTCATGGAAGATACATTTCTAAGACTCATCAAGAACTCACAATCACTATGGTACAGTCTCGTTTCCTTTCAAGGGAGACTGCTAGTTTGATTTCCAAGTGTGTTTTCCCAGAAATGGGAGGGCTTGGTTTTTTTTCTTCTGTAAATGTATGTTTTTGGCAATAGAAGGCAATAGAAGGATAAACTAATTTACAAAAAAAACTGTAGCATTTTTAGAATAATCAATTGTGTATATGGCATATTTGTGATGAGACAAGTGATTCATAAAAAAATTGACATGGTTTGTACATGCATAAAAGCTAGAAATATCAAGTTATGCAAAGTGATAATGAGTTATGTGCAAAGAAATAAGTGTAATGAGGTCAATAAACTCTTTTATCAAAAGGGTATTCGATGTAGTAAAAATTAATGTAGGATCATTTTACATCCTTTTATCTGAGTGGGTCCACTTAGTTTCTTTGCACCATGGCACAAAGATCCATTTACTTACTAAGAAGTATATTTCATATCTACATACTTTCACTCCCAAATTTCCACAAGTAAATTTAATAATGGGATTTTTCATTAGAACATTTTGTCTTGTAAGCCCTCTTTGGTTTTATATTCCATAATGGTCTAGGAGTGATCCATTCAATTTACTCAGATGCGATCCATTCAATTTACTCTTCTCTTTGAAGCTACCAGTAGGCGGAAGATCTTAATCCTCTTCCCAACCACATGTAGCTTATGACACCTCCCAGTGAATTGGTTTATGATCCACACCACCAACCCATATCAATACAACTGGGTGGATCAATGTTATAAAGAAAAAATGAGTAAGATATACTCGCAAAACAAATCACAACATTTAAGTGACCATGTGACTAATCTATTTCTATGTTATACAATCAAGTTGTCCTTGTGTGCATTATAACATTAAGAAATGATGTAAACCCTTGCATGACGATTAACTTCATAACTAAATACGCATGGCATTAAGATCACAACTATGTACTAAATATCCTCACATCATCATCAATTTCTAGGGCACCTAGGTGCCAAGTAACCATTGTGCTTCCAATGTAATCCAACATCCTAAGGTCTAAAGCACTTCAATATCCCAAATATGGAGTTACAATATGTTATTTACTCCATTGGAAAATTCCTCCTTATTTGTGATGTGAATATTCATGTAACTATTTTTGTTATCCTAAAAGAGATTCTTATAGTTGCCCCTTCATTTTCCTTCCCTACAAAACGTATAGTTTCTTTCCTCAAGGTACAACCCCACGTTTACACCAACTCTTACTTCCCCTTTTCAACTTTTTTACCCTGAAAAAAATAGCCTATCAGCGTATTGTTGCACCTTTTAGGGGGTTTGTTTTTATAGATCTTTTGAAAAAAAATTGTTTTTTCTGTTGAACCCATTGTGTATTGTTTTTTTTATGTTGAACCGTTGTATATATTAACTTGAGAGTCAACCGTGCATTGAAAATCGTTAAAGACAATTTCAAGATTCATGTATCTAAATCAAACGTTATTCTACTTGTGGTAAATATAGGGGATAGATCCCAAGTGCAATTTAAAAACATTATAAGGCATTTGCTGAAAAACTAACATTAAAGAGTTTTGTGTTTTTAAGCTAAAATGCATATGCACATTTTATAAGAGGCGACTTACTATTGGAGCATACACAATGATGAAGTTAAATAAGTGTCAAGGCACCATATGACGAGTTGAAAAAGTATGGGGATGTTGATAACAAGTCTATGTAGACAATGCGCTGAAAAGATGGAATGAAAAGATTAATGTGGATAAATGATTACAAATTCATTGAGCAGAAAATGTATTTATCATTGACAACTATATTTATAAAGTAAAACTAAGTAAATATTTCTTTATTTAAATTTTATATTTTTAAATATTAAAAAATAATTGTAAATATTTATAAATTAAAATTTAATGTTATAATATTTATATATATTATAAAAATTAAATATAATATTAAAACATTTACATTTATTTGCACATGTCATGTTAATTGTGAAATCAACCTTCTTTTATGTATGTAAGTCATAAAATTCATGTTGCTTATTTTATTTATTTGTGTTGAAAAGAGAGTAGTCTTTCGATGTCACACCAAACATCTACTTTTACACCAGTATTATTATGGGCTTTCCATTTACAGTCAGAATAATAATTTTGTGTTGAGACTATTTCCGTGCATTTTAAATTAATTAGATTTAGATTTAAATTTATTATCAGCATTATGCATTTGCTTTATTTTAGATATGATTATGGTTTAGGTAAATGTAGATGTGTTGTCATGTTTAAGTGTTCTATGCATTATAGTTCTTTTTCTTTTTCATTTATATTAATTCTTGTTAGGTAAAGGTTATAGCATTTCTTCATTAATTTTGTTTTTAATATTGAAAATCTTCCATAGTCTAAATATCGGCATCTTTAATTTTTTTGTTTTTTGTTTTTATAGTGAAAATCTTCCACTGTCTAAATATCGGTATCCTTAATTATTAAGTATTAAAAAAAAAAGACTTACAGAATAATTATGGAGATGTACACCATATATTTAAAATATGCTTAAACCAAACCATTAGACTTGCTTGCTTGTCAACTTCATTAACATCATTATACTCATGTTTAAATGTAGAACTATCATTATTACCAAATATCTTATAACGCTGGTATGTTTAGAGTTTGTTTAATTGGATAAGGAGTGCAATAGTTAGCTAATGGGAAGAACACTCTATTTTCTCATATTCAATTTATTATAGTAGATATTATTGTGTATTCAGAGATTTTCAAATTTTTGATATCTTTGATTTATTATGAAGACTATACTTTTTATTAAAAAGTTTATATGGTTTTGAAAAAAGTTTACATAATTTATATGCAATTAAATTATCTAATTCAATCTAAAGCCTTTTTTACTATTTCATTATTTAAACATAATGGAAAAAACAAATATATCTGCTATCTTATTATTTAGACATAATAAAAAAAACAAATATATCATATTAACTTTCAAAATAACATATTCATAATCCAGTTATACACTTAAACTATATATTGATTCTTATGTAGTGCTCACTTCATCTCAATGTACAATATTAGAAACCACTCTCGTGATACTTGCTCATGTAATTTTTTACCTAAATTCAAGCGTAAATATATTTTTTGTTTTATTTTGCCTTTTTTTTTCAACTCTTTTTCAATATAATTTTTTTCTCCTTTTATTTATAAAAAATTGATTAATAACTCTAAACTCATACACATATATATTTTTAGCAGGGGAATCTTGTGTACACATTTATGAGACAAATGAACCTACATTCTAAGCATAATAAATCTCACTATATGCAAATATATTTTTAAACATAGTAGCATAATTCAGCGGTATTGACATTTCGTGTATGGAAATTCAAAATAAATTTAAATTAGTAGAATATTTAGTATAGGTGTAATACTAATACAGATTATTAGTGAACAATTAAATTTTGAAAACCGATTAAAAAACATGATATATTTATTTTCACTTGTTGTATTGTTATTTTATGGGTGTAGTATAAATATTCTAAGTTTTCAACTTTTTCCAAGCATATTTTTAGTCTTATTTTTTTTTGGAAATCTTTAAAAATTCTTAAACTCACATATTGTAACTAAGGAAATCGCACAATTTAGCTTTCATAGAGTATTTGAGGGTGTTGAATCTATTTATTAATTCAAAAACACAATTTATAATACTATCCATAATAGTATTAAAAAACCGACATCAACAAAAAAAAGTGTGACCTACCAAGCCTGGTTAGGCTTGATATGACTGATCTTAAACACTCGTTTTTGCCTTAATAAATGAGCATTTTACAATATAATATATTTCTAGTTAATGTGTTAATTAAATAACTGTGATACTATTAAAAAAAGAGTGGGCTAAACTTTAGACGATTTGCACTTTTAACATGATGAACAATTCTTTCCAAACATTACCTTACCTTTCAACTGCTAGGCAATCATTCATAATAAACGACTGGTCATTCTATGAGTAAGACGGTATACTAGCTTTTAAAGATAAGTAATCATATTAATTATGTGACAAGATAATAAAAAAAATGTTTTTTTTTTAAAATTATTTTCTTTCTAATAAATATAAATTAAACCACATCAAATTTGTCAATTTAATTGTACTTACCAATATAAAAATGTCAATTCTTAATTTTAAAAATTTAAAAATTAATTTTTTTATTTTGCGAAAAATATATTTAATACTTATTTTATATAAAATATTAGAAAAAGTTAAGAAAAATAATAAAATTAATATAAAGTCAAACTACTTACTCTAAAGCCATATACATTCTATGAGGGGTATAAAAAATACAACAAAGGATTCTAAGTTAAATTATTTTATTATTATTATTATTATTATTTCACATATAAAAATTTATTTTTTAATTCAAGTGGATGTGTAATAGAGAGAAGCAAAGATAGTTGTTGTATATTTTTGTTGGAGCAACCTAAACCCTTACTACATGGTAACTTTGATATCTCATAGTTTGATGTAGGGTTTCCCTATTCTTGTTTTAGAGATGATGATTACATCAACCCTATCCAACAATGTATCATAGAGTAAGCTTGCAATGGTACACACTAATCCTGGCGTGATTTGGATTTTCTTTTTCATTTTTAGGATCTCACTTCCATTTCTAGCCTATGTTTGATGAAAAGTCCATCTCATGATTACTTTATCTTTGATGAATATTTTTTTTGGTTTATAGCCAAACATAAAGGGAAGATCTTATGGTGTTTGTGAGATGCATTTAGTAGTTGCATTAGCTTTTTTATTTGATCTAATATCCACATGTTCCCATGTCATAGTAGGTTAAAAAGAATAAGCTTGATGTTTACATGCATTAGTTTGATTTTAATATGTTCCTTTCGGCAATTTTGGCTTATGCCTTCTTTGTTAAGACATTTTGTGGAAATTTTGAACAAGATTATGTGATGTGGTGCTATGGGATGACATATCCCACAACATGTTTTCATACCTTCTTGTAACAAGCTATGGCAAGTAAGCATGCGATATAAGGTTCTCATACACTCTAAAGTAGAGTGCATGTCCCCATACGTAGTGAGGTGTTACATACACTCTAAAGTAGAGTGCATGTCCCCATACGTAGTGAGGTGTTACCCCCCATATAGCACGAGGATTGTCCTAGGTTGAAGACCCTCTCCAAGAAAGCCGTGTTTGGAGGATGTTGGTTTAAAGGCCATATTTTTGTAGCTTTGATGCATGTTGTTCATGGATTACAACCTTTTTGGCACCATCATTTCCGATATGGAGTGTTGCATAGTACATACAGAGTTTGATGAGTGTATGGTTTCCTGTGAAGGTGTTGAATACATAATTCCACATTTGGTTGAGCCCTAGCACATTCTTGGAAAGGGATACACATCAACTCAGGGTTTTCCCTAAGTATTATGGATTATTATGCGTTTGATTGCTCATTGAGTTAGTGCATTGATTTGCTTAGCATCATGATGCCAATGATATTGGTCTTTGTGTATCCTATAAAGCATCACCTTTCAGTTCCAAAGGTTTTGGCATGATACCAATGTAGTTGTGCACTTTAATATGTTTGAAGGTGTACTTGGATGGATGAGGGGCAAGAGCTATCCATTGAGCTGCAGAGCATTTAATGCAGCTGCAGCAAGCTTGATGATCGTTGGATCTTGCCTGGATGAAGGGCTTTCTAGAATTTATTGGGTATGACACATTCTTGAGACATTCAGTGAGACATGCTTACTTGTGCATATTGTTATAGAGTAATATTTTAATTTACCCACCAAATTTCAGTCCAACTACCTCAACTTCACCTTGTCATGATTGGGATTGAACGTGGAAAAGTCGATTACTGAGCAATTCAAACGTGGATTCAGTCTACTGTTTTATTATGATATTTTTTTTCATTAAAGCCAATTGACAGCTGGTCGAATTTCAATAGTGCGTGCTTCTGGGAAGAGGTGCAGAGAGTGAAGCGAATTTTTCACCACCCAGGGGCACCTCAGAATTTTAAGAAAGGGCGACAGAAAACAAAAAAATAAAATAAAAACAAAAAGGCAAATGCGTGAAATGAAGAGGTTTTCAACTTTTTCGATTTCTTCTTTCTTTCGGAAATTTATTATAAAAAATAAATATAATATTAAAACATTTACATTTATTTGCACATGGCATATTAAGTGTGAAATCAACCTTCCTTTTATGTATGTAAGTCATAAAATTCATGTTGCTTAATTTATTTATTTGTGTGGGAAAGGGCGTAGTCTTTCGATGTCCCACCAAACATCCACTTTTAACAAAAGTATTATTATGGGTTTTCCATTTAAAATCAGAATAATGATTTTGTGTGGAGACTATTTCCGTGCCTTCTAAATTAATTAGATTTAGATTTAAATTTATTATCAACTTTATGGATTTGCTTTATTTTATATGATTATGGTTTTGGTAAATGTAGATGTGTTGTCATGTTTAAGTGTTTTATGTATTTAGCCAAACTTAACCTGTCTAAATATCAATATCTTTAATTATAAAGTTATTAAAAGAAAGACCTGTTGAATAATTTTGGAGATGTGTACAACATATTTAAAATATACTTG
This sequence comes from Pseudotsuga menziesii, assembly GCA_001517045.1. NCBI lineage: Eukaryota > Viridiplantae > Streptophyta > Pinopsida > Pinales > Pinaceae > Pseudotsuga > Pseudotsuga menziesii. Next base: position 25,035 of record LPNX010757303.1, on the reverse strand, counting down.
AATCAAATCATTTCAGCGGGCTGTGTGGACACACCTAGGGTTATAGTGGCAGCCGACACGAATGGACCCCGTGTCACCCAAGTACCATAACCGCCCAGTTACCAATTCCCCTAGTAAAAAAAAAAATTGATTAATAACTCTAAATTCATACATATACATTTTATGGCAAGGATTTTTATGTACAAGTCTATGAAACAAAAAAACATACATTCTAGTATAATAAATCTCACTACACACAAACATACTTTTAAACAAAGTAGCATAATGCAACCCTATTGGCATTTCCTAGAAATTCGAAATAAATTTGAATTAGTCAAATATTCCGTATAAGTGTAATGCAAATATGAATTATTAGTGAACAATTAAAATTTGAAAACCAAATTAAAAAACCAAACTTTAATTATTTAAACACTATACTTTCTTATTAAAATAATTATTAATAACTAGTTGCTTGCTATCACACTTGTCATATCCCAAGTTGTTGAGATTTTATATCTTTTGGTCTTTAAAATATATGTTTCATTTTATTATATAATTGTCTATGTATATTTATGGTATATTTGTGAATATTTAATTAAAAGTATTATATATAGGCATTCTATTTTCGTATTATTTGTAGTAGATTTTTTTCATTACATTTTTTTTCTTTGGTATCGAATCGTGTTCATATATGTATTTGTACTCGAATTACGCTTCTATGCTTTCAAACATACTTTATCTTAGTGTAAAAAGAATGCATTTTCTCACAATGTGGGAAAATGATGTATGACAAGTTGCATGAATTTCACGTCAACACAAATTTATTAGAGTCATGTCAATGGATTTGATCTCGATGGTAATCACTATCACATTACCATTGAAATCATGGAAATTAAGAAGTTTTTTTTCTTTCACGGGAAACGACCAACGAGCCTATCTGAAGGGGCCTCACCTCGCGACACCAAATACCCCTAGGAATCAATTACCCTGGTGTAGTGGGGATTTCTCTCCTAATATGTGCAAAAGCACCTACCTTAGATCAATAGTATCTAAGGATAGATTTCATGGTGCAAGGAAGGAGCTCAAACTTGACTATTACAATAAGCAACAAATATTTTTTTATCTTATGATCTAACAAGTAAATCATAAATACAACACACCTTTCAATAAGATGGGCCGCTGCAGCTATTTAAGGATGTGATCCAATGGTTCCCACGATCCAAGTCTCTGTTTTTCTCCAACAAGGGTTGTCATCGGGAAAGTGATCAAGGGTTACACAGAGTGAACTCAACGTGCAACGCGGGATGGTGTGGTGAAAGGTATGGGGATGTGAGGTTTTGGAACTGTGTAATGGAAAGTGAGAAAGTTCAGGAATTAAAAGTTGTAAGAATGTTGTGGGGAGACCTTCATAATGTATTTATAGGATGATCGAGGACCTTCTTTCCCATGGTATTTATCCATGTTTTTTGACCCATTCTCATTTTAGATTTTTTTGGTCCTTTTTGGAATAATGGGGGTTGTTATAGCGGATTTCACCACTCCAGGTGAATCACACTTTGTATGGCCTTCCCTTGTCCCGCTGCAGACTCTTTAGACCCCATGGACCATATTTTATCCTTTGATGTTCCCTTGATCATCCCTAAAACTATATAAAAAATGATATACGCGGCTTTTTACCCGATAACCGCGTACATACCCGGGTTTGACTCCTATAACCGCGTACATTGGGATTTGTGCATAGTCCAAATCCTTTTGGAGTTTTCCTTGACATGGATCCGACTCATTCGACTCCTAGCCTTCCATATGCCTTGAGATCGCTCGGATTCGACCCTTCATTATCCCTTGTGAAGCTATATAAGGAACCCCTTGGTACATTGAAGGCATATAGAGAGATTGAAAGCAATGAAACTATAGTCCATTGTCGCCGGAATTTATGCTTGAGTCTGCATCCCTTTGTCCCTTTGGAGCACTTTTGTGTTCTTCCCAAGCTTGCCTTTTGCTAGTGAGCTTGCTATCGTGAGATGGAGGATTGAGGTGGTGGAGGCCCAAGTGGGGGATTTAGTTTCTCCGGTTCGCAGACGTGCCGTCAGAGGTTGTATCTATCTTGTAATCTCTGATTTATATTAATAAGAACTATCTTTTCCTGTCCAATGATGTGTATTTGATTGAATATTGTATCCATTGGAATATGTCAAATGCTTTTACATTATTGATTATATATGCTACAATAGATCTAACACCATGATATATAGTATGCTTGTATTGTTTACTTGTTGTTGAGGAAGTATTATATCAATTCAAGCTGAAGATTGGAAAGCTCAACGGGGATCTACTTCAACCGTCCGGAATAAGGTACGAGGTCTGATCCTTTAGTGTTAGACATTTTATTTCTATTGCATATTGGGAAAGATTGATTTCTGGAGTCAAAGCTGTCTGTTGTGGTACCCCAAGCCATAGGAATTTCTCTCCGTAACAGGGGTTATGTTGCAATAAATGCCCAACTTCCCTGTATTTATGGGAGAAGGAATAATGATGTTTTGGACTAATTTTGGTGGAATTTAATTGTGAAGGTCAAAACGGAGGAAATAATGGTGGGATTGTTATGTATAATTATGGTTTGGACCATAGAGAGTTGTGTGGACAATTTTTTGTATTAACGCCTAGTGGAGGATCCTTGACCCCAACATGCCCAAGAATTGAACAATTAAACTTTGGCCTAGAAACGATTTGTCAACTAAGGCCTAACAAACTGAACTAGCTAGTAAAACTAAATTTAAGAAGCCTTTCATACTACCATCCTTTTCTTATAATGTTTAAGATTGTTCTCTCGAATGTTTGTCCTTTTCCCTTGTTGAGGTAGTGATGTCCACTCTTTACAAGATGGTATTTTTTGAATTTTTTTTTGGGTATTGGGATTGGTTAGTTCGTTCCATTTTTTTATTAATGAAAGAGGTAGTGATGTCCAACTGTTTACAAGATGATATTTTTTGGATTTTTTTTGGGTATTGGGATTTGTTAGTTCGTTCCATGTTTTGTTAAGGAAAAATAGTTGAAGTGTAATATCTTGTGAAAGTGACCTAAGTATTTGTAAATACAATTATATTTTTATAAATATAAAGTAAATATATTTATAATTTTTAGTTTATTAATCTTTTCAAAAACTTATAATACTTAATTTTTTAAATATATATTTTTCAATTCTTTATATTCACAAACTCATGTAGAAATTATAACAAACAATATGAATGATTTTTATAAGGTTTTGTTTTATTGAGGAGTTGCATAGAAACAAGTCTCCGCTTTTAATGTTTGTTTTCTATTGATTAAAGAAACAAGTCTCCGTGAATTATCTTACAAGCAAAACATATAGCTAGAGAAATTATAACTAATATTGTATTTTGGCGAGAAAAGTGTCTGTTTAGCATACCAAGGTAGGGACCCATCATGGATGACAATACTCCTTCACAGAAATAGCCAACCTTTTATCTCCAAGGTGCTTGTTGCTTCATTCCAACTTTGTATACACTTCAAAGAAAAATGGTTCCGAAAAATAAATGTCTACTGATTGACATAAGACTCCTGGATAAAATAACGATAGTAACTAACCACTAGTGGTTGGATCATATGAAAATGATTAGAGAATGCAAATAAGTGGTGACAAGGGATGTCAATATAGAAGGAAGTAATGAAAGTGGATTAATGGTTGAAAAAACGAGGAGAAGGGGCTAACCGATGGTGAAATTAGGAAACATTTATTTGTTGGAAGGGAGGACTCCATCAAGAGAGAGAACTAGTGGGAAAAATATTGTTTTGTTTGAAGGGACAAACAAGTTTAAACTGTCCAATGAATAGATGTCTACATGCATGCATGCTGATTATTTGGGACTACTACCAGACAATATTTATTAAAACTTTTGAGAGGATATCAAATGAGGACATTGTCACCGAGGCAACACTAAATGACATTAAGATGGATGTATTCTAGTTTAGTGAGGAATAAAATCTAGGAGTTTACATGGTGAGACCATTAATAGACCCCATAGTTGATCCAGTGAAAAGGCCACCCCTTGTGCATCCTATCCTTGATCATGTAACCCCGATTAGTTCATCTAGTCATAATGTGAGTATATAAATTAGTAGCCAAGATAGATTAATGAGTACCATGATCACATTAGTAAGAAGTGGAAGTTTGAGTAATTGAATGAGTATTTGGAGCGAATGACGGGTGAGAGATATTCAATGAAGGTGGTGGTTATATATATATATATATATATATATATATATATATATATATATATATACACCTTAGATCACATGTTTATAAAGGAAACTACCCATAGTACGACAGAGCATGTTGGATAGAAAAAACCGCATGTATCATATTAATCACGTAATCACTTGTTTCTAAGGAGCATGTAAAGAGCCATTGATATTCGCTTGAAAAAAAAGAGCCATTGATATTAAGTGGGTAGCGAAAATGAAATGGGTCCATAGCTATACAATCCCATTTATGTCTCTAGAAACGCTTAAGGTCGAGGTATATATATATATATATATATATATATATATATATATATGGGCTTTCAATTTACAATCAGAATAATAATACTTGTAAATTGAAAGCCCATTATGTATGCTTTTCATTCAAAAACTTACTTGGTTTTGTAAAAAATGGTTACATAACCCATGTCTAATTTACTCTAAAGTCTTTCTTACTATCCCGTTATTTAGACATAATGAAAGAAACCAATGTATCATATTGACTTTCAAAATAGCATTAGATCTTCAATATTGTTCACAATCCAAAGTAAGGTCTTTCTTACTATCCCATTAATTAGACATAATGAAAGAGACCAATGTATCATGTTGACTTTCAAAATAGCATTATATCTTCAATATTGTTCACAATCCAGATATATAGATTTACTCAAAGTATATCTTGATTCTTATGTATTACTCACTTCATCTCAATCTCCAATATTAGAGACCGCTCTCCTTATACTTGCTCATGTAATTTTTTTACCTAAACTTAAGCTTTTATATATATATATATATATATATATATATATATTTATATATATTTATATTTTAATCTATTCTCTCTCTTTTTTTAACTCCTTTTTAATATAATTTTGTTTTCCTTTTTAATATAAAAAAAATGATTAATAACTCTAAATTCATACAAAGATATTTTATCTTGAGGATTCTTGTGTAAAAGTCTATGAGACAAAATAACACACATTGTAGTATAATAAATCTTACTATACACAAACATACTTTTAAACATAGTAGCATATTGCAGTCGTATTGACATTTCCTGTATGGAAATTTGAAATAAATTTGAATTCATCCAATACTCAATGTAGGTGTAATATGAATATGGATTATTAGTGAACAATTAAAATTTGAAAACCAAATTAAAAAACCAAACTTTAATTATTTAAACACTATACTTTCTTATTACAATAATTATTAATAACTAGTTGCTTGCTCTCATACTCGTCATATCCCAAGTTGTTGAGATTTTATATCTTTTTGTATTTTAAATATATGTTCCATTTTATTATATAATTGTCTATGTACATTTATGGTATATTTGTGAATATTTAATTAAAAGTATTATATATAGGCATTCTATTTCCATATTATTCGTACTAGATTTTTTTCATTACATTTTTTTTGTTTTGTATCGAATCATATTCACATTTGTATTTGTACTCGAATTGCACTGCTATGCTTTCAAACATACTTTATCTTAGCGTAAAAAGAATACATTCTCTCACAATGTGGGAAAATGATGTATGGCAAGTTGCATGAATTTCATGTCAACCAAAATTTATTAGAGTCATGTCAATGGATTTGATCTTGATGATAATCAATTTATGACATTACCATTGAAGTCATGGAAATTAAGAAGCTTTTTTTTTCTTTCACGGGAAACGACCAGGGGGCCTACTAGAAGGGTCCTCACCCCGCGACACCAAATACCCCTAGGAATCAACTACCCTGGTGTAGTGGGGATTTTCCCCCTACTACATGCAAAAGCACCTATCTTAGATCAACGAGATCTAACGATAGAGTTCATGGTGCAAGGGAGGAGCTCAAACATTACTATTACAATAAGCAACAAATATTTATTTTATTTTTTATTTTATGATCTAACTAGTAAAACAGAAATACAACACACCTTTCAATAAGATGGGTTGCTACAGCTGTTTGAGGATGTCATCCAGCGACTCCCACGATCCAGGTCTCTGTTTTTCTCCAACAAGGGTTGTCATCGGGAAAGTGATCAAGGTTTACACAGAATGAACTCAACATGCAATGTGGGATAGTGTGGTGAAAGGTGTGGGGATGTGAGGTTTTGGAACTGTGTAATGGAAAGTGAGAGAGTTCATGAATCAAAAGTTGTAAGAATGCTATGGGGAGACCTTCACAATGTATTTATAGGATGATCCAGGATCTTCTTGCCCATGATATTGACTGTAAGGGTTCATCCTTACATAATTATCATAATTGATAGTGTATATATATATATATTATTGAATTGATAATTTATTACATTGACAGGCTTACATTATATGTGGAAGCTAACCTATGAATGGTCGGACCCTCAAAAGAGGTGACCTTTGACCATTAATACTAATTAACCTAATTGTTAATTAATTAATAATAATAGTAATATACTATTTAGGTATATTACAAGTCATCCTGCTCTGAAAATATTAATCCACGAATCTTCTTATGAGCGTGTTGCAACTGGAATTCTTGCCACGAATAATGGTGCCATGGTCTAGTAGTTCTTCAAATATTTGGCCGCATTTCCATTCAAATATTTTCATGCATACGATTCTATAGATGAACACATAATAACTATATGGAGTATCTTTTGAGCTTCTAATCCGATGGTGTTCTTTTGACCTTCTATTTTGATGTAGATTTTTGATATTTCATTGCTCTTATACTCATCTTTGTGACATGAACTAGCATTTAGTGGCATGATCTGGTGGTCATAAATATATGGACTTGGATGTATTTGTATTATGTATTGATGTCCCTACTTAGACTTGGAAGTTCCTGATCTATACTCATTGGTTTTACCCTCCCTAGGGAGAATAGAGGTAGTCATTCCTACCATACTTTGGCTTGCTAGTGTTGGTTTCATTATTCATTGTCTCCACCCATCCATTACCTTCCAGTTTGGTTTTAACCCAACTTACCACTTGAATTGTGGCATGGAGGACCTTTCCTTGCTAGAACCTTTCTTGGACAAACCTCCCTGTTTATATTATGTCTCGGCTCTGAGTTGGTGACAGAACTTGCCTTTGGTAAGTTGGATTGTATGCCTTAATCATTATGGTCGGTTGTCCCAATGTTTGGCACTATGCAGAACTCCCCCTGGTCACTTGAGATGCTGTTGGATAAAATTGAAAGCTCATGTACTACTTATATTGGAAATATTTATATATGCGCCCATGTAAATTGTAAATTGTAAATTGTGTTTCCTAACATATGTGAGCAAAGGGCAGATGGGTTCTCCCTGTGACGTTTGGATTTTCCCCATTGGCCCAAAGGTTTGAATATCCCCCCTCCCCTTATCCTTAGGAAATCATGCCCCCATATCTTTTAATGTTGTATTGACATAGCTGGTTGTGGGTATTTTTATTAAATTACATATTTACATGATGTCCAAAATTATAACATGCCGGCTAGCACGAAATACAATCGGCATCGATTTTAATCGCCGAAGCATAAAACGCTAAATCGATGGTGGGGATTTTGCCTTTATCTCCACACCATGATTAATTACAATATATACATCATATACATTTTAATGCAAGCAAGGTCAAAACCGAGGTGTTACAATCCCCTCCCCCTTCAACAACACTGTCCTCAGTGCTTTACAAAATTGAAAAAAAGTGCTACACTGACACCGTCCTCAGTGCTTCGCAGAATTGAACAAAAATGGATGTGCCAATCGCATGGCATCCTCTAGCTCCTACGTAGCCTCTTCAGGACCGTAGTGCTCCCATTGCACCTTTACCTTCCCTATGGCTCGGTTCCAGAGCATTGTGACCTTCCTGTCGAGGATGTGCATTGGCTCGATTTGGAACTCTCCCTCAGGTTCCACCTGAATCACACCCCAATTTATCACATGGTTAGGATCATGTACATATTTCTTAAGCAAAGAGAAATAAAAAACATAATGAGCTCTAGTGCTAGCAAGCAATGCAAGTCTATATGCAACTGGTCCTATTCTTTCGAGCACTTCAAACGGCCCACAATACCTAGGTAACAGCTTGGCACAACTTCCAAGATTTAAGGAACTCTTCCTTGCCATCACTCTGAGGTAAACATGGTCCCCAACACTGAACTCCCTATTCACCCTGTGCTTATCTGCATAGCGTTTCTGTCTATCCTGGGCTACTTTCAGATTCTGCCTGATCTTTACAACCTCTTTCTCCATCTCCTTGAGCAATTCTGGCCCAAGCACAATCATGTTCACTGGATTATCCCAAGTCATTGGTGTCCTACACCTTCTGCCATACAAAGATTCATATGGACTCATCCCCAAGGATGCGTGCTGTCCATTGTTATATGCAAATTCTACCAATTGTAGACAATCCTCCCACTTGGTTGGTTTGTCCATTACATACATGTGAAGCATGTCTTCAAGCACATGGTTAAATCTCTCTGTCTGCCCATTAGTTTGAGGATGGTAGGCAGTGCTCAAGTTCAAATTTGTACCCAAATATGCAAACAACCCCTTTCAAAAATTGGAAGTGAACTTGACATCTCTGTCACAGACTGTTGCCTTAGGCAATCCATGCAATTTGAAAATCTCCTTCATGAATATTTTTACAATGTCATCAGTTTAATGTGTGGAAGTAACTGGTATGAAATGTGTTGCCTTTGTTAACTTGTCCACTACAACCATGATGGAATCATGTTGTCTCCAAATCATTGGCAATCCTGTAATAAAACCAATGGAAATAACTTCCTATTTGCATTCTAGAACTGGAAAAGGCTGCAACAAACCTGCTGGGTGTTGATGCTCAACCTTCACCTGTTGAACTTTCATCCACCTTGAAATATATTCAGCCATGTCCTTTTTCATTCCTGGCCAAAAATACTATTTTCTCGCTGTAGCAATTGCCTTCTAATATCCTGGGTGGCCAGAATATGGAGCTTGATGGATCTCATCCATAACCATTCTCCTCAAATATGCTACATTTGGAATATAAATTCTGTTCTTGTAAGTAAGAAGCCCATCTTCTTCCAATTTATATCCCTCATACCTCTTTTCAAGACTTTGTTGTTGCAACTTGTCCTTGACCTGCGCATATAATTCATCTTCAGTAGCATGATTAGCAATCTGCTGCCTCATATTTGATTGGCAAATACTAAGAGATGCCACATGCCTTTCCTGCACCTTTCCGCTGAGTGCATCAACTACCTTATTCTCTTTTCCTTTTATGTGTTTGATTTCAAAATAAAACTCACATAAAAACTCCATCCATCTAGCTTGCCTAGCATTTAACGTGTGCTGATCAAACAAATACTTTGGACCACAATGGTCTGTCCTTAGCTCAAATATTCTACCCATCAAGTAATGCCTCCACATATTGAGAGCATGTACTATGGATGCAAGTTCTATATCATGAGTAGCATAGTTCTTCTCATGCTCCTTAAAATTTCTTGACTCATAACATATCACATGGTTGTCTTGCATAAGGACTCCTCCAAGCCCTTGACCGCATGCATCTTTACACACCAAAAAATATTTTTCTGGGTCAGCAATCTTCAAGACTAGTGCACTTGTGAGAATATTCTTCAACTACTGGAAGCTTTCTTCACATCTTGGTGTCCATTCAAACTTTATTCCCTTCTTTTGCAAATAAATGAATGGATGTGCAACCTTGGAGAATCCTTCAATGAATCTCCTGTAGTATCCTACAAGTCCCATAAAATATCTTACATCTGTCACATTTCTTGGATTAGGCCAATTCATAATGGCCTTAATATTTTCAGGGTCTATAGATATTCCCTCATCTGAGATAATGTGACCCAAATAATGAATCCCATATTTATAGAAGTCACACTTGCTCAACTTTGCATACAACTTATGCTCCCTGAGCAATTGCAATGTCAATATTAGATGTTCTTCATGCTCTTCCTCATTCTTAGAATAAATAAGAATGTCATCAAGGAAAAAAAGAACAAACTTGTCCAAATACTTGCTGAAGACACTATTCATAAGGCACATAAATGTAGCTGGTACATTTGTGAGACCAAATGGTACCACTACAAACTCATAATGTCCATACATTGTTCTGAAGGTTGTCTTATGAATGTATTCATCCTTGATCCTTACCTGATGGTAACCCGGCCTTAATTCAATCTTGGAAAATACCTTTGGTCCTCTCATTTGATCAAAGAGGTCATCAATCCTAGGCAATGGGTATTTATTCTTCATAGTGACTTTGTTCAACTATCTGTAATCAATACACAACTTGAGTGTAACATCTTTCTTCTTCACAAACAGAACTGGTGCTCCCCAAGGAGACACACTCAACTTGATATACTTCTTCTCCAACAACTCTTGCAGTTGCATCTTCAGCTCTAGAATTTCCAGTGTACTCATCCTGTAGGGTGTCTTAGACACCGGTGCTGCTCCTGGCACAAGTTTAATTATGAAATCAATGCCCCTCTTTGGAGGAAGCCCTGGAATCTCATCAGGAAACACATCCTTGAATTCCTGTAACACATGAAAGTCCTCCAACCTAGGAGTTTCATTCTATGTTTCCTCCAAAATATGAGTTGCATACAACTGGAAACCTTTCCTATAGAAATTATTCAACTGCATTGCTGAAATATGCATCACAAAGATCACCTTTAGAATGACTCTTACAACTCTTGGGTTCCCTTCTTCATCCATGCATTCAAAATTCTTATTATAACAATTAAGCTTAACTCTGTGAGCTTCTAACTAATCCATTCCAATCAGAATGTCATAAGAACCAAGTGGTATAACATTCAGATCAACACAAGTGACCAATCCATTCATAACCAATGGACATTTCTCTACCACTTCAGTAACCTTTCTCTTAGTTCCAGTGGCTAGCTGAACTAACCAATATTTGCTATGCTTTAGCTTCTTAAAAGAAAAAATATCAACTACTCTAGGAGTGATATAACTGTGAGTAGATCTAGGGTCAATCAATACAGAAATAGATTGCTCAACAATCTTACCTGCAACCTCAACCATGGTTGACTGGTGGTCTTCCTGATGGTCCTCTAGTGCTGCATAAATCATAGGGACAACCCTTGCTACTTGAACCATTGTTTCTGCTTCTTGAATGTTGTAATATGGCCTTGCATTCCCATCCTTAAGTGGACAATTCTTGTGCATGTGGGGTCCTCCACATTTTCAACATTGGAGTGGTTCTCTGGGATTTTCTCCCACCACTCTAGCTGGCTGCTTCTCAACTTGGGATGGCTACTTCGGCTGATTCCTGAAGTTAGAAGGTTTGAAACCTTTCTTCCTTTGGTCAGAATTCTCATTCTTTTTGTCCTTCCATGTCTTATGTTAATAAGGTTTTCCTTTTCTTTGCTCATAGCAATACTTAGCCTTCCTTATTGCTTCTTCCAGAGTTCTAGGTTCATAAAACTCAATTATGTCTTTGTAAGCCTAAGGTAATCCACTTAGAAAGCGTTGGATTTTCACCTTCTCATTTTTGATATACCTAAAATACCTCAATAGTTCCAAGAAATTATTTGCACACTCTTCCATGGTCTACTGTCCCAATCTCAGCTCATGGAATTCTTTCATCTTATCATCATAGTACCTGTCAGAGAGGTACTTCTGCTTGAAATACTTCTAGAACTGTTTCCACACAATCTTCCTTTCATTAATATTCTTCACTTACCTGAAGTTATACCACCATATGGACGCTCTTCCAGTCATATTGAATATGGCTACCCTAGCCTTCATATTTCCTGAATAGTCTTGGACTTGGAAATATTTTCTCATCCCAAGAAGCCAAGCTTCTACTTCTTGAACATTCTTTATCTCACCATTGAAGGTAGGCGGCCTTTCCTTATTAAATTCATCACGTGAATGATTCTGGTAGCGCCTCTTTCTCTTATTCTTGTGAGAAGAAGAACTTGAACCACTAATGGATCCTTCAGAGTCAGATGACCCACTAGGAGATCTCTTTCTTCTTCTAGCAGTGCTCTTACTACCTTATGGTCTTACTATCTGGTCCCCAGAGTTCATATGCCTCTGAATGTATGTCAAAATCTGTAGCATGGCTGCATTCAGCCGATTCTGCTCCTCCTGGGCCTTAACCAATCTTTCATTATTTTCCCTGTAACTTTGCATCTCCACCCTTAGGCTTCTCATGGTGGATGCAAAATATGGGGGAGTATCTTGAAACCTCCTCCCATTAGACTCTATCTCAGAATGTCCAACTCGGACATTTTCCCCCATATCATCTTCCTCATACTCATTGGGGTTCTGTGCATCATCATACATGTCGTAGGTTCTCATGGCTCAACCGAACCAACTTTACCGAACTGCACTATCTGGAATATTGTCTTTGAAGGTGACTATGATTCTACAAAATGTGTTAATAAACACAACTGTTAGTTGCATAACATTAACAAGAATTTATACATTACTTACCTTCTTTGGAAACATCATACATTGACAACTTTGTCAAAACACAGAATTTTGTTTCACAACAATGACTGTCTCATAGGGACGACAGGGGTTAAGGGGGATTGCCCCCTTGGGGTTAGTTTTTTTATTTATAAATATTCCATTTTTGCGCAATCTAAAGCACAAACCCACTATCATTTTTCATCTCTCTGGCCCCTGCAATCCCACTGAAAAACCAACTAAAATATCCATTTCGACAAATTTTTCAGCTTTCCTCTGATCAGGTTTCCTTCTGACGTGTAGAAAAAATTTGCCAAATTTGTCCTACACATATCAACAAACTTCTCCTTTTTCATCTGATTGACAAACTTTCCAGCCTACCACCATTGCAGAAAAAATTTCACTTTTCTTCCGATGGCAGAAACTTGCCACCCTGCTGCCATTGCGGAATGACGTATCGGAAAAATTCCAAAATTTCACCCGATCAAAAACTTTCCAATATTTCCGCTACGTCAGAAAAATTCTGACTTTCCACCCGATGCTCCACGTCGAAAAAATTCTAGGGTCTCTTCCGATGGATCCTTCCGCCCCGTAGAAAAACTTTTTGACTTCCATCTGCTGCGTCAAATTTTTTTTCGATCTGCATCCGCTACGCCGCGTTGGAAAAATTCCCAACTTCCATCCGTTGTTGTTGAAAAATTCCCAATTTTCTTCTGATTTTCCCATACTTCGATTTTTTTTTCATAAAATTTTCTTCTTTTGTCAGTGAAATTTCTGCCTTTCCCACCGACGCAATCAGCTGCACTCCCTGTCGGCTCTGTTCGTCACTTCTTGCCGACATCGTTGGCGCATTCCGGCTAAACTTCCTAGCATTGACGCTGTGGTACCATCGGATCCACTCTTGGAAACCAAGCCGATGTGTTAGCTCAAATATAAACTTCCATCCGACACGCATCGGCTCCGCTTCATCTAACTGAGCTGACAGGCAAGTTTTTTACACTTAGAAAAATTTTAGAATTTTTTATGTCTGTCTGTTAGCTTCTTCATTTTGAACACAGACTAATTATTGATGGCCCATTAATGCCCAAAGTTGCAACATTAGCTTTGATACCGCATTGTCACGTCCCCACCTCTCTACCAGAGAGAGGACGCGAATATAATGCTATCAAGACTGAAAAATCTAAGCCCCATGAATGTAAGATAAAATGCGATGAAATAAAAACATACACATATGTATAAATTATTATCATACAACGAAATCAAAACACATTCCATTCAAGCATTTAACATGTTCATATTAATTCATAAACACATACAGTGCATATATTTAAGCACAAGAGTACTTATCTTGGAAGAAGCTGTTGGGCTTAGGGCAGACCCGGGTTTTTATACCATTAACTTCGCACCAACAAAAAGACCCACAGTGTTGGCCCTTTCGGCAACAACCTGCGAACATGTTGCAGTCTCACCCGAAACAGCTATGGGGTGCCGCAGAATCAGGTTTCTGCAAGTAGAAGAGGGATATTACTGTAACTTTAGCCTTAACAACAAATATTTATACCAAATAGAGCTTCGATATTCACTTTTCTTGCTTAACCCTTAACTGGGAATTCATAGCGAAGTTAATATTTAACAATTATCTTACTTTAGCATTCACCTACTTATCGAAAGCATCAAAACATAACAGAAACCACACAAAAGAACCACAACACAAGATATAACGTGGTTCACCCCTAGTGTAGGGGATAGGTCCACAAAACTGCGCTTTTATTCCACTTCTTACAAAACAACAGTTCTGATCTGCGCACTCAGCAGCAGATCCGTCCTTCAAGTCTAACTGCGCACTCAGCTGCAGTTCCTTTCTTACAAAACCCTCTAAGTTGCACACTCAGCTACAGTTCCTTTCCTTACAAAACCCTCTGTGCACACAGCTGCAGAGGTCGTCCACGCACACAGCTGCAGAGGTCGTCCACGCACACAGCTAGGACTTGACCTTAAAACCCAAAAATAGATCTAACTTCTTCGCATCATATGATCCTCATTTCATTAGATGATCTTGACATCTTTACATGAGTGCCTATTTATACAAGTGCACTATTACAAAATCATGGGCTTACACCCGAAAATTATGGACAATTACAAAAAGAGGGCTTTGACTCAACCCCGACACCCCTAAGACTAGTTTGAGTTGCAACTCCGCTTACAAGCTTCCACAAAAACCACGGAGTTACCAAAATTAGTGATCGTTAAGACGCGCGCCCCAACAGGCCCCTAAGACTCACTAGTGTCCTGTCCCGGGACACTATGCTTCTTGTCTGGTGGGAGAATTTTGTTGGCGAAGATAGTAAACTGTTTGTGGAGGCTATGCATGATATCTTCGCCTGCTTACTCCTTCTATATGATCTCCTTTTGCACTCTGTCGGGCTCTGTATCCGTATGCATCTCTGTAACCATCATCTTTAATTCTCCTGCCCTCCTGCTCCCTTATATTCCTGTCATCATTGTCATCCCTTCTGCTACTTCTACCATGGCCGCAGCTTGCTTGATCCTTCATCCTTTCATCCTTAGTAGACTACCTATGTTCCTTATGCTGCTGTCTTCCTTCGCAATATTTATGCTGGTCATGGGAATCCTTGGGCCTTCTAAATCTATCAGCGACTCCATCCCTCGAACTGCCTCCCGTTCATGTCCTATCGAACATTTGACCATCCACAACTTTGGGTCCTTAACAGATGGTACCCCTAGGATTGCATGCCAATGTACTTTTGCATAAGACAAACAGCATGTCTTCATTTTGCTGAGCTAGGAGGATACATCTCGGGATCCTCCAGAGTCTTTCCTGAGGGCTTGTGCCTTTCTTCGTTCTGTTTAGAGCGAACTTCTGCCTTAAATTTCTTCCTAGTTGAACATGTCGGCATAGGTGGATGCAGCACTGGGGGAGTTTAGATGCAGGTGGATTGCTGATAAGGTTCTGTAGACCTCTCTCCCTGAACTCTCGTAACAATTCCTAGACTTTGCGATCATTCGACATAGTCTTAAATGTAAACTTCAAGGAAATGCGCAATGCAGGAGTCACAGGTCTGTGTGGCTTCTTATAGAATCCCACAACCATTCTTACCATAAATGTGCATTGAAGACACCGAATCTGATAGAGGTCTTGTCTAAACGGCGCTAGATTCCCCAAAATCCCATGATTACAGGTAGTTAATGTTGTTAACATACCGGCGCCGCCAAACCTGCTTTTTCCCAATGGTCGCATTTTAGGCTTTGACATGCCTTTCTTCTTCGGCACAACCACTAAATTCAGCTTCGTCACTAAACCTTCGATATAATATTGACCTTCGACCAATCCTGACACAAGCTCCAACAGAACTTCGACCTTCGACAGCCTTCGACACTTCGTAAATTTGAGAACAACTTCATTATAGTCAAGTACCCAATTTCAACAGTTCTTGGTACTTAGACTCTCCTTCTTGCTGTTACTTCTGATTAGGGGGTCCAGGCTTGTCCTTGTACTTCTTTAATCTACTTTCGTTCACCATGGAAGGTAAAATTTCTCCATTCAATTTAGTTAACTGGACTGCACCACCATCGCTAACTTCCTGAACTATGTATGGTCCTTTCCAATGGGTCTTGAACTTACCTAGGAACTTCATGAATTTACTGTCGTACAAGAGCACAAGATCACCAATTTGGAATTGCTTCTTCTTAATGTGCCTATCATGCCATGCTTTTTCTCTAGCTTTCTGTACTTGCTGCTGGAAACCTGCAATGAATCTGTCTTCTTCGAGTTCTAGTATCTTTACCAGGATTTCTTTCAATATAGCTGGGTCATCCATCTCTGTGAAGACAGATATTCTGAGGCTAGGAACAATGTACTCCATGGGAATAACTGCTTCCTGTCCATATACCAGCCTAAAAGGTGTATGGCCTGTCAACTTCTTGCACGTGGTTCTATAAGCCCATAGTACTGCTAGAATTCTAAGATCCCAATCATTTCTATTAACATTGCAAACCTTCGTCAGAGCGTGCTCGAGGATCTTGTTAAAGGATTCGACAGTTCTATTTGCTTGAGGATGGTAGGCAGTACTCTTCTAATGATATACTTGAAATTCTTTGGTCAATGCTTCAATAGTCTTATTTAGGAAATGTGATCCTTGATCACTCATAAGAATTCTAGGACACCCAAATCTTGATAAGATATTATTGAAGATGAACTTCGCAGTTGTAGCAGCGCTACAATTCTTGACTGGTTGAGCTTCAGCCCAACGAGTAAGGTAATCAGTCGCTGTAATAATGTATCTTGCTCCAGATTTCTTCGTAGGGGGATTGATAGGTCCAACAAAATCAATAGTCCATTTGTCAAATGCTTGTAAAATTACCTGCAGAACCAGAGGCATCTCATCCCTTCTGGACGGTTTTCCTATCCTCTGACAGATATCACAGCTGTGGCAATACTCTCTTGCATCCTTATGAATCATAGGCCACCACAATCTAGCTGTCAGAATCTTTTGAGCTGTAGCTTTTCCTACATAATGACCTCCTGCTACTCCAGAATGTGCCTCAGCCAAAATCAATGGCTTTTCATGCTCCAGGACAGATCTGCACAGTATTTCATCTAGCCCCATCTTATATAGCTGTCCTTCTATCAAAGTAAAGTTAGCTGCTCTAACCACCAGTAACTTCTTCTATTGTGTTGTCATCTCAGAGGGTGCAAAACCTGTAGACAAGTACTGAACAATATCCTGAAAATAGTCATCAACCATTTGGATGGCAAACAACTGGGCATCTGGAAGACCTTCGTCCAAGCTAGTGGGTTCTTCTCCTGACTCGAGCCTCGACAAGTTGTCAGGCCCTAGGTTAAGTATTCCAGGCTTAACTATGATTTCAAAGTCATATTCCTGAAATAGAATCAGCCATCTGCATATCCTTCCACCTAACACAGGCTTGTTAACAAAATACTTCAAAGAAGAATGGTCAGTGAACATCTTAAAATGCGATCCTAACAGATAGTGTCGAAACTTCTGCAAGGCGTAAACCATAGCTAGACCTTCTCGTTCTGTCGTAGTATAATTCTTTTTTGCTGTGGACAATTTTCTACTTGCAAAAGTAATAGGGTGATCAATATTACCTTCACCTAACTGAGCCAATACTACACCTAAAGAAATGTAAGATGCATCGACATGAACATGAAAATCCTTATTCCAGTCAGGGAATACTAGGATAGGGGCAGTTACCATATTTTCTTTCAAAATGTCCAAGCTTTCCTGACACTCAGGTGTCCACTCAAACTTAATATCCTTCTTCAACTTGTTCTCCATAGGGGCTGTAATCTGAGCATATCCTTTGATGAATTTCCTGTAATATCCAGTATGACCAAGCGTAGTGCGAAGTTGCTTAACAGACTTCAGAGGTGGCAAGTTCACAATGATGGCTATCTTCACAGCATCCACCATCAATCCTTGCTTGCATACAATATGACCTAGCATAATTCCAAAAGGTGCACAAAAGATACACTTCTTCAGGTTCAGTGAAATCTGATACTGTCTACACTTGTCCAGCATAAGCCTTAAGCTAGCTATATGATCTTTCAATAAGCCAAAGATAGTCCAATCATCAAAGTAAACTTCCAAGAACTTATGAATGAATTCCTTAAATGCAGATATGACTACCCTGGAAAACATAGCAGGTGCATTTTTCAATCCAAAAGGCATAACTATGTATTGAAAAGATCCCATTTCTGTAGCGAAGGTTGTTTTATGTCGATCCTCTGGAGCAATTCTGATTTGATGGTAACCTGAAAATCCATCAGTGAAAGAATACACTTCTTGACCTCTGATATTGTCTAAAAATTCATCTGTAAAGGGAGTAGGAAACAGATCATGTAAACAGACATCATTCAGCTTCCTGAGATCAACACAGATTCTAATTTCGCCCTTGGTCTTCTTTTCTTGTACCACCATGGGGCTGACCCATTCTGACTCTTCGACAGGCTCAATGATTCCTGCAGCGAGCATCTTATCTAGCTCCACCCTGACTTTTTATTTATACTTAGGGTTCAGCCTATAAGGGCGCTACTTCACAGGCTTCACATCAGGTTTCAAAGGGATTTTTATCACTCCTATATCACCAAGGATACCTTTCATTTCTGAGAACTTCGTCGAAAATAGGTCCTGATACTCATGGAGAAGTTGGGTCACTTTGCTTACCATTTCTTCATCCCAATAATCTCCAATAGTAGCATACTTAGGCATTTATTCTGACCCAATGTTTACTTGCCTTGTCTTCAAGGGCTGAGTCACTTCTGGTGCTTTGACTGCTGGTCCATGTACTTCGCAGTGTCCTTTTGACTCAGGAATGTTTATGTTGCGCAGGTCATCATCCTCGTCAATTGCGAGGTTATATCATTCTACTGCATTAACTTCTTGTTCTTTCCAATCAGGTTGGTACTCAGCTGTTTCTTTACCATCAAACACCTTACTGTGGATCAGCCTAACAGCTGCGTCCAAAGCAGGGCAAACCTCATTAACAGAAAATGTAAGCACAAAACTATCAACAAGACTATCCCAACTTACAGTACCATGGCGAAGCTCCACCTCTGCATACCAATTCTTCGCGACAGGTTCCAGGGTGTGCACAAACCAATGTACCCATTCTTCACGAGGTACATACTTCCATGCTTCATAACACTGCTCCAAATGTTCCTGAGGGCTAGTCTGACCATTAAACCTGTTTCGCACCTCCTGAGGTTGATCCACGAATCTGAGGCGAAGAATATTTTGACAAGATTCCCAACTATGAATATACTTCTTATGACCATTCCACCATCTGGCAGCTGTGGCTCTAAATACTGAATCTAGAGTCTCCATTTTCTGTGAATCTGGTACCTGCTTTGAAAATTGCAAAATAAACTCTTCGGGGTCTACTCTTGTTTGTGAGCCAAGCCATCTGAGAGACTTGGTAATTCTTACACATCGATGTCCATGTAGTCCATAAAGTCTATTCTGCCAATTCTCTAAACCTTCATCTGAATCAGTCATGCAATAACTATCACACTGCCAGTCCATTATACCTTCCGGAGTAGGGTTAACATAGTCTTCTTCTTTAGCTGTGATGTTGTAGATATGATCCAGAATATCCTGATCTTCATCTCTGACTGGATCTGTGTACCTTTCTCCTTGAGAAGGGTCCAAGGGTACTATGACTCTGAAGCCTTTTCCTTCAAAAGTCATCTGCCTGTTTTTAAGGTTGATTATTGCAGAATTTTCTATTGCCCATTCAATTCCTAGCAAAGCTGGATAGGGGTTGCTATCATCAATTATCCCAATGACTTCAAAATATGCTAAGGTACTGACTCCATCAATGTCTACTGGGACACTAGGGAATCTTCCTAGGGGCACAATCTTCTGCTGATTGGCTAATCTCAACTGTATAGGGGACCATTCAAGGGTAGGTTTTCCCATTTGTTCCCATGTCTGCTTAGTTAAGACATTTACTTCTGATCGCAGGTCTAAAATGATATCAGTCATGTCATACTCTCCTATCTGAGCATGCAATCTCATTTCTCTTCCAGTTCTTCTAACTCTATTGACAGTTTTTTCTTTACCAGAGCTTCGCTGAGGTTCGCAAGAAGCAATAACTTTCTGTAACTCATTTAAAGCATTCTGATTTCATAAGAGCTTCATACAACTCTGTAAAAATGTCAACAATGTACTTACTTTATCTGTCGAAGCTTCCTGAGACTGTGACTGCTGTTGATGCTGCTGCGCAGGTGCTACTACTATGCTCAAATCAACAAAGTCTTTTTTGGCTTCCATAAATGTTTCTTTTTCTCTTCCCACATCGAAGGTTGGAACTTTCTCTAAGGTCTTACGAACCCAAGCCTCGTCAGGATGTTTCTCTTTATTTTGCACTTGCGTCATAGCTCCACTCCTTGTAACAACATTAATGGCTGGGACAGGTATTTTCTCTACAGTAATCATCTGAATATTCTAAGGAGGAGCACTATTTCTTTCTTGTATTTTGGCTATCAGCTATGGGCATTGCTCAATGACATGATCTACTGCTCTGCAATATCGACATGTCATAGTTGGGTTCCGATAGTCTCTAGCTAGATGTCCTACTTGATTACAGTTATAGCACACAACCTGGCCTCGACCTCTTCCAGGCATACCACCACGACCACGACCTCCAAAAGTACCTTGACCTGATGTACTACCACGGTAACCGTATCCATCATTGCCTTGTGCATCGTTTTGTACCCTATAAGCATCATATGTTCGCTCTCGCATAAGGTCAAAGCTGCGACATTCCTCTTCATTGTGTCCAACTAACTTACAGAACTTGCAATAGGGATTCTTAGGTACTTGCACATATCTTTGTAGCAGATAGCAGTCTTCAGGTCGATGCTGGCCAGTTGTTCTACAAATCTCACAATATAGAACATTAGGGTTAAATGGGTTTGGCGCACCAGTATTCAGGTAATTTCTTAGCGCAGGACATTATTCCTTGTCATGACCTTCTGTCCTACATCGTGTACACCACACCTCTTCGCAAATAGATTTCCCTTTTTTCATGTCGCGCAGCTCCAAAGCCATTTCTGCTAACTGCGCTTGTATTTGGGCTATGCCAGAATTATCTTCGACAGGAGCTGTATCCAGTTTCATGGCAATCTCAAAAGCCTCTTGCTGATCAGAAACCTTCTGTTGCATGAGCGGCATTCTGATATGAGGTAATAAGGATGCAATGAACCATTCTTTATGCTGCGCTGGTCCAATAGTGAAACTAACTTGATCTAGCAGAACTTTGAACCTCTGATCAAAGTCCCAAACTGATTCACCTCGCTTCTGTTGAATCTCTTTCAATTCAGTTATACACTGTGACTCTGATTTAGGCTTCTTGAACTCTTTGATCATCGCTGTTTTAATATCAGCCAAGACATGGTTCTAAGTACTGGAAAATTTCATAAACTAGGTCAAAGCTCGGTCTCTAAAAGAAATGACCAGCTGCGCTCTTCTTATATCTTGATCCAAAATGTTCTTAGCAGTCCACACAACTTCACATAAAAACCAAAACTGTTATGGATCCTCTGATCTAGTTCCTTTGAAGACTGGGAGCTTGATATCATCAGTCATATGGGCCATAGTGGATTGAGGGGGGGGAGAACTTACTGGGGTAGACTGACCTGCGACAGGAATACTCGGGCTAGGGTTACTTCCAGACTGCGACGAGTTCTCAGGGGTAACAGATCTTCACTGCGGAGTTATAGGAGGGTTTCTAACAAAAGGGGTTTCTTCAGATTCAGGGTCTTCTGGAGTATACTCGGTATTCTGGCCTAGGGTATAGGATTCTAGGTTTCTCTTGTATCTTTTATCACTTTGCAGCAAACCACTTTGCTCGTCGAATTTACTTTCACTTCCAAACATAGGTTAGTAAAAATAAATCTAGCAATCTGATTTTATAAGCAATATGCCCTTCTCAGCCAAGAGCATTTTAATTTGCAGACTAAATGAATTTAGGTACTTACCCCTTGGTCCTTTGAAGAACTGCCTTTCAACTTCGCTAAAAGAGGTACTTGTGTTGATGGCAAATTCTATCACAAATGCTTCAAGGGTTTGCGTTGTCCAGAAATCAACAGCTCGGGATATCGCGTTATTCATTCTTTTTAATATGTTAATTCTTGCAGGGGTCCAGTCAGGAAGCTGATCTTCTTTGAAGCTGGTCTTTCTTTTTGTCAACCTGGATAACCCCTGGTGCAATTCTATGTGGATACTACGAAAGAAAATTTCATGAATATCAGTAAAAACGTACCTTTGCAAGAAGTCGTCTGAGCTACGACGAGGATCCTTATTTTCTTGTTCAGCAAATTTCTGATAGGTAGCTTCAACCCAATCACCGATTTCTTTTACTGAGGGCCTCCAAAACATAGCCCTTTAGGTACGGCGTAGATCCCTCTTAAAGAAGATACTGAGTTCAACTGGCAACAGAACCAATTTGTTGGGCTTAGGGAAGACCCGAGTTTTTATACCATTAACTTCGCACCAACAAAAAGACCCACAGTGTTGGCCCTTTCGGCAACAACCTGTGAACAGGTTGCAGTCTCACCCGAAACAGCTATGGGGTGCTGCAGAATCAGGTTTCTACAAGCAGAAGAGGGATATTACTGTACCTTTAGCCTTAAAAACAAATATTTATATCAAATAGAGCTTTGATATTCACTTAATTAGCTTCGCAGTTAGATAAAAGACTTTTCTTGCTTAACCCTTAACTGGGAATTCACAACGAAGTTAATATTTAATAGTTATCTTACTTTAGCATTCACCTACTTATCGAAAGCATAAAAACATAACATAAACCACACAAAAGAACCACAACACAAGATATAACGTGGTTCACCCCCAGCGTATGGGCTATGTCCACAAAACTGTGCTTTTATTCCACTTCTTACAAAACAATAGTTCTGATCTGCGCACTCAGCAACAGATCCGTCCTTCAAGTTTAACTGCGCACTCAGCTGCAGTTCCTTTATTAAAAACCCTCTAAGATGTGCACTCAGCTGCGGTTCCTTTCCTTACAAAACCCTCTGCACACACAGTTGCAGAGGTCGTCCACGCACACAGCTGGGACTTGACCTTAAAACCCAAAAATAGATCTAAATTCTTCGCATCATATGATCCTCATTTCATTAGATGATCTTGACATCTTTACATGAGTGCCTATTTATACAAGTGCACTATTACAAAATCATGGGCTTACACCTAAAAATTATGGACAATTACAAAAAGAGGGCTTTGACTCAACCCCGACACCCCTAAGACTATTTTGAGTCGCAAATCTGCTTACAAGCTTCCACAAAAACCGTGGAGTTACCAAAATTAGTGACCGTTAAGGCGCGCGCCCCAACAGAAGCTTGTCCCGCAACCAGCTATGTCACTACAACGTTCCACCCAACCATAGGCCAGTGTGCTCATCAATCTCTCAGCAACACTACCACCCCCGAGCTAGGAATGATTCCCACATGGAATAAGGGAAAAATAGAAGACTCACACATAGCCAAGGATACAATAGAAACTCGGCCAAGCCAACACAGTTGGGTTTATCAGGCTGCAAGGGAGATGGAGAGGATGACTGAGCTCAACCACAGAGCTATGGACACCTGCACCAAATTTATCCCGGCTTCTAGAACATCTACACACCCAACACAAGGAAGCATCCCCTTCTTTGCTACACAGTCCCTCAGGCTATGCCTTCCCTTTTAGTGCTATTCAGGGTGTGCAAAGAAGAAAACCAGCCCCCTAGATATGTCTGTGTGGTTCCTTCTCACATTAGATTAATCAATCTAGTTCATAACCCATTCCACTCCAAAACCAGTTCAGACCAAAACAAAACATGAACACACGGCAAGATACAAAATTTTGGGTTGAGGAAAAATGACTTGGGAGCCAAAAATGAATTTGTAGATGGGGGAAAACGACCCTGGGAGAGAAATTCGATTTCCAGAAACGCTCTATGGCTTCATGTGGGAAAAAATGACTCCCTCAGTCCCCAAATTCATGGATTTGTCCCCCATTGGTTGTGCAACATAGAAAAAAGCAAAATTCCCAACCACGGGAATGTAGAAACAACACAAAAATGCCCAGCAGAGATCCCAGCCACTGAATGTCAACAAAATCACTTCCCAACCATGGAAAAAATGAAGAACACTATAAAAACGTCCATGAAGAATTCCCAGGAGCTCCAGAAACATGGGGAAGACAACCACGTGAATGCACGAGGGAATGGCAGCAAAAATGGGCATTTACTTGGCTCACAAGTCAAAACACATTTTTCCAAAAATTGGTGCTCTGCCTAATTCGAATTTTGACATTTATACCTTGCCCATCCCATGCAATAACTAACTCAACCAGTTTCTGGCAGAATTAAATGATTGGGCACAAGAGACAAATTGGGTAGTTGACTGTTTGATGGGTTCTCCCTTTGACATTTGGATTTTCCCCATTGGCCCAAAGGTTTGAATACCCCCCCGCTTATCCTTAGGAAATCATGCCCCCATCCCTTTTAATGTTGCATTGACATAGCTGGTTCTGGGTATTTTAATTAAATTGCATATTTACATGATGTCCAAAACTATAACATGTCAGCTAGCACAAAATACCATCGACATCGATTTTAATCTCCGAAACATAAAATGCTAAATCGATGGTGGGGATTTTGCCTTTATCTCCACACCATGATTAATTACAATATATACATCATATACATTTTAATGCAAACAGGGTCAAAACCGGGGTGTTACTGTTAACACCCAAAAATGGTTAACTACCTCATCTACCTCACTACATGGCTCATTTGTCCATTTGCCTACCATATTTCCCTGAAAATCCCACTAAAAA
>LPNX010757299.1:101959-124326 GCA_001517045.1 Pseudotsuga menziesii | reverse complement strand
ATTGAGAGAAATGAGACCTATCACCTTGCTGAACATGCAAGATGCAGCATTCGAGGTAGAGTCCAATTTATTGGCTTCAAACAGACTTAAGAAAGAAACAGCCCGACAGCTTTATGATAAAAAAGGAAAGAAGGAAGCAACTTCAAGAAGTTCTGCTCCTCATTCTGTTGAAGCCAAGATTGATGAAATGGCTAAGCTGGTGAATATTCTCACTGCAAAATTGAATAAATTAGAGCTTGAAAAGAATTCTGGCAAACCAGCTCCAGAAGTTGAACGAAATCCAAATAACCAGAATCAGTTCAGAAGGCAATTTGCTCCCCGTTTTATGCCCAGAGAACGAAGGAACAATGATATCCAGCGAGAAAGGAGAGAAAATGAAGATCAAAGAGTGCCACCACCTCTTCAGAACAATGTAGCTAATGAAGAAGAAGTTGATGAAGAGCTACTCTTTGAAGAGACTGAGACTGATCAAGATATGAATCATTTTGGAGAATGATTCTCTAGAGGTTTTGTTACCGAGGAAGAATTTCTGAATGCAGAATATTATGATGCTGACATGTTTGAAGCTGAGGATGACTTGGATTTGGAAAAGACTCTTGTAACTGCTGTTGTACATCAGAATGGACTCAAGAAGACTATAAATCTCAGATCATGCCCAAAGCAAGTGGTACAAGCCCCAAAGAAGAAAGCTGTTGTTCCTACTGCCGCTGTTCCTGCTGCCACTGTTCCTGCTAAACAAACAGCTGATCCTGTGCCAGAAAAAAGGCAAGTTGCAGAAAAATCAAAGAAGACTCCAGAGGTTGAAGAGGTAAACAAATATGTTCAGAATTTCAATTTGGAGAATGAATTAGGAAAATTAAAGATTCATGTACCTTTGACTGAGTTAATAAAGAATCCTTCATATAAAGAAACAGTTCTGAAAGTGATGAATTCAGCAAGTAATCAGCCTGTTTCAGACACAGTTAATCTGCAGGAAGAAAACCCTAGAATCTTCATTGGATCAGCCCTAGCTGAAAAAACTGAAAATGAGGCTGGTGCTTCACCTCCTTTCTATGTCACCCTGACAGTCCATGATCAAATGATTCACAATTTCCTTTTAGATTCAGGAGCATCCCACAATTTGATGCCAAAGGCTGTTATGGAAGCTCTGGGCTTGAGTATTACCAAACCTTACCATGACCTGTATGCCTTTGACTCCTGAGCAGTAAAATATCTAGGTGTAATAAAAGACATGGTTGTCAGCCTAGCTCAGTTGCCCATGAAAAGTGTGATAATGGATGTTGTGGTAGCTGACATTACCCCAAAGTTTGGCTTACTTCTTTCAAGGTCCTGGGCAAAGAAGGTTGGAGGAACTTTACAAATGGACTTGTCATATGCCACCATACCTATGTTTGGTGGAGAAAATAGAAGGTTGTACAGAGAGTTGCAGTTTGCTTACATAGTGACAGATGATAAAAACCCCACCAATCACCCACTGTACTCTGTTGATAAAGATCTTGGTACGTGCATGCTACATTTTAGTGATGAGGATAATTCTGCTGGTCTATTACAAGTGGAAAAACAACAACCAGTAAAACACAGCAGAAATGAAGAAGATGAATTGTGGAAACTATATTTTGATGGTTCCTCTTGCAAAGAGGGAGCAAGTGCAGGGGTTCTTCTCAAATCCCATGAAGGTGAAACAGTGAAGCTCATGTACAAGTTGGAATTTGTTACCACAAACAATACTGCTGAGTATGAGGCTTTGTTACTGGGATTAAAGGCTGCTAAAGAATTGGGCATTCAGCAGATTGCTGCACTTGGTGACTCCGAACTAGTTGTTCAGCAAGTGAAGAACAACTATCAAGTGAAGCAGGGTTTGTTGAAGCTTTATCGGAATGAGGTATGGGACATGCTTGAAAACTATTTTGTTGCTTTTAATATTACCTATATTCCCAGGGATTACAATCAGACTACAGATTCATTGGCTTTAGCTGCCACACACTTCAGAATTCCTAAAACCACTCAGTTGAGGTGTCCAATTGAAATAAGGTACAAACCTTCTGTACCTGATAATGTAAAACAGTGGAGAGTGTTTGAAGATGATACTGAGATTAAATGGTTCATTGAACTTAGAGATGAATTCTCAAACTCCCTAATTGATCAGGATGAGGATGAAGAAGAAGGACAGGAGGGGGAGTTTGCTGAAGATGAGATAGCAGGTCATAAGATCATTGAATTGAAGAGTAACTTTATCCCAAAAGGTTTAGTACCTCTAGAAAGGATATTTACAAAGGATGATACACCCTCAAAGCCTGTTGTTCAGTCTTCAGAGGAGAATGTGGTGGACTGCAACATTGGTTCAGCTGAACATCCTAGAATGGTCAAAATTTCTAAATCATTGACAGCTGAACAAAGAAATAGATATATCAAACTGTTGAAGGAGCATGTAGATGTCTTTGCATGGTCTTATGAGGAACTAAGAACTTATGATACAGGAATCATACAGCATAGGGTTCCTTTAAAACCAAATGTTAAACCTTTTCGTCAGAAACTGAGAAGGATCAATCCAGCTTTATTTCCTGTAATTGAAAAAGAAGTGAAAAAGTTGTTGGATGCAAGGATAATAGTACCTCTCAGGTATTCTTCCTGGGTTGCTAATTTGGTTCCTGTTAGAAAAAAGAATGGAGAAATAAGGTTATGTGTTGACTTCATAAATCTGAACAGATCTTCATTAAAAGACAACTATCCTCTTCCTAAGATTGAACAGGTATTGCAGCAGGTGGTTGGGGCTCAAAGGATCTCTATGGTGGATGGTTTCTCAGGGTACAATTAGATTGCAATGCACCCTGATGATAAGGAGAAGGCAG
Source organism: Pseudotsuga menziesii (assembly GCA_001517045.1). Lineage (NCBI taxonomy): Eukaryota > Viridiplantae > Streptophyta > Pinopsida > Pinales > Pinaceae > Pseudotsuga > Pseudotsuga menziesii. The sequence continues at coordinate 121,477 of LPNX010757299.1, read as the reverse complement.
CCTTTACAACTCCCTAGGGGACATTCATGTATGATAAGATGCCCTTTGGCTTGATGAATGCTGGAGCTACCTTTGAAAGAGCAATGTATATTGCCTTTGTGGGAGAAAAAGATAAGTTTGTGGTTATTTATTTGGATGATATTACTGTTTTCTCTCAGTCGGATGATGAGCATTTAAAACATTTGAGGCAGACCTTCCTAAAATGCAGAAAATTTGGCCTTTCTCTAAATCCAAAGAAGTCACATTTTGCTGTGCAAGAAGGTAAACTACTTGGCCACTTGGTGTCTGCTGATGGCATCAGAATAGATCCTGAAAGATTGAAAGCTATTCTAAAGATTAGTTTACCTAGAAGTAAAAAAGATGTACAATCATTCATTGGAAAAATCAATTTTCTTCGGTGGTTTATTCCCAACTTTGCTGAAACCATTAAACAGATGACAGCCATGCTCAAGAAGGATCAAGAAGTCAGGTGGACTTCTGAGGCAAAGGCTGTATTTGAGAAAATCAAAGTAGCTCTTACTAAAGCACCTGTATTGGTAAGTCCTGATTTTACTAAAGAATTTCTTACTTTCTCATTTGCATCAGGAGACACAATTGCAGCTGTCTTACTTCAAAAGAATAAAGAAGGATTGGAACAGCCTATTGCCTTTTTCAGTAAAACTCTCAGAGATTCTGAGCTGAAGTACAGTATATTGGAGAAACAGGCTTATGCTCTGGTAAAGGCTTTGAAATTTTTCAGAATTTATGTCCTACATTCAAAAGTCATTTCATTTGTTCCAAATGCTGTTGTGAAAGATGTCTTAACACAGCCTGATAGTGAAGGGAAGAGAGGCAAATGGATTGCAAAGATTATGGAGTATGATGTGGAGATCAGACCTACTAAGCTTGTCAAAGGACAGGGTTTAACCAAGCTGCTGGCTGAATCAAATTGTCAGGAACTGGGATTGCATATTATGGCTGAAGAAATAGCTCAAGAAGAAGATCAAGCAGCACTTAAAAAAGAGAAGATCATGGATTTTTACTCAACATCTACCTGGTATGCAGACATAGTATATTTTCTGTTGTTTTTGCAATGCCTTGAACATTTTGATAGGAAGGATGCTAGATCTTTAAAGCTTAAAGCTACCAAGTATGGTCTAGTAGAAGAGCAATTGTTTTGGAAGGACCCTGGGGGTATCTTGCTCAGGTGTTTGGATCAATCTGAGATAGGAGGAGTGATTTCTGAATCTCATGAGGGTGCTTGTGGGGGGCACAAATATTGGAAGACAACAGCATACAGAATTTTGAGAGCTGGATACTATTGGCCCACCTTGTTTGCAGATGTTTATCAGCAGGTAAAGGTCTATGTCCCTTGTCAGAAGTTTGCTGGAAAACAGAAATTGTTGTCTTTGCCTCTGAAACCCATTGTAGTCAATGCTCCTTTCCAACAATGGGGTTTGGATTTTATTGGAGAAATTAATGTAGCATCTTCAGGACAGCAACAGATTTTTTCACTAAATGGGTGGAAGCCATTCCTACAAGGAATGCCACAGATAAGGTAATCATGGATTTCATTGAGGAAAATATCCTGAGCAGGTTTGGCTGTCCTCAGAAGTTAGTGGCAGATAATGCTAAGGCCTTCAAGTCTAAAGCAATGGTAGCATTTTGTGAGAAGAATGGTATTATGCTGAAGCACTCAACTCCTTATTACCCACAGGGTAATGGCCTGGATAAATCTTCTAACAAGAACATCATTCAGAGTATCAACAAGCTACTCAAGCATAACAAAAGATCATGGGATTCAATGCTAAAGTATGCATTATGGGCAGATAGGATTACAGTGAAGCAAGCAATTGGGACTTCTCCATTTCAGCTAGTTTATGGTACAGAAGCAGTTTTCCCTGTCCAATTAGGGATACCAGTGATGAAGTTTCTCCAGAATTCTCAGGAGGAGCCAGATGATATCCAAAGAAGAATTTTTGAAATGATAGAGTTACAGCAAAACAGGGAAAAGGTGGATGAAAAGGAACAGTTGTACAGAGCCAAGATCAAAAGCAGATTTGATAGAAACAGTAAAGAAAATACTTTCTCAGTTGCTGATATGGTTCTAAGGTGGGATGCAAGAAAGGAGCAAAAGGGTAAGCATGGTAAGTTTGATAATCTTTGGTTTGGCCCTTTCTTGGGGTCAAAAGTTTTGAAAAATAATACTTTTATCCTACAGTCATTGGAAGGTGAGGAGTTGTCCAGCCCTGTTAATGGGCGATTCCTCAAGCATTTCTACAGTTTATAAGAGCATTTTCACTTTTCATTGTACATACCAATGTGAGTGAAGCATAATAAGACTCCATAGCCCAATGGAAGTTTTGCAAAAAGGTAGATAAGATAACAGACAGAAGGCACTAGTCTACAGGTTCTTGAAGCCTCGCAGGGAGGCCTTCATCCCGCAGCTGGAGCCAAATGTTAAGTCAGTGATTTGTTTCTTTTAATTTTGTTTGATTTGCATTTTTATTTCAAGTTACTCATTTTCTTTAGTTTGATTATTTGCATCTTTTAGGAGAATTTTTGGTTGTTAGGTGAAATTTTGAACTTGGCCTTTATATTTTTGTTTTATTTTATCATCCTTTACATTTTGAAGGGGTTTATTAAAGTCATTATATCAAATAATGGACTCACAAATCATATCCTAAGCTTAGTCATTACTCTAACAGCTTTAAAACTTCATGCAAAATGACAAAAAAGTTGTAAAACAGCGATAAAATAGCGTTAATGATATTCTTGTAGCTCAAGTGGAAAAAAATAATGAAGGAGCGCTACAAGAATATCGCGACTCTCAATTCCTCCAAATTTTTAGCAAAAATTTAGCATGTTTTCGAATGATGAGTGACTAATCACGTATTTTGGAGAGTTTTCTACGTACTGTCTCAGGAATCATCATGAGAATAGGTGGTTTCATAACGTGAAGAAGAGCCTGGTCATCATGAATTATAAAATAGCTTATCACGACAAATGGTCGGTTAAATCAAGTTTAATATGAGGAGAGTTACTTCTTATCTCTTTCCCAAAGCTGAGCAGTTAATGGAATGATGGTGCCTGCCTAAAAACATGAAGATTGCAGTTGCAAAGCTTAGTGGAGGTTTTCATAATCGCACAGAAAACTAGGGCTTCTTCATCTTGACACCTGGAGTTAAATTGGACCCTGAAAGACACCTATATATTTTAGGCCGGTACTCAAACAGCATGAAGAGTGGTCCAAAGTATCTACAGTCAGGTATTCCATGATAAGCCAATATAACTGAAAATTTGGGGCTTTTTCGATGGGGTTCGTTCTATCAAAATTGATCAAGGGAAATGTTAAATTGTGCTCTTAAATGAAATTTTGGCCAAAGAAATAACTGCCTAAGACATTCTGAGATGCTCTGCTGAGTGGAGGACTGAAAAATAGCTCTATATTGAACTATGCATTTGCTGAAGTTTGAAAGAGTCTGGATTGAAAACTGTGTATGTTATAGTACTTAAACTTCACAAAAAGATCTGATACTTATACACAGTGAGACAAATGCGTTGAATGGCTAAGATTACAGGGAGACCTAGTTTCATTCTTTGATACTAAGGCTACAGGAAGCATAATGTTAATAGATTGCAGATTGTCATGTTTTTCTCATCCAACAGATAAGTAGTCTCCAGTAAACCTGATAAGCTAGTAATTGATATCACATTTGCAAAGTCTTACTGTGCAGAAATTGTTGATAAGTGATACCAAAAGGGTTTGAGGATTAATTTTGGTATTAATACACAGGGGTAAGAATACATGCTAGGAATGGACAGCCATTAGAACAATTAAATTGAATGACAGTCATCAGTTGCAGTGAAGAGTCTGGAATACTTCAAATGATCTAAGTCTTCTATACTTGTGATAAAACCCAGCCTGTATTAAGAAAACAAAAGGAGCAGTCAGAGAAGATTAAGGAGAGCTATTTTTGAAACCTGAGAGATTTAAAAAAGAAACATCACCTGTTAGGTTATCAATTAAACCCTAGAGGCCATACAGTTTCCAGATTTTGAAGACAAATGTGGAAGAGTGGTAAGGTGAACAGAGCTGAACCTACTGATATAGGTTGGATTGAAAAACTCCCTGGGTGTGTTGAACTTTTCCAACAGGCTGGCTGGCTAGACTTCTTCAAGAAAATAGATGGTTACAATGCTGAAGTTTCCTGTAGGTTTTCACAAGGTTACAAGGATGACATGGTGGTGTTTGATACTTTGAAGTTCAGATTGACAGTAGAGCTGGTTGCAGAGGCTATAGGAGTTAAGAATGAAGGGGAAATGTGGTTTAAGAAGTTGTCCTTTACCTTTGATCCTCAAAGATATCTATTACCAAATGTCAACCCAGACTGGAGTAAAGGCATCCTTATTCAAAATTTCAGAAAGGAATGGGTTGAACCAATCAGAATTTTGCAGAGTTATATTACTTGCAAGGGCAGGTATGCTTATGTATTTAAGTACCACTTCAGATTTCTACAACATATGGTGGGGGTGTCCAAGATGAGCCTTCCATTCTTCTTATTCAAAAGCTTGCAGAAAATGTCTAATAGGGTCAAAGGGCATATGGACCATTCTTCTCAGTCCATCTTTCATCATGGGCTAATTAAGTTGATTATTAGCACTGTTTTGCAGCATGAAGGAAAGACTTGGGATTTTTTCATCTTTTGGTCTGGCTTTCAAATCAAACAGGAGGATCAACAGCCTAAAAAACAAGCAGACAAAGGGAAGGTACTGATGAGAAAATTAGGTCTGAAAGCTAAACTTGAAGACAAGGAAGATGTCAAAGTTGAGAAGGCAGCAGAGCATGTGGAGGTTGACAGTAAACCCAAAGTGTTTTCAGCTGGTATTACAGGCAAGTATTGATTGTTTTCAGAAGAGAAATTGCAGCCAAGGCAGCAGTTGATACCGGCAGAGGTTTCCAAGGAAGTTAAAGCTACAGTTACAGAAGAGGTTGCTGCACCTAAGGAGGAGTTTCAGACCCAGCAAAGAAGTCCACTCACCATTCTCTGAGATGATGAGGGATATTTACTAGAAGAAGATCAGCCTGTTGATAAAACTGAAGATAAGGCTGAAGCATGCAAAGAATTCTCCACTTCAGAAATTAAAATAGTCAAACCTAATAGGAAGAAGAAGAAAATTTTTGAAGCGATAGCCCCATATTGCAGGCCTAAAACCAGGCCAACGAATAAGCTAAGATGGAATATGAAGAAGCTGCTCAATCCTAAATTGAATTCCAAGCAAGTGACTGTCCTGAAAGATATTTCCTCAGGTGAAGAACCAGAATTTGACACAATGAACATTAAAAGCAAGGGAAAAACAGTTGCCAAAGCTTCCTCTTCTCATCCTGCAAAAGTAAAATGATCATCACAGTCAGTAAAGGAGTTAAGGCAGCCTGAGTCTGAATTGTTTGCCATATTTTTTGAAATAAGAAATGAACTTTTAAAGCAACAGCAGAAAGAAAAAGCTGAAGTACCTCCTGTTGAAGATCAATAATGGGAAGATGAAGATGAACTTATACTTAGGCAAGCAGGTATTCTGAAAGACCCTAATATTCTTGTTGTTTCCACGGACCTGTTAAATAGGGATGTAGACATTTTTAAGAGGTTTGACATACCTGAAATGCCCAGTTATGAACAAGACATCATGACAGGAAGGTCAGTTGATTCAGATAAAGAAAACTTGCAGAAAATTATTAAGCAGTACAAACAGCAGATGAACTATATGCAAGAGATCAATGAGGGGCTAATGATGGCTAACAGAAGCCTTAGAAAAGATCTTCAGGATGTCAATGACCATTGTCAGAAGCTGACAGTAGTATCTAAAGAGGTTCTAAAGAGAAAAGGAACCACTGACTTGCACTGTACAGAGTTGGAGAAGACAGTCAAGGATTTGCAGCAGAGAAATGAGGAGCTCACCAAGAAGATAACTGACATGGAGCAGGAGCAGAGGCGAGCTAAGAAGAAAGCTCAAGCATTAGATGGCATTGCTCTGCTAGCTGAGGAAGCTAAGGACCTATGAGTTAGCTATTGATTTAGTTTTTTGTTATCTCTTTTTGAGGAACATGTTAGTTAGATGTTTACTATTTTTAGAAAATAGCATCTTTTGTAATATTGTAAATTTCACTTTATCCCATCGAATTAGTTGAGGCAGTTAGGGTTAGATCCCTAACTGATTTTGTAAAGAACAGTATTTAGAGAGGTTAGAAAGTCATTGAGAGGGTTGTATTTTTGGGATAGCTTCAGGAGGTCTGCAGACTTGTTCATGAGTTCAGACTTGTTCATGAGTTAAGTATCAAAGCTCTTGTATGCATTTGATGATGAAATTATGAGATATATGACACTTTTCACCCTTCAGTTCTGTGTTGGCTTCATTGTTCAGCTTGTTTAGTTGCTTAATTGATATACTCATTACTGGTTTATGTTTATATGCTGGTGGTGCTTGTCTCTTATGAATGAACTTCAATACTGTGTTCTGTTGGATCTTGTTGAATATATTATGCATCTTTATCTTCTTTTGCTTATGATTTAGTTATTATTTTACTCATGAGTGTATTCCCTGTTGGTTCCCAAAGTTCATAACCAAGAAAACATTTCAGAAACCCTAAATCCAATTTACTTTATTGATTTTATTTTGAGATTGTGTTGGCTTGTTTCTTTGGCCTTGGAAACAATTTCTGGCACAAATAGAGCCAATTTCAGGAGAGTGAGGTTCTCATCCAATTTGGACATGGGACAAGTAATTCAGAACTCTCATTATGAGATTAATGGATTTTTTTTTCTGCAGATAGGAGGCTGATACTGTTCGTGACCCATCTCTCCTCCCATTCTCTCAATTTCCAATTCCATATTTACATGTTTTTCTATGAAGGCACGCTTGTGTGAATGGTGGTTGCAACCCATTTAGTTCAGTTGATTCCAAAGCATGGTTGAATGATTCATGGCTATGTAATATGTCTCTCATCTTCTCTGTAATACGAAATTAGAAGAATTACATCTGCAAATGTCCACATTTCCAGGCTTTATTATGACTAGTTTCCATGTGATGATTTTCCCTTTCAATGGAGATTGTATATCTGATGTATATTGAGAATGGGGTCAATGTTATGTGATGTTAGTGAGATATTGAAATTATTCCAATGGTAAATATTCATATTTTTATGTTATGAACAATTATCTGCACCATTTATGAGTCGAAGTTGAGCTTTTATGTGTCATTTCCCTTAAGCAAATATCACTGAAATTATGCATTCGAATACGAAGATTTAATCATATGTTTCATAAATATTAAACACACAAAATGAAATTAAATTAAGTCTAATTATATTCCCCATAATCTGTTATAAATTTTGGGGGGGTTTCATAGGTGTTGGAGAGCCATTTCTTCCCACACCTTAGGGGGGATTGCATCATAAATTGCTAGTAATTTTGGTATTTTTCCATCATGCACAAATTGAGTTGAATATGTATATGACCTATAATAAAACTATCAGAGATTAAACTGAAGATTCCTAAGACTCCCCACATCGTTCCCTACTGAATTCAAGACCCTATTGAGCCATTCGGATCCCCCAGAGTCAAAACTTGAGGGGGCACCCATGGTGAGTTTGGTTAATTTCCATAAAACAAGGAAATTCCATGAATTAAGGAAAGTGGTTGGAACTCATCATGAGGCAAGGGATCTAACCTCCCATGAGGTAATTGAAGGTTTTAATGTCAAATATTGGGTCTAAGAGGGTACTGGAAAAATTTTGGATTCGTAGGTTTCCAAGGGGGGTGTACTTATGGATATCATTAATGATTTTACCAAATTCAAGGTTTCTTTGACTAGATCTCTTCCAAGGAGTTGGTTGGTGATTGGTGATCTTGCGAGAACATGTTTTACTTTATCCCATGGTATTTTACCATGGTTTTGAATTTATATGAATATATATAATAGAATCTAGTGCTCTTCCTCAGGACTAGATTTTTTTTTTTTTTGATATTCTATTGAGACTTTGCTTGAGAAAATTCTATGCTTGGGAGATGTTCCCCTTGCAACCATTGAGGGAGATGTGCCCCTTGTAACCATTGAGGGAGATGTGATCCTCATATTTTGTTTGAGGAGTGGAGTACTTAGTTCCATTCACAAGGTTTATTGTAGGTTTATGACAGTAGTGGTACCTAGTGTTTTTGTGGTGGTGGAAAATCATATGTCATGTTTTGGTTCTCCTTGAGTTTCTATGTGCTTTTGAGTGATCTAGTGAAGTGAATTTGTTGTTGCAGAGCCTTTGGTATGCCTTGGATTGTCAATACCCTCTTTGGTTTATTTTGTCTCTATTCATCTATATAAAAATAAATCTTGATTTATGTTACTGATATTAAGTGTCTTTTGTGCATCAATTATTTACCTATGCTCTTTATGCCTTAAAATAAGACTAGTTTTTACTTTTTATTTGGAAAACTAACTTCTGAGTGTCCAAATGAAATTTTGAAGATACCTATAGGTGAACCATAGGTGAACAAGAAAAAATAGGACCACACCTACTCTCCTTTCATAAATTTGTGTCCTTTAGGGGTGATTTGGGAAGGACTGGAATCACCTTTTAGGGCAGTCCTAAATTAGTAATTTTCATTTTCGGATCTCCTCTTGCCAAATTAGACTTATAAAGTTTTTTTCTAGACTGAATTAATGTAGAAACCATTATAAAAGAGCCCTTGGACACTTACAAAATCCTTCTCTAAGTTCCCAAGTCTCCTTCTTCCCTCACAAGTAAAAAATTAGAGTCTTCCTTCTATTTTTTGAGCTAGTGTACCTAATCCTTAGTGGCTTTTTCCTAGGTAAATCATAGCATAAGGAAACACACAATCCAACTTATCTAAATTGGCATAGATCCACCTTAAACCCATATCTACAAAGCACTAGGGATTCAATTTCTTGAGGTGTAAATTGTTTTTATCTTAAATTTTTACACGTTCAAAAAAAATTACACCTCAAAAATTTGTATCCCTTTGGTGTTTGGTAAATATGGGTTTAAAATGGATTCTTTAATTACTTTTAATTTGTTTTTAATATTGCGTTTCTATTATTTGATCAGTTATGCCGACGTGTTTTTCTCTCTTTGTTTTTGTCTTTTTTAGTGGACATGTTGGTGTAGTGTTACGATATGTTTCCATATTGGGTTGTAGAGCACCTCGCTACTCAACGTGAAATTACATTCAATGGAAAGATCATCCATTATAAATTGATAAATTTGACAATATATTTGGGTAGGACAAGTTTCTACTGAGTGCACTAACCATGTTTATAAGTTTATAAATGGAATTCACATAGAAGTGTAGAAACATAAATCTATTATAAATATTGGGATTGTAGTATTGATCCCATACTATCAGAAAGAGTTACATTGTATTGGCATGGGTAGCAAGATAGAGATGAAGCCACTAAACATAATACATTACCCACTATTCATAATAACTTGAAGTTACTATGAGATCCATGGAAGTTGTAAACATTATTAAATACTCAAAACATTGAATAAAAACCACATAAACAAAACTTAGAGTCATATAGATAAGTGTATGGATTTGGGCATTCCTCTACCATGGGGATGGAGGAAAATACAAACCCTTTGACATAAATACATATATTATTTATCTCTTCATGGAGAGAGAGTCATTTCACTTGTTTTAATTTGATTTGTTGTAGTTTTTAACTTCAATCTATGATTGATTAAATGAACCTGAACATAAATTGATCAAATGAACCCAGAAAAGTTTCCAATCAATGTAAGGCCCATATATGTTAATAATATTCAATGCCCTTCTAGTATTCCTACCCACTCCTTCTACTATTAGGCTTACATTAACAATAACATGCAATGAAAGTGCATTAAAAGAATGACTCCAACTAGATAAAAATGCCCTACAAAGACTCATCAAGTTAATAGTACAAAATTGACAACTTTGAAAAATAGAAGATATAATCTCCATAGCCTTAACTCCATAACACATAGTATCTTGTAGAGGGATAAAGTCTAGATGATAAACATAAAGCAAACATTTGAGGGCTACATGCTTTGGGGCACCCCCTACCCCTCTAAGATTTAGAGATAGAAAGATCGTGACAACAATTTGCAGTGGGTTTTACTTGCTCTAAGCACCCCATTGATGGTAAGTTGTTTTTTTGGACACCACCTCGTTAAAAGCTTTCGATTTGGATTTGGAAATGAAAGGTTTACAACTCGACTGGGAAGGAAATACCATATTCATCCCTAGACCTCCCTCCGCTTCCTCATTATCCGTATTTTGGGAAAATTTCCTTATACCTTAACATATAGGAGCCTGAGGTAATAATGGGTTTCCTCATCTTTGGAGAAGATGAGGAGGGTTTAACACCTTTGCAAGGAAAATTTTAAGGATCCATACTTATTTAAAAGTGTATAAAAGGCTTGGCGAATCTTACCAATTCTTAAAATGTCAACAATAAAATATTTGGTGATATTTTTCTAAGAATATTTCAATTTATAAGGATTTTATATAGTTTATATAAAATCTGATGATTTTTAGAGTGAAAAAAATTTACCCCCTCAAAATTGGGCGAAATGGGGCTTCAAAAAATGCAAATCGCTGAATCTTTTTTTTGAAAAAAAACATAGAGAAATAGCCCATGGGTTAAATTTTGCCCCTAAAATTTTCCTTGCACCTTTATTAAAAAAAACAGGTTGTGAAAGAGTGGTTCAAAAAACCCATTGAAGAAGTTGATTGAGCAGTGGGACCAAATTCCATTGAGGAAACCTCATAAATGGGGGAAATCATACTTGAAAGAAGGCACCCATTATTGGAGCTTTGCTTGATCAAACGATCACCGAACTTCGACGCCAGCTCCAACTGCTCTATTGGTGTAGGGGTCGAATGAAGAGTAGACTTCATAGCAGCCAAGATTGGTGTATCATTTGCCAAAGGATCCCTATGAGACATACTTAAGGGGGGAGGAGAACCTATAGGAAGTGTCCTGTCAATGGATCTATGTCCGAACATAAAATTCCTGGACTTTAGAGCTTGATTATTTTGCTCTATTGGCCTAGAAATCGATTGAAGAGTAAATTTTACGACACTTAGAGTTAGTGTATCAAAATCCAAAGGATACCTTTGAGACTGAGTCATAAAACGAAGGAATCAAAATATGGTATTCACCGTAATCAAGAGCCTCCTCGTAAACCCCCATCCTGCGGGAAGATCACCAGATTGTGTAGGCTGATATGACTGAGGCTCAAACCACCACCAAAAATCGACGCTATAGAAACCTTAATAAATGGATTATATATATATATTGAGAGTGTTTATATATTAAAAAAAATTAATATATAAATATAATTTATAAAAAATAATTAACTAAAATAACTTAGTTTACTCATTGTTTTAGATACACCATTTTCTTTTATATTTAATATATTAAACTATTTGTTTTTAATATTTCCTTATACTTTACATCACTCTCTTATTACAACATCTTTATACACTCTTAGATGCAATTTCTAGTTAAGCCCAAAAGAAACAAAAAATGCAATCACTAAATACTCACAAGTCGAAGTCTCGGCTAGGAGTTACCACAAGAGTACAACAATATGCCAAGGAGTTTAGCTCTTTTACGAGGCAAGTTTACAATGAAGTTCTGATAGAAGATTTTATAGTACTAAATCAAGCATGGAATTGCAAATTTATATAATTAGGTGCCTAATAGTTTAGGCTCACTAGTCGGATTTTGGGTTATTTTGCTTGGACCAATAGGAGATTTATATAATAATTTGATATATTTTTAATTTTTTGGTATTATAGAAATTTATTAAAAATTGATAAAATTTTAGAAACACAATTTTGGATACTTTTTCCAAAAAGATATTGGTCTATTTTCATTTTTATATTTATTCAATAAATTTTGGAATAGCAATTTTTAACTCAAAAAATCCTCAAAATTTTTAATATATAAAATTCTTAGAAATTTAAATATTTTTACAAAAATATAGTACAACGTTTTATAATTAAAAACTTAATAATTAATAAGATTTACAAAAGTTTCTACACTTTAAAAAAATTGTATATAAATAATTATAGGTTTTTTAATTAAAGTGTTATAAAAATTTTAAAATAACATTAATGTTTTAAAATGAATTTAACCTTGTAAAAGTTTTATGGTAAAATATATTTAATTTTTCAATTATTAATATTTAATAAATAATTTTAATAATTTTTTAAAATAAAAAAAATTAAATAAATAAATAAACAAATAAATTTATATCATAAAATTAAATTAATGTAAAAGCAATAATGTGATGTGCAAATGAAAAATATAATCTTTACTATGATAAAAATATATTCGATATAAGCCTGGTTAATATAAACTTATTTATCTATTAAAGTTTTTGCTTTTTTCGAGATAGGTAAGTGCCCGAGAGTTGTTGGATGTTTTTATGAAACGTTTTTTTCCACCTTTTTTCAGAGAAGTAAGGATTTTGATGGTAAATAAATTTGGTTTTTTTTCCATTAATAAAGCACATTGAAAATGAACAGTTTTGGTCGAACATAAAAACCTCCAACCACCTACACTATTTAAGATCTAATAATATTTTTGCATGTTTAAAAAATTCAGCATTTTGAAAATTCAGTAAAAATTCATAAATACAAACTAATAAAAACTAGGAAAAAAAGAAAATCGTCCAGAATTGAAAACTATGATTCCGCCATGATTTTACCATGCGGAAGAGGGAGCAGTATAAGCGCTTCACCAAATCGCCCCCGACTCGCCGGAATCCGGCAGATCAATTTCGGTGTAAATCATACTTTCGAGGAATTAAATCGTAATTTTAATCATTTGGGTAGTTTTAAAATGCCCCATTTAGTATAGAAAGGGCTGATAAGATTAGTAGACTTCCAAAATAGTGAAATAAACAATTTCACAGCAAACATTTGACTGATTTTAATCAAAAATCGGCCGGAAAAACGGGGCGATTTGGTGAACGCTTATCCTACGCGGCGGAAGAGTTTTTCGTGATCCAGAACCGACAACCAACATGACCCTACTTTCACCAAACATTCAAACGTGACGTGGAACTTTCCAGGTTCTTAAAAAGCCATAAGTAAAATGGCAACATATGTCGACATGGTTGCGGAAATCTATGCCAAAAACAAATCCACGTAGCGTCTACTGAGACGTTGGGTGACAGAATGAAGTCATTATGTGCTCATTTCTTTTATTAGGTGACTCTCAACTACTCATTAAACCCATTTGCCCACCTTATCGATTTTTTTCTTCTCTTTCCATGGAGTCGTTGAGAGATCTCCTCAGGCGCTTTCTTCGGCTCTCCTCCGCTCTGCTATTCAGCAAACCGCTCTCCAGATTTGACGACCTCATCGTTTTGGCTGGAAGGATTGTCCACATTGTCCAATCCGCGCTACATTTGGCTACTGTTATTTCGGTTATTTTTAGAGCGAGGCGCCGTTCCGATCCAACAGCAAGCATATCGACTATCATAGTTCGGAGATAAAAGGAATGAAGGAAGGAGGTTTGAGTCGGCGGTATTTTTCTTCTTGCTTTCTTTTAAGCTTTGAATGTCTTTTTTCTCTGTCAAAATATTTGTTATTATTGCAAATAAGGTGAAATTTTTTATGGAAGGATGACAGATTTCCAATTTGTAACATGCCATTATTGGTTATTGCACCCTTGAACATGTTCAGGGGAGTTTAAGCTGCCATGGGAGCTTATTTCTGTTATATTGTTTGCAAGCGTCATACTCTGATGGAACTGATGTATTGTTAACTTGGGAACTTATTTCTGTTATATTGTTTGCAAGCATCATACTCTGATAGAAATGGTGTATTCTTAACTTGGTATTGGTTTGTGTATCAGAACGTTCAATGTAGTTCCGCTCCACATTTAGAAGCATTACATCCAGTTTGAATACCACATCAAAACGTGCATATTCTCATCTAGATTCAGACAGAGAGACAGGGAGACTAAGAAATTAAAGAACTTTGTGACATTGGGCATTCAAAATGCACCTTGTGCATAGTAGTGTTGTTCTGGATGTGAACCGTTGGATCTGATTTAACAGTTAATTCATCTTTTCATAATCTGGACCAGTATTAAAGCAAAGCAGCGGGGTGTATATTAAATATTAAATGCACTGCTACAGTGTGTATGTTAAATAACATCATGACAACTTGCAAAATATCAAATCACTCAATTGCTGGGTTGGGTTTTTCATAATCTATCAAATCACTTAAAATCAAAATCAAATTGATTTTAAGAATCTTATATAACTAGGAATTGCCCTAAGGAAGGTGCAATAATACCTGTTAAGGTAGTTGTTCAAGGAAAAAAAGTGTAACATTGAAGTGAGCCAAAAAAAATGAAGCACTTCAATGTATTGAAAAACAAAAAATTAACAGTTTAACATTACATTATACAATGAAGATGCCATTGCATGGGAGAAATATATCTGATGAAGAAAAGAAGCCAATGTGTAGTCATAATCTGGAATTACTTGTTGTCCATGTGGTTCCAAAGTTCATAATTGTGCTAGCATAGGTTGTCAAAGCAGCTTGGAAAACAAACATTTGAAGACTGTTTATATAGTTCTAACTTCTCACATTAACAAAAGTCTTGTTCAAGGAGTAGACATGATAGCACTGTATATTTGACGACGGTTTATATAGTTCTAACTTCTCACATTAACAAAAGTCTTGTTCAAGGAGTAGACATGATAGCACTATATGGTTTGGCCAAAATGGTACAAATTTGAAGACATTTCATGCACTTCACAAATACAGAAAAGAACATCAAGAAGAGTAAAAGCAAAGATTTTAGTATATATATACATTTAATAATTCAAGGTAATAACACAGTATTAGTGAACACTACAGTGTATGATAAGTAGCCAAACTAATGAGTATCAATCCGTCATACATCAATTGACACAATTGAAGACAACATCAGTACCCATGATACTGTTTTAGATGATACAATGAGCTGCCAGCCACGATTCATTATCATCCAATTTATCAATAGATGATTGAAACAATTGCAAACAAAGTATTTATCAATAATTACATCTCTAGCCAAAACCTGCAGATTCTGGAATCTTGACAAATCTACAGATTCTGGAATTTTCTGTAATGGAGCCTGGAGGTACTATTGAGTCTTCGCGAGATTTGGCAGTTAAATTTGGTGCCCATGAGGCAACAAATTCTGGCCTTATTAATGGAAAAATGGCATTACAGATTGCAAGTCCAGCAAACTCTTTTCCACAGAGCTTTAAATTGTTTCCATACCTGAATCCTTCTTGCATTTGTTTAAAACCTAAAAAATACAAGAGAAACCACACTATATCAACCCATTTTTGTCATAAAAATATACTAGAAAAAATTCTTATACTCAAACATACAAATTGAGGTTTTGGTTATCCATCAACTCTTTGCATTTATGTGGACAGATGTGTAGCCATGGTTTGAATCTAGATGGCACATCGAGTATATTAAACTGTACACTAACAGTCCCAACTCAGATGAATCTAATATGCACCCTACACTAGAAGGAAACCTTGCATTCATAGGTTCAAACTGAGGGTGCAGTGATCCATCAAATTTTCCTTTTTGTATGTTCCACTTCCTCTATGTGTGATAGTGCATTGAATCTGGTGCATTGGATACATTGAATAGGGACATTAGGAGTCTAAATTCAGGTGACTTTAATATGCACCTTTCACTGGAAGCAAACCTTACATCCACAGATTCAAACTGAGGGTGTGGTCATCCATCAATTTTCCATGCTTGTATGTGCCTAAATGTGTAATATATGTGTATATACCTAGCAAACCATCTAAACTATGATATGCACCATACCCAATGGACATGTTCAAATTGAGGGTGTGATGATCCATCAACTCATGTTTATGCATGACTATATGTAACAGTGCCTTAAATCTAAATAGTGCATTGGTTGTATTGAATATGGACACCAGGAAAGATTCATTGAAACTTGGATGACTTTTCTGTGATATGCATGGCATAAAAGACATGCTTCTCCAAAATACAGGCAAAATGGCTATGGTTTGTTTGACTTAAACCTGCAGAATGAAGACTAATGCTATGAGTTATCATAAAATAACAAACTTATCAGTTATCCTACTCCATATTCACAAACGTCAGTAAGTCATGAGTTTCAAATAAGTGAACATGCAGTATAAAATGGCATGAGAATCAAAGTAACTAATGACTCCACCTAGCCCATTCCTCAAAGAATTATATTTTATCCATGGCTACTTTTCCAGAAGTAGAGAAAACAAAGAGTATAATTATAATTATCGGAGAGGAAAATTTTGAGAAATGATATTATTTTCCCTTGTCTTTAGAAAGTTGGGAATAAAATCCCTTTACCTGGGAAAGCATAAAAAACAGTCATGTATGGTGATCCCTTCATTTGCATCTGTCACTTGATAGTGTCAAGCGGGTAGCACAAAATTGTAGCAAAAGAGGCTGAAATAATAGCTGTGGCAAAAGAAGCCTTTGTCTTCTTCCTATATTCCTCTGGAAGAGACTTCTTAACTCTGCCATTTGAACAAATGAAGGTGTGAGAAACTAAAGTAACCAAGACTAGATAAATGTTAAACACATTAATCTAAAATGATATTCCAAAAGTCGTGCCTCGATCATGCAAACTTCTTGTTCATTCAAACCTTGTACACACAATAAAAATTTATTTGGGATCGTCACATATAGAATATCATATATTTCAAATAATAAACTTCAAAGGACACATACAGACTAGAATCTAGACTCACAAGTCAAAAATACAGAACTTTACAGTAATGTAGGGTGCAATGCCAATAAGAGATGGCCCAAGTGCTCTGTAAAATGATGCAAATCCTTCCTCTCGCATCATATTTATTGCAACCTGCAAATTAAGAGGAAGCGGATAAAGAATAGATGGAGTCAGTCTTAAGGCAGAAGGAATGCCAGGTCAAAACAAAAGAAAATAAAAACACAAATACTGAGCCTATATGAAGAATCAGTACCCGCCTCATGGTTTTGCAGGCTGGATCAACAACACTATCGAATACACTACGCACTATATCCCAAGGGATCACTTCCAACATATCCAAAACCTAAATAACGTAGCAGTAGCTAGCTAGCTTCATGAAAAAATTTATGCATACTATCTGAAGTAGCTAGCTTCATTAATGTGTTTTTATGTGGTATGAGTTTTTTAATGTATTTTTTATGTGGTCTAGATCTTTTTATGTAGTAAAGTCTTCAAATTCCGACTTCGACTCTTGGATAATTGAATGTCAGTCTGTTCTCTATTAGGCATATTTTTTTACACGAATAGTTAGCTCCTATGGCTCTTGGGAAGAGGCTCAGAGATACAGTAGTTTTTCTCTTCAATTGCTAACAGGTTTTGGAATGGGAGTCATCTCATTTACTATAAGTTGATACCTTCCTTTGAAACAATCCAAATTATTGAAGGTTATTAATTTTTGGTCTTTGCATGTATATGGAAGGGAAGGATGGGTGTTATGTCTCTAGGTATGTATCATGCACGTATTTATGCTTTTGTCAAGTCAAAATTATTCGAATGATAGGAATCTAATAGACAAGGTGTGACATAATCACTTTAGGTACCGGTATACATCATTGAAATATCTCCCAAGCACTTGTGAGGAAGCCTTGGCACAGTCACACGTGATATTGAATAGCAAGACTAATTCATTATATGAAGAATAATTGAAACAAAATTGTGAATCTCATTACTGACTAATTGTTGCCTTTTTAAAACAGTTCATTGTCACAGTTGGTATTATGCTGGCATATTCATGTGGGCTATTCCTTGACTGGAGGCATTTGGCAATCGCTGGTATGTAGGCTTAGTAAGTATAATTTTGCAGAGTCGGTTCATTTTTCTATCTTTCGGATTCTTTTGAGAAATCGTCATTCATTTTGTTACCCAAAGTGTAGGTATTTCCCCTTGCATCTTCTTGATGCTTGGACTCTTTTTCATCCTAGAATCTCCAAGATGGCTGGTGAGTTTTATATGAGTTAGTTTTCTTCACCAAAGTCATCTGAATTTCTCTAACATGTTAGTATTCAATGTGACAAGCTTAATGAAAACTTGATTTGGGAAGTCCTTGTTTATAATGCTGCAGGCCAAGATTGGAAATCAAGAGTTTGAAGCTTCATTGCAAACTCTCTGTGGCCGTGATACCGATATCTCCTGTGAAGTAGTTGAAGTCAAGGTTATAAAAAGATTTTTCTATAGCATATATATTCTGTATTCTCGTTCAGTTCTAGTTTCTTGGACATATGCAAAAAGAACTCTGCATGGTGATTTGGATCTCTGAAATTGTGTTTTTTGTTGAAATTGTGTGACTTTTAATAGTAGATGTGCTTTTGGAATCTGCAATACCCTGATATAGGTGGAATGAAATGAAATAAGAGACCTTGGCTCAATCATGTGTTATCTGCATCTTAGACTAGGTTTCATCTTACAAGCCTCATTTTTCACAGAGTTTTGCTTGCTTGAAATAAGAAAATCTATCCTTCTCATAAGCAATGCTTTTCATATTGCATTAGCCTGTCACTTATTTTTACTACATTCATTGTCTTCTCAATTAAACTTCTACATGTTCTGATGAGTAAAATTATAATTCCTTTAGGTGAAAAATAAATTATCTGGATCATTTGAAGCCTCTGGCCTTTTGAGTATTGAGGACAGAAGAAAATTGATACTTTTATTTTGGTTTTGTAGATATTAGAGGCCAGGGCATTGTTTTCAGAGGAGTCAAATAAAATAAACAAGGCCAGATCAACCAATGCTGGAGGAAACTTGGGCAGTCCAGAAAGGAACATTCTCTTGATTCCTCCAAAAGCAGAAGTTTGAGCATTTTTCACCAGTTACAAACAGCAGTGAAAAGGCAGATTCTTTAAAGTCTGTATCTTTAGAAATAGTGGCACCAGAAATTGCCAATAAATCTGAAGGTGATTATCATATTTCTAGGCAAAATGATTTGTATAATCACACAACATCTACTGAGGATGTGGAGCATAATGATGAGGATGCAGATGTAGATAATTGCCTACAGGCACAACCAGGTAAAAGTGATGCATCTGTACATTCTACAACAGGGTTGTCTAATGAGGAGGATATTTCTTTTTGTGATCTGGAAGATGACGATGATACACTAGTGCAATCGGATTCAGCGAATAATGGGTTCACCTCTATACAAGTTCCAGTGAATTAGCAGATAGTTATAATCAGTATAAATGTAGACAAGCTGGAACGATAAACAATACAGCTCCTTAATAAAATATGCAAATGATAACACTCCAAAGGTTTTAAGGTTCACTTTGCACAATTTCTCAAAACCTGATGGACCGAAGGAAATCCTGACTCTTGCACGGGGACTTCACTTAGTGAACATCTCACATAGCATGTGCGATCGTGGGATATTAAAGAAGACCCTTAATT